>JAWNMV010000806.1:8732500-9250412 GCA_035043635.1 Drosophila rellima | reverse complement strand
TTGCAGGTATAGAATCTACCTATATGCTGTTAACAGACTTCTTCAAATAAAAGACTGGTCGTGAGGTTTCGATGAGTTTAGCAAGAACACCAATAATTGCTAAGCTTATTAGCTTCTTAGTAAGCAATTTTGGATTTCATGCCCAAATTGTATTTGGATAATCCAAGAATCCTAACGTTTATTAAAAATCTAAAAGCATTACCGTTCCTAAATGTATCAGAAATTATTTTGTTTATTAACTGGAGACTTACAGATATTGTAAAGTCGCTCCGATTAGAGATTCAGATTGAAAGACGGTTAATTTGGCGGGCGGGATCCCACATATATTTATATGAATATATTAAAGTTTTATTACCAGAGATCTTAAATAAGTTTGCAAATCAACGCCTCAAATTCTCATATCCTTATATTTTTCTCATTCTGCCTATCTGAGTAGCTTCTTAATTATTTCAAATTTCAATCTGTGCACCTGTGCATCTAACTATTAAGAAGTTGTCCTAAGTAAACACACTCTGATCTTATGACTACTAGCACGTCAACATTGTATGTTGACAAATATTGCTGTGTGTATGTAAATAAATGCAGAATTGATAGTAAAGGAAGCAAAATATTTAATACAACAATAAACAAACGGATACAATTTTCGTTCACCAAGAGGAAAAGGACAGAATAAACAGTGTTGAAAAGAACAACTACTGACAGTCTAAAATGTAGTATCTAATAAGTTCACCATACTTTTGTACTAGAAATATCCGAGAGAAGCAAATATTCTACGAAATTCTAGAATTTTATTTGTTACCCATAAGTTAGTGAGTATCGAATTAATAAATCATACTAAAAATTTAATATTTGGGGTACAATTATTTGCTTGGGTAAAGAGAAGAACCAGTTTTGGTATATGTATTAGAGGAACACATACATTGTTGGCCCCATTATAACTGTTTTCATATCCCTAAGCATTCCATATATTTTTATGTAACTGTTCTTAAAGAATACTTTTCTTAAAATAACAAAATTTTAACACAATTTGGAGAATACTGACATCTTAAGTAACCGTGACGGTTCTAGGTTTATTCGCATGAAATTGCATATGCCTAATGCTACACAATTCCATATTTGTCCAAGTAAATGTCACATTCAAATATGCAAATAACAAGGACATCTCGAAAAATTTCCCTCTCCTATCTCACCTTGACCCACAGTCAAAGCACCGTCAGTCCGACGAAAAGATCGTTCTCCCTTATCAATCTTGGAATACTTTAGAAATCCTTCGGAATATTCTTAGAATTAAGATCAATTAAGATCATTGACGCCTTGTTAGTTTTATTATTTTAAGACTCTGAGGTCAACACACGCTCACACTTAATCAGCTTGACTTTTAATACTGATTAAGAGTATTAATTATTTATTGAGGTTTACACTTGAAAATTATACATTTGAATTTTCTATAATACCGTTTTCATCACATTTTCGATTAGCATAGAGTGTTCATTCTAATCATAGCTGATAAAGTGTCGCAGATTTCTCCTTTTGACAATTAAGATACAGTTTATTAGAATATTGAGGGAGGACTTGGTATAAAATAAGCAAATGCCACAATAAAAGCAGTTCCTTAAAACAATTAAATATGTAAAAACAAATAGACAGATTTTCTCTGAAGTAGAATTTTATTTAAACTTAAAGACATGGAAGACAATTACATAATACTAATGGAAGACAATGATTATGTTATGTACTTAAAATATTTACTTTTATATCGATTCTAGTTATATTAAATGCGAGAGTCATTATTTACAAGTTTTCGAGTCAACTAAGACGATGTCAGTCTCGTAGTCTCGCCATCACAGATGCATAATTATTTTCGATTTCATTTAAAGCTCCAGTTCCATCACAGATGTTTTAAACCTTAATAGTTTTCCATTGCGATTAGCTGAGCGCGATTTCTCTAGCTTCCATTTGTTCGTTCAGCCAATTTTGAAGTTCTTCCTCTGTGGGATAAGTGGATCTGGCATCGACCTTGTCTGCTGCCATAGACTCCGACTTTGAGTGGGTGAATATACGTTTAACTGTTTTCAGTAGTTTCTTTAGGTTTACAACTGCACCCGTAGATGAACGCTTTTCCAAAAACTCGATTGAGTTTTCACGACGAGAGTTTCCGTTAGCAGCAATCATTTTGAAAAATTTACTTGAAGTGATCTGCACGTCACAAGATGTATAGTTCGAATGATTCAGCACTGTCGCAATGCCCGGCTTTTATACCATACCTCGGGATCGACTGGCCACCACCGCTCAGCCAATAGCTAACAACATCAAGAAGTAAGAACATCAACAGCTAACAACAACAATAACAACAGCAAACAACCTTTCAACCCCTATTTTGTGTGCTAGCAGGTAAAGTATCTACCTGGTTGTTTTTATCGAATCTCGACACATAACTTACTAATCGTTAGATCTACTTTCTACCTCTAGTTAAGGCTAGCTCATTAGCTCATTGTGATAAATGAGCAAAAATGATTACACTTTAAACAATTAAAACTTTCTGCAAACTTATGAAACCGAAGAGACATTAAAAAAACTGGTCATAGAGTTAGAAGCAATTTCAGCTACATAGAACCTCAATATGTAGTCCAGACTAGAACGTTCTCACTTGTATGTTGTTAAATATTTGTAAGTACTTCAAAGATTTTATTCTCAGTTACAATCTACTAAAAATACGACTTTCCGTGGTAAAAATTTAGTGACGAAAACATTTGCATGCCCTAAATATTCCGATATCAAATTCCGATATTTAATTGAATACATAAATTATTCTTACGAAAAAAGTTTGGCATTCGACGCGCATTCTTAAAAAAGATAACTAAAAATTAAAAATCATTTAAATTTTGCCTCTCCCACTTACACTTCCTTATCAGGCAAGCCAGGTGAGTTACCAAAAGTTGTGTTTGGATGAACTTTTATTGTTTAAAGCTTTACCTTTCGATCTGTATACAGCTGAATCTCATCGTGATGCTTTCGTCACTAGTGTGGAATGAATTCCACCGCGATATGTAGACTTGATAAATAGAATCTGCATGTCTATGAAAGTAAATTTTCCGATATCGGCAAACAACAACATGGATTCTAATTACAAAAGTCTAAGAGTGAGGCAGTCAGTAAAAACCTGAGGTCTCTCTTTATGATACGAAAGTATTATTGACGATTTGTGCTGATGTGTAAATATGAACCACCTGTGCATAGAGGAAAGTTGTCCTAAGTAAATACTTTTGTATTTTAACTTCTTGAAAGTCAACATTGTACGTTGACCAATATTCAGGTATGTAGGATTTAATGAAATGCCGAATGAAGAGTAAAAGAGGTATATAATTGTAAAATAGAAATAATCACGTAATTGAATACTCTACCTATCGCCACGCAAGTCGATAAATTAACTGTACAAACTTTAATTTCAATTAGTAGTAGTTTCATAGTGATCAATTAAGACCTTCAAAATTAATTGAAGAAATATTGAAGAAATTATATGGACATTGCAACTATTACAATCCTAATTGTGCATGCATGCATACTAATGAGACCCAGATTTATGTGTATCAAAGAAGATACAGTAAAATGTGCATATAGTGCCAACTGTACAGGCTAATTTATGTGATTATCTGCAAATTATTTCTATTTTGCATTTATTGCACATTATAAAACTGCATAGAATCTTTAAGAAATTTCTTTTAAGTTTTGGCCAATTATGTGCAAATTAGAGCCGATTCTTTATAATGTAAGACTAGAAACTGCTAAAAAAGAATCATAATCAAATCAAAGAAGAAAATAACCACACTTATGATTGACAAGCTATGTTTATATATTTTTTAAATTGAGTCATTGAAGTGAAAAGGCAAATTAGAATCATCGTGAAAATTGCAATTTTCTCGGTGTTTCTCTGAGTAAATTTTCAATTTTCTCAATAAACGCGTAACCAACTCTGAAATCTGTCTTTGAGGTAAACTTGTAAAGTAATATGAGCATAAAAATTGAAATAGTTCGTGTCGAACAGCTGAAACGAAACGAGCAATTCCTCACAATTCAATTTCAACGATTTGGAACCAATTGATTTAACGTAGGTTTATTTCTTAGAAATAAAATAAATAATTGTCAAAAAGTCCAGTCAGTGGTCGAAGTGACAAGTCTCAAAATATGTAAGCGAGCATATCTACGAATAGGTCTCGCCCACACAAAAGATACACGCCAATGACAAAAGTGTGTGTACCTCCTACCTATAGATGTATACTTAGGGTACCATTGTGCACAGTTTGAAAAGGACGCCTTTGCCGACGTGCACCGATGCCAACTGGGTTGTTTTGTCTCAACTTCCAATTTGCAACGCATGAGCCTTCACATTCTTAATTATGGTACAAAGATCACGTAGCCTGAAAAGCAACTCTCTCCGTGTCTTCTGTGTTCTGGACGACTTTGTCGCCCAAAAGAGAAAATCAATTTGTTCCAAATGGGTGACGATGTATTACTCCTATCCGATATTCTTGTATTGTAGTTATCCTATTCATATGTGCGTGTATGTAGGCACACTTTCCTGTGTCATGTCGCAATGTAACCAAAGCTAAAGTCTACAAAATCGAACCATGATCAATCCTAAAGAATTCGTACCATCATACGTACTGTGAAAATTGAAATTTTAACGCACAATTTAATTTGTCTTCAAATTCAAATAGATTACTTAATTGCACAAATTCCAACTTACCTTGCTTGGAACTGTCCTTCTGTCACAGTTACCTCCATGATCTCAATGTAATTGAATAGCGAGTATATTTAAATTTGAGAAAATGTTAAATGTTAAGTCCTATGCTTAGTTGTGCTATACAATTAAGCCACAAATTTGTATTGTGCAGTGCTTACGTATTAAGAGCATAACTATTTCTCAAGAATCACTAAAATATTTTGTGTCAGAGATTTCCAGTCAAATATGTAAATCAAATGCGCAACCATAATAAATTATTCAGAGTAATTACAATATAAGTTATATACAAATCACAACTAGACAATGAGGTTTACATCTGACCAAGCTTTACAGTTTCCTCTTATTTTGGGTCCATAAAATCAAACTGCCTCATTTATTTTTTCTGTTAACACGATGGTTACAACTTCTTGAATTCGGGATTCTGTCAAGTTTGCCACATTTCCTAATGCTCGTACTTATAAAATATAAACTAACTACCTTCTAGAATATAATTATCATTGCACTCTCACATACAATGTATTATAAAAATGTTCGTCTTTTTGTATAATTCGAATAAAACACCAAATAATTGATTGGGAATAAATGTCTCAACGAATATGCCAGCGGAATAATTTTAATTTCTTGCTCAAACACCTGGAACATTGGCAAATCCAAACAAACTATCCGCCGCGACGAAGAGCCTACCACGTGCAGATGAGCTCATTATTGAATTTCAACCAAGTGCAACGAATCAATTTGCGAGCAAAACGCAGGCAGCTCAGAGCCTATTAGAAACCCAATCAACCGTTTCAAATGGGATACATCCAGCAAAATAGTTACACACACGACCATATGTGTGTATGAGCATATGTACATATAGATCCACAGGATCAGAGTTTCTGAGCTGAATACTGAATCATAAAAATGAGTAGCATGGAAAATTAGAGTGGGTTTTGGTGAAATTAAAATAGTTTGAAATCAAAGAAGAAGCATTTAGCTAATATGAACAAAATAGCAGTACATTGGCGACAAGATTGGCGGAGTCTGCATTTAAAAAAAAAAGAAGTTGTTTATGGGATCTCCCTCTAAAAGACGGCGCTGGTGGTCTAAACTAAACTCAATATACCGGCAACTTTTAAAGCAAGGAAAACCCAGTCTAACAGTTGTTGTGCCCGTCAATAACTGAGGTGCAACACGTACCCTTAAATGTACGCACACCCAAAATCCCAATTGTAGGTTAAAGCAAGAAAAGAAGGGAAGGAAACTGCTACTTTTCTCACAATGCTCATCGTACGAAAAGAGACACCTCGTAACTATTCTCTTGTCACTTCGTGCACGCCGCCCTGGCATTCTCTCTGTCAAGCCGACGCATCCGTCACCTGGTGTGATTAGCAACTACAATGAGGGTCCTCGATACGGCAGGATCAAAGCGGAAAATTCATTTGGCTTGGTGGTCTTCGGTTTAGCTTCGTTTGATGTTCGAACAAGTTGCCATTTGTGTGGACCAAAACGAAGAGCACAAATATAACAATTGAACGGTTTACTTCATATAATTCATAATTGGTATACGATTAGATAAAGAAACACTTTTCAGATTTATGCCTCTGCTTGTCCTAACAAAATTTACACATGAATATTTTCTGACATTATAGAATAGCGGATTCGCTTATGAAAACATTTTTAAATTAAGCACTTTTTGCAAATGTGTGTATCTGGAAAATGATAAACTGTCTTGAAAATTTGTTAATCAGAATCCGAGTCGATTCGACTCAGGCTAAAGACAAAGTGGACAAAAGCACTCCAGAAAGAATCGATAGTGAGGTCACATATCAAATAGATAATTACTTATATGGCCCAGGATATCTTGTTGACAACCCATTTGAACTATAGAGTACTCACAAAAGATTAAGATTATTAGGCCTATTTTTTAAGAAGAACAAAGGGTATACACAGGTTGCCAAAAAAAAAATAAGAGTAAGATGCGGGTATATACATATATACAAAATAGAGTCGCATAACTTGATATGCGTATATATATATATATATTCATGGATATCGAAAAATACATTAAAAGCAGGCTCCAACTTCTATCGTTTCCACATTTATTGTTTGATTCCATTTTCGGATGTGTCGGCTCCAAATATTGAAATGACAATATGTACTGTGCTTAGATCTCTGAGATTGAAAAAGCTAGAGCTACCAAATGTGACACACAGACTTCAACGAGTGTGAAGCAGATCCAGAGTGTTTCATGATATTAAAATGTCAGTATGTACTGTGCAAAAATAGTATCTTAACAACATAAGTATAGTAACAAATATCAAAACAAAACCTCAAGCTAAACGCAAGGGGACTTTAAATATTTAATGCTGATTAAGGTTATTAATCAATTCTAGCCCCTAAAAGTATGTTTTAGTTTTATACCGTTCGGCGTTTCTAAAAGCATCAGTAAGTTAATCTGAGTAGGCTCATGCCAATTCGATGTTAAGATCTTGAGGGTGAATGATCTGTTCTGAAATTTATCAACTGACTATTGCTAAATTTATGACAAGGGGGCTCCTCCTCCTGCTCGCTTTGCTTGCCTTCCACAACTCGATTCGCTCGCAGTCGAGTGTGCTCGACTGTAGGATACCCTGTGCACTGCACTCCGATAACCTTAGACGTATTTGCACGCCGTTATTCCCAATCTTTCCAATCTGTGAGTTATGTTTAGATATCTCTGATGCAAATTTTATTGAAATATCTCAAACAACAACAAACTTTTTTATACAAAAACTTGATTTTCGACTGATTGTTCTTATGGCAGCTATATGATATAGTAGTCTGATCCAAATTTTAAAACAACCTTGAGCTGCGTCCGTTACTATTCAAGACGAGTTATTTAAATTATTTATTGTATTGCTGACTTGTGCACCTGGGCATAAAAACATGTCGGAATTGATTAATTTGTACCTTAAATTGATGCCGTTGATGATCTTTTTAAAATTACCTCATTCATTCATTAATTTATTTCTGTAATTTAACTAGAAAAGTTGTTTCAACTGTTATTATAGTTAATTCCGGTTGAAATCGTGTGCAAGTCTACTGCCGGCAATTGCACATGGAACTTTGCCAATAAATGTGCTATTGTGTATGTGCCTAATTATTATTCTTAAATATTTTATGGTGGTTCGGTGGCTCTATTGTTAGAGTCGCCGACCTTCCACAACTATAACTCTTCAGTTTTAAATAACTGGGCTTCTAATCACGCAAAAAGAAAAATTGGGAAGTTAAAAAATTAACAGTTTTAAATAAAATATAAGTATTCGCTAAAGTTTAAATGCCTTACAATTTAATGATTGTCCCAAAGGACAGATTTTAAACATAATAAAGAGATAAAAAAACTTTAATATTATTTTAAAACATTCGGAGTCTTGTTTACTCCGACGGTTGGCGATTCTAGTATTTCAAAATAGTCAAATTATAGTCATTTCACTTTCACTGTCTCTGCAGTCAATTTTATGAATGCAAGTAATACACTGCAGGTTTCACCAGGTATTCGAACTGAATTAATATTGATTATGAAAATGAAACCTACATATTTTAATTTTGATAAGTGTCCTGAAGGCCCTATAAACTCTACATAAAACGCAAGGGAAATTGAAATTTAATATGAACTTTAGTTAGACTTAAGTGGAGTTTATAATATTTTTCGTCTTATAATTTGACCTTGTGTTCCAACTGATTGCATTATTTAGATTTGAGCTAATAATATAAATGAACAATACATTAAATACAGAAAAAATTCCGCAGTATAATCACAAATGCTAAAAAGAATTACTACCAACTTATTTTACATTCCATAATTAACCATTTCCATGTTTTCCCTTCTAGCAGTGTTTACAAATCAATTACCACTCACTCTGCAAGTTGCAAACAAACTCCCGTTTTTCTTTTTTTCCAATTCACATAATAACAACTAATTTTGGTTAAATGTTAAGGATAGTCCTCAAAAATCTAAAATAAATGTTGTTTTTCTATCTTTACTATTAAATTTGGAAAATCAATCAATTTTGAAAATACTGAACCTCACAAAATTTAATTTATGTATGCCAAAAAATCAGAATTTTATCCATAATGCAACTATTATATTTACTTGATTAAACGTTTTCATTTATTTTTTTAGGATTTGTTCCAGATATAGTTACCCATTTTAATCGGTTCATACGTTTTTTCTGTTTACAATTTAGATAGAGCATTTTATGCGAATCTGTTACTAAAGCAGAAGTTAAATTTTTATCAAATTAAGAACAATGGTTACGTATTTTAATTGCTCTTATATAATTATTTTTAGAAAATATTACTTGTTACTTAAATACAGATACTTAGAGAAATCTATTAATGGTAGAAGAATATAAAATTACAAAGGGTACGAGTAATGATGTATTCCATTTTGTTTAGTTATTTTTCAAGAAAGTGGCAAATGCTGAATATCCACCTACATTGACATTGAATGGAAGAAATGCAATTGTTATGGTTTAGTCAAACACCAATCTACGACTACGAGCATACAAATTGTAGGTAGGCCCGTATAACATTAAAAGTGCCATTGAAATAACCATTGAGAATGAATGCCATTGAAAACTTGAAAACTGGACATTCGTTGCGCATGTGCAGATAAATTTCCTTTGTTCGAAAAACTGAATGGATGTGCCTACTCCAGGAACAATGGTGGTACACTCTACAGTTGAGTGTGAATACCAGCGGAAGTCTAACAAAACTATATGTTGCCATTTACGACATTGATAGCCACTCGTGCATATCTCCGCAGGACTTCTAACAAATACGTTGCATTTTACATGCCAATTCAATATACTCGTATCAAGAAGAATTGAATGAGTATACGTTTAAGAACAGTCTTTTTTACGGAATATTGTGCATGATATTTTGTCAATAGCCTTGACCAATAACGTTTTCAATTGGGCAGGCAAAGAGCAGTAAAACACCGGAAACTAGCCCATGGTTTTATAGTTAAAGAAATATATAACGTAGTACTACATGTAATTTTTCACAAACTCCATCTTTACATCTTTTCTCAATGAACTCCACACCCGCCGATTTCCATAGATTGCTAGGCAGTTTATCGATTGATTTTTGGCATCCTTTTTTTGGCATTAATTACAAAAAACATTTAATGATTGGGTCTTAGCGCTGAGTCTAGCCACTGTTCATTCGGTAAATTAATTTTATTAACAATTTAGATATGTTTTTATTAAACTTCTGCTCAAGTATAATGTTTTTTCGGCAAAACTTCTGTATTCTCTACAGATTAATAGAGATTAGTAAAGTGTCCGACCCATCCAGATAACTGATATTCTTAATATTTAAAAATAATATCGCATATGTCGTCGAGAGCCAGAAAGATAAGTCTAATAGCCAGGGTGTTTATTGAGACAACACATAAGCGATTGCTTGTAATTTGAGATCACGTCTTTTGTTTATCTTATCATTACAAGCAAATCTTGCAGGGAAAAAATTGAAGGAAACCCGAAAATATTTACGTCTTAAGTCGAAAACAAAAATAAATCCAGTCTGGTCTCTGATCAGTATCTATCTCAGTCTGCAACGTTGTTAATCCGTGCATTGAGTGAGCTGTCGAGAATGATGAGAAGAATCGGGGTTTCAAGATTGCTCTCCAGAGATAATGATAAGTAGCCAGTCACCAAATAAAATGGTGACAAATATGGCATCTTATAGAGTTCGTTACGATAGGAGCTGCGATTAGTTTCAACTCTTACCTATCTCTCTAGCCTATCTCATCTCATCAGTGGAAGTCATAAACACGCGTTTCGTAGAAACACAATGTTAACCAAATTGGTAGCCCAGATATATACTTTTAGCTCAGATCACGTGTGAACTTTGCTTTCGCAGATCTGATCGACACGCGTTCCAATGTTGTAACCAAAATTGCTAAGCCAGATAGATTACATTATCAGAGATCATGTGTGAAAATTCGTTTTTCGCAGATCTAATCAACTATTTCAATAAATACAGATAAATACTCAAGAATTTATCTATAATCCATCTACTTAGATAAATTAACGATATCCAAATGCAAGTACAAATCTCATTTTACTTATCTTTATGGGTTTTCGACCGAAAACGTGATGCCCTATGATTTACCATTACTAACTTGCAAGCAAATATAAGAGCACTTTTTATAATAAATAATACTTTTGCCCTTATTTTAGGTCCTAGAAATCGGCTGCATCATTAGTTTTTTGAGTTACAACGATGGTTTGATACATATTTTTTTGATCAATCAACATTTTAAATTATTTACGTTTTAGTTATTTTTTATAAATTCAAGAAGATTAAATGGGTTTGAGCGCAACGGAAGTTGCTTGAAAGCACCTTTGGGCTAATTAAAATCAATAACTTGGTAACTACGCCAAGCTTATAAAATGTAACTTGTTGCATATAAGTAATTCCTTTCCTTAGAACTTTTACACTTATACATTCTTTAAATTTTTATCGATTAAAGAAAAATCTCTCAAAAAAGTCGAAGTGGCCCTCAACTGATTGTTCTCGACTGACTATGTTATACAATGTATTAGTCTAGTTAATTTTGGATGTATGTCAAAGTGTACTAGATTGAAATTGTTTTTATTTGTATTTACGGCGGCAACAATTTTTATCTGTAAAATTTGTTTCTGTACAGAGATTCAGGAGACAAGAAAATAAAGCCTCAATATCAAGAAAAACCAAAGATCGTTTTGTTAAAGATTACAAAAAGTGTTACAATCAAATAGACATATCAACCAAGGACCGTAAATAATGATTTTTTTTTAACTATAAAAATCACACACTTCTAATGGACCTAGAAAAAAATGGTTTACACCAAAATCTTTATTTTTTCTCAATCTCTGCATTTCTGCCATGATTTTTACTTTTTTTCTTCACTGATAATCATTATTTTTGAGTAATTTTATAAAACTTAGACCGTAATCATTATTTTTGATAAAAAAAAAAATAAAACTCAAAAGTAATGATTATTAATGATTTTTATTTTTTGTATCCACTTACCACTGACCAAAATTTTAAAATTGATAATAAGCTCAAATCTTAATTTTTCTAAGCTTTTAATATGTACTGTATCTAACGATTGTTCCAAAAAACCTATTTTTAAGATTCAACGTACAACTTCAAAGTACAAAGAGAACGCTTCAGACTTCATTAATATGTTGAAGTTTAAAATATGTTAAATATTTTAATTACTATTAAAATATATTTATTTATAAATCAAATTTTTCTTAATAAAATCCTTCATACAACTAACGCACATTCCAAATATGGTATGCGGGCAATCTAAGATTATTTTGGGTGAAAGCTTAAAATTGTCTCTTTAACGTGTATCCCACCTATAAAAACAATAATGTATTTCGATATTTGATATCTACAAAAATAAAGAATAGACAACGTCGAGTTAACCCAGCGAGCAAACATGTAACGATACCGATGAAAGCAGGCGACAGACAAATGAGCTCATGACTAACAACAATGGCCGAAAAGGGCCCAAAATGTCGATTCTCGATAAAAGGTCTCTACCTTAATGCTTCCTAAGAGGAACCGAGAATCAGGATACCCTCACACAATCATCCCTCAGTGGTAAGCCGAAGCGGTGGTTGACCATTGAAATTTAAGGTTTTACTTTTTGGCTGTTCATACTCATATGTATGCATGTGTTCCTATGTGTTTGCTATTGGCATTTTCTATTGTCAATCTTTTCATTTCGGAGAAAAGGGAACCTAATCTTACAATAACATTTTGGGATTCGAGCTCTTTTTAAATAACCTTTGCAACTGAAATTTGTTATCAATAGAACAAATCTATGAAGTAGATTAGGCATGCTTTACTTCAAAATAACAGACATATTTAAATACGCAACCCTAAAAAAATTAATGGAAATACTACATATGAATAATTAAAGAACATATATAAGAAAATATATTAAAATTTTTATATGTGTATGCATATTGTATTGTGCATAACACCTTAAAAAGTATTCAACAGTTTAAAATAATAGTATCACGACTTCAGAACAAAAGTATAAGAATTACAATAAACAAAACAAGGGAAGGCTATCTTCGGCACTCCAAGGCTCAAAGCTCTTGCCGATTACCTGGCCAATGCGGTCTTGACGTATAAGCGACGTATTTAGCCAACATCCAATCTGCAAATTAGGTTGAGATATCTCACAACAACAACTTTCATACTGGGTTGATAACCATTGTGTGTTGTTGTTTGTCGCAAAAACAAACATTTTATTTAGCATTTAAAAGATATTTTGAGGTGAAATGCATAAGAACAAATGTCAATAAGAACAAAAACTGAATAAATTATGTTACGAAAATTATGTTTTAAGGTGCTTTGATTCTATAGAATTTTAAGAGTCCTGGACCTAACAAGAGTTTTGATACCAATATTGTCAGGATCGCACTAAAAACACTAAAACTATGCTAATAATGTTAAAATTCAAAAAAATAAATTTTTCAACTGAAAAAGGGGGGTCTAGGTATTCATTTTATAGGTATATTTTTGGTAAGAGAATCTTAGAATAGACCCTAATGTATATTCTTGATAAGCATCAACAGCCCAGTCGATATAGCCATGTCTGTCAGCGAATATAGGAAGTATAGCAACTAAATTTGGCACAAATACTTTAATGAACCCCAATCCGATCAAGTTTGTTTAAACTTTTTGACAAGCCCCTTGCATCCTTGCTAAATGCAAAAATCCAACACACCGACAGTTTTGAGAATAGAAATCTCTTCTCCTACTTAATTGCTTAGGGATCGTATAAGTGAAACGCAACTCAATCACGACGACAAGCCATGTCAATAAGTGCATGTACTTCTGTTTACAAGCGAGTTGCTTAGTTTAAAAACTATGTACACTATTCTTGCGATACCAATGTATATACTCGAATAATAAGAAGAAGGATAATCAAGACATTAATAGGTTAATTTTTGGAGAGAAGGTTTTGAGTTTCTCTTAGTTTTCGATTGGTACAACCAAACACTTTGTAATTATGAAATATAATTGTGAGTTGTTTGGAATAAAATGAAAGGTATATAACAAGAGGCAGATCGTTGGTGCAGAAAGTCACGCATAGAATACAACAGTTTGTAGGCACATTGTTTGGTTCGCTTTGAAAATATTTGTAAACAGATTTTTAGAAATTGTCTCCTAGTGTCTTCTGTGGCTTTTGTGTAGCGGAGGGTTGGAGGTAGGTATGTCTGCCACAGTGAGACGTCATGGAGTTTCACGTGTTGTCACCAGCCACCAACCACCAGCTTTATTAATAGGCAACAGCAATACTGGTAGGTGAGCAGTAGAATCTGTTGAAACGTGAGTCTTCCATGCCACACATAGGGGATTACTGCAGGGGAATCGGAGGCGAATAGACAAAAGTGTGCCTTTTAACGAGCTCTAATTTGGTGCTGGACCATTTCGAATGTACAGCGGCAAAAAGGTTCCACCTCCGTCTCTTTAACAACTACGAGTTGTTTCTTTAGAACAACATTGACTGGCATGAAATAATGACCTACTCAACCAGAGTCGAATGCCAGGCACAAACACGACAGGATAAAGGAAATCTACTGATACCATGCATGTTTACACAAAGACGCTCGAACAAAGTCCCATTTCATTTCATTTTAAATGCCCTTTTCAGCAGCGATAAAAATACAAGCAACAGCCTAACGTGATAATCTCTTAAATTGCCCTTCCGTCGCAGATCGTCTCTTTACAAAATTGAAATAGAAAAACATAAAAAGTAGATCTTGTTATTTATTTTATTTCTTAAAAGCCATCAGCAATTCTGAAAACATTTTGGTTTTTGCGCAATGCCTTACGAGACCAAGGTTGTGGCTTTATTGCATCAAAAGATCCTTTGAGAATACTATTTCAAAATGTATTTGTGTGTTTCTTTTCAATTTTCTAATAAACATCTTGTTTAACCAGGGTAAGAAGATTACAAATATTTATTCTAAACTGAGAATCAACTGAGTCTAAGGGCTTCTTCTTTTCATATGAGCGTCGTATAAAGAAATAGATCAGCCACATCCATGGTTCTTTAAAGTCATTATAAATTGAAATAATATTTAATTTCCAAGTCAATTTAAACTTGTCGCTTTTATGGCAGCTTTTTGATATGACAGTCAGATTTTAGTCAAATTTTGTCAGGATCTATAAGACAATATAAAATACACAATCTGCGGGTTTGATTAAGATATCTCAAGAGTACACTCTGCAATGGTATAACAAACAATAAAACAACATTAAAACAATTAGTATATACGACAGTATATACGAAAAAAGTATTTATACAGACAAAAGTCCGGAGCTCAATGAACTCTTCTGTCTATGCTAACCACAAATATACATTAATTGGTTTAGCCAAATTGGTGCGAAGGAGATGGACAAAATATTAATTTTGTTTATATAATATTATCAATATACTCGTATTATCAATGCAACTTCGAATTCGTACTCCGGTCTGTTAATTTCCACAAGGACAGCCGTTCAGGCTGATGGCGTCCAATTCTGTGTAAATTCATTCAGGCAGAATTCAAAATGAATTAACTTATCAATAATTCTCTCTGCTTGCTGCACATTTTGTAAAACACAATATTGCCTTTTTCCTTGCTTTTTATAACTCAATCGATATGAAAGTTGGTGAGTAGTTTCAAGACATAAGCGCGCACTTGTCGGTATTAAAAGAGGGCGAGACAAAAATGTAAATTAAAATTAATCTGCATGAACATATTTGTAGCTCTTTCTCTTACTTATCTCTGAAATCCTTTCGTTTATACGGATTGAAGGACTCGGCTCGGCTGTTGATGCTGATCAAGAATATATATACCTTATGGGGTCTTTCTGACTGTTACATACATTTAATAAAATCATATGCGTCCAGGGAATATTAAAAGAAACCCTAAATAAATATCACACAATTTTTCCCGAGTCTTTAATTTAATTTCAACGATATTCGACATAAACACTTGACTATAGGTTTGTACGTATGTATACATGTACATATATGTATCTATACCCATGTATAAAAATTCTCTTCATGTGCCTGTGTATGTACAGTGTACATAGTAAGTTTTTATATACACAGCAAACACGTTTGCACAGGAACGCACAGAGAACTGTCCGAAAAAAAAACAATAAACAAAGGGAAAACCCAAATCAATAAAACACAGCACCGCAGGGGACATAACTGAGGATCAGATCACAACAGGAGAAAAGACCCTTGCACACGTGTTCACAAAGGAAAGTGGCCGACTCTTTGGGACGTTAGTCAGAAATGCCAACGGTCAATTGGGTTAAAATTTGTTTCAGTTTTTTTTTTTAGAAAACTGTTTTCGTGGTTCGAGGTTTTGTGCTTATTGGTTTTCTGTTGATTTGAGTTCTATCTATGTATGTAGTTATAAGAATATATACATATAAATGTTTTCGAATTTGACAAATAGTCTCTAAGTGAAAGCGAAAAACATTTAACAAATCGTGAACGTAAAACAAAAAACTTGTCGAATTCTTTCAGTTGCAGCTCAGACGAAATTCGATCCATTTCTGAAGATACACGACGTTAGACAACACTTGAGAATTGGACCGTCTAAGTCCGTTTTAGGCAACAGATAGAAGAGAATTTGTGTTCCTAAATATCGCATTACAAGAAGCAGAGCCGAAGTCTGGTGTCCTGATCGCTGTTAAATTTGACAACACCATTCTCTGTTTTAATTCTCAAGTGCAATTCATAACACAAACCTCAAAAACCCCAGCGAAGAAACGCCGTTCCCATTCCATAAATTAAATGCCGCTCAATGAAAAGTGAACTCCATTTCGAATCGCAGTTCTTGTCATTAACTATTGGTTTTCTGTTCAAGCGTTTCAAGTGCCCCATTCTGCATGCCTCAAAGGATAGACACAAGTGTTTACCATGTCCTAGTAATCTCTACTAATCAGCAATGAAAACTAGACCATATGTAGAATGATATTGTCTTGTAAAATGATACATATGTATGTATTACGAAGCCAAGGGAAATTACCGAAATACATTCAAATTATTCAAGCAAACTATAGATCCCCTTAAAAATCTAGAAACTCAACGAATACTAATGAAGTGCACGATAGCTAACGAGTCTTAAAGTGTTCGTTGAACCAGAGATACTGACAACACGATTATGCTTTTAGGCCCCACACAAGAAATGGAAAATAAAACATTCCAGACACATACAAGGATTATGCTGAAGAGCCTTAATTTCCAGTGCACCATTTACTCTATTGGCAAAGTAAAAATCTTTTATTTAACAGGTATCACTATTCTTTAAGACAGGTACACACATCCGTTAGACTGTTCGACTGTATAGAAAAACTGTCAGCAGGACGCCGGCGCCAGAACATTTTTCAGTTAATGTTCTGCTTTTCCATTGACATTCTTAGAATCGTAAGAAAATTTCCAGAATTATGTAGAAAGGTTGTAGCGCGATTTTTCACACCTGATCAATGCAGGTACATGTCACCCTCGATGTACAGTCGACCTGTTGTATTTGCCCATAAATACCACACAATTCCATGTGACGCTGTTCCAGACAGGTTTGTTTCGAAGTGACATAACGTTTTATAAAATTTATTACTATCTGCGACACTCAAAGATTACATTTCAACATCCTTAAAAAAAACGAACTAAATTACAATATATCTGTCAAAATGAAATGTACGCAAGAATGCTTTAAGAATAAGGATATATAAGGATACAATCTGAATTGTTTATCTATGAAACAGTCAAATCTTACTGTATATTCACAAAATATTCTTTAACAGTCTCAATAGCCAAGTCTGAAATATAAGATTGATCTCCGAGTTTATAGATGGTAGAGAATAATAAAATATACATCCTACATATAAGCAACGCATGTGTTAATATTGAATACTGATTTGAAGTGCCGACAAAATCATTTTTGCTTAATAGTTTTACTTAGCAATGGTTAAAAAATATGAATTAAATGAGTTTGTTAAAAATGATATGATAACTCTATTATTTCCGTAGAAAATATCAGTAAAGTATACAATGTACATCGTCAAACTATGTATTACCAAATTCAAAAATATAAAAAAACCTCACACCACAAAAAACAGAACAGAAAACAGGCAATTTACAATAAATTCGTTAAAAACACCTAAAACTGTTGCCAGGGAGCTGGCAGATCACACAAACATTAATATAGCGATAGGACAGTTGGAGACGGTTAAAAAAAGCTGATTACGGCACCTATGTATGTACATAGCCAGAGCTATTCCACAAATTACAACAACAAATAAGATAAAACGACTCGAATTTGCAAAAAATATATATTGACAAGCCCCCATCCTTTTTTCAGAATGTTTTGTGAAGTGACAAAAGCTCTTTTAATTACCATTGCTCAAAAACAAAATTTCGTAAGAATGCCAACAACAACAAACAAAGAAAAGGAGCCGCTTTGTGAAAGAGTAAGCCATAGCGGTGGATCAGTTATGTTTTGGGGATGTGTATTATACAACGGGGTAGGAAAATTGGTTCCTATCAATTGTATAATCTTGAATGAACAAAATGTTATATTCCAACAGGAGGCAAAATCAATGACACAGTTTTTAAACGAAGTTGGGGTAAACACTCTGGATTGACCACCCCAAAGTCCAGACTTTAATTTTAATCTATGGGCTTATATCAAGTAAAAGCGATGTGTAGATCTGAGAAGGATTCGAGAGGAAGCCATTTTCGAAGTAGGAGAGCTTTAGAAGGATATTCCAATGGAATAAATCAAAATTTTGGTAGATTCTGTTATAGGTTATATTTATTATTAATATTAAGTTAAATTATCTAAAAACATTTGATTTTGTTAAATTTATTTATATTAAATAATAGGTCAACTTGCATTTCTGAAAAATTATTTTTGTTAATCCTTCTAATATACTTTTGTAATATTTTTTTATGAATTTCCAAAAGAAATAAAAATATCTTTATATTATATTTATTTTACATTTTTTCAATACTTATCTAAAAAGTTATTAACGAAATCGCATGGTAATTCCTTTGTAAAAAAATATATATGCCGTCGAAATATACTATATTCGTACTACATGTAAATATGTTGAGTCTCAGATTGACAAGTAATCCATGACAACACCGAGCCAGCCAGTGATAATAATCTCGAGTACAGTGTACATATGTATGGATACATATAACGCATACATATAGACGTCATACACCCATGCAAACAAATATGTTTTATAAATATCGGGAATGGCACTTTAATCCCTTTCCGGAAGGCTAAAATTACGCCGTACTGGAGATGATTCCTTGAGTTGCATTGTGATCGCCATGCCCTTTTCGAAAGTATTTTGTTGCATACTCGTTCCCGATTGTATATTTTTAGATGTGGTGGCACTAGGTCACACACGTGCAAGGGTCAGACCCAAACTCGGCAGGTAAAAACACCAAACGCCTAAAAAGATAAAAAAGGAATTAATGAAACGAACCCTAAAATGACCCAAAACGAATGTGGACGTCGGTAAAGAAGGGATAACTGCCATCACTTGAATGCCTTGAAGAGCAATCACCACTGAGATGCCTTGATGATGTTGCAAGATAAGGGACATTGGAAATCAACGGCCAATACGCACTCACACACACACACACACACATGCAGATACAAAGAATCCCAACACTATATCTTTTTAGAAAATTAAGAGCGTGGGCGACTCCCGAGGTAACAAACGAAACGTGAAGCATGATTGAGCATGTCATTTCTATAGAGTTTAGCAAAGGCAGCCACGTCCAAGCCCATACAAACTGTAGTTCTATTCTAGTTCTCTTTATGTGAATATGTGCATATGTTTGTGTATGTGTGTATATGCATATACAAGTAAAAACAGTTTAAGAAAAACAATTCAAAACAAGCAGGAGCTCGAGGGCTCAAAAATTATAGAGCAACACAAATAAAACCAGAGTGCTCGAACACAAGATATGCTACGCTAAAATCAACAAATACCTGTATAGACATATTTATGTATTTATAAATTGCGATTATCAACAACAATGGGCCATAATAACTTATCTGTTACCTCGCTTATACCACAACTAAACTCGAACTAAGTGATAACGATTTAGCTTACTTAGTCCGCAGTCAATTTAAACCGAACAAATTACTAGCCGATACCCATGAGCAATATGGTATAAACGAGTAGTACAGGCAACTCTGCTTCAGCTTACAAACATTATATATTGCATCCATAGACATTTTAAAACTTTTAAAACAATCGGAAAATGCTATGGTGGAGATCCGAACTTTTAACTCATACAGTTCAAAAACTACTGCAGTGCTTAAGAACTGAAACTAGCTCTGAATTCCAAAAAATATATCCGACCTTGAGTATGCTATAAGGATTATGTGCTTAAACTTTATAGGGTCGGAAATGCCGGCCTCAGACATTTTAACAAATATAATATACATTGAAATTCTAGGAGTAACAATTGTCCACTAAGACTAAATTTAAATAAGAAGTAACAAATAAAATAATCCAAATACTTTTTTTTTGATATAGTGGTCCGATTTCAACCAATTTTGATCGGGATGTATTATACAATCCCAAATGCATATCCTGTCAGTTTGGTCGAGATATCTCAAACTAAAACAACAATTTGTATACTAAAACTTGATTTTGGACTAATCGCTCCTAAGGCAGCTATATGATATAGTGAACGGATCCAAATTTTAAAACAAACTTGATATGCGACCGGTATCAAGGAACCTACATCCCAAGCTAACTATTAAAGTCTCTGAGATCGGTTTGCTCAAACACACGGACAGACAGATAGATGGACATGTCTCAATCGACTCGGCTGTTGATACTGATCAAGAATATACATATATACTTTATAGGGTCAGAGGAGCTTCCTTCTGCCTGTTACGTACACTTCACAAATTGATTCTACCCTTTTTGACCATTTTCAATAGGCACATGGTATAAAATCTTAGTCTTGTGCAAGACTAACAAAATAATGCAAGTAGTTGTGAAATACATTTAACTTCACTTGAAGCACAAAAGTTCCACAAGACATTTATAATAATTTCAGTGCTAAAATGCATTTTAAAATATTTACTAATATGTCAATTTATTTAATTAATAATTAAAATTACCTTATATAAAACAAATAAATAATTTTAATTGCTCAAGTAATTTGAGAATTTATCAATACACCAAAACTCACATTGAACCAAAGGAAATCTAATGCACAAAAAAATACAAATGGCATGTGCAAGTCAAAAAAAAAAGGTTCAGTCAAAAGCATCAGAGAGCTTAAAAGCTTTTGCTAAAGTGAAGCTGTGTTTATAAACATCAGTTAAGAAATAATTTGATGTACAAAAAAGTATTGCATTGATAGTTATTGTGATTAAAATGATAAGTGCCTTGCGACACCCTTAAGCGCTAGAGGGTTAAATTGTCAAGGATATAATATTACAGTATGTTAAGTGTGCTCGATTGAGAGATACTGGTTCCCATTTCTGTGCATACATTCATTATATGTCGCTCTACACCCTGTCTGAGTAAAATTGTTTCTAATTCGAAATGAGCCTATTACCCGATGAATGAGTGTGTTATCATATGTTTTTCAAAATAATTTTACTTGCGGCGGCGATACTTGTCTTGTGCAAACATCCATATATGTATGTATATCTTTATCCATATCAACAGCCGAATCATTTAAAGTACAATTTCATTATATTTGCAAATTTGGCAATGTCATGTATTAGAAATACTTTAAAGCTTTATACGACATCATTTTATGAGAAGCTCTATCAAAAAGCTTTGCCAATTAAACAGTGTGAACAGTGTCGTCATTTTAAAACTGGAAAAAATATAAATATGTACGTATTGATTGGTATATGGTATAAGACCGTTACAAAATATGAACCAAACACTCAAAGGGAGATGTATGTAAAAATAACAATTAGGAAGGCTCACAAATAATGTGCCGACAAAATTCCTGAAAATTTGGAGTTTGAGGATACATCTCCCGCGTTGAAAATTTTTCATGCATCAACAGAGAAATCCTAAAAACAACAATGACAAACAAAGTGCATCACACATACATACACTGTGTGTGTGTATGTACATAGGATTGTGTTCCCAATACCTGCCAATTCGACAACGCAGCATATCCCAAATAGCGCGTTAATTCGTTTTGACTAACCTTCAAAACCCAAATAAAATTCGGTAAACAGAAAATACGTTACTTTGACTACCTACAGGTTAGTTCCGAGGGGTATTTGCAATTTACGAGCGGAGCTGTCTCAATGAAATGACGAACAAGTAGATTTTTCCCAAACAGATAGATTGCTTTTGAGATACGCAAACCATTGTTCTCCTCGTCCCCTGGAATTTTTGGATTTCGGAATAGTGTGTCGAATTTTAAAATCCGTTGCACTTAGGGTTGGGTTTGTACAGACATGTAACGACTTGTCCGTTCGGGTCAGACTTGAAAATTGAACAAGGGTTTTTTTTGGGTAATTCGTGCCTAGCAGGTAGCCAGAGCGAGGCGAGTAACAGAGACAGGGGAACAAGAAAGCAGTCTCGGCGAAACCAATAATGCCAACTAAAAATCCACTTTAAAAAATCTGTGAAATGCATGTCAGTACAGAAAGGCTCTCATTCTTACTCTCGGTCTCTCTCCCTCTCTCTATGACACACTCTCGCTGTTGCTGTGCAACCACCTGCCGGAATGGCGCATTTTTATTGGCTGCCAGAACACAGAGAGCCGAAGAGCATCGTGAGCGCAGTTGGAGACCCGACTCGACGCCTGAGCGTATAAAAGCCGAGCCTCTGCAGGCAGGAGAGCAGAACAGTACCGACCAGCGACGTGGCAAGTTGTCCGCCAGTTGCAACAGTTTTAATTTGAATACA
This sequence comes from Drosophila rellima, assembly GCA_035043635.1. Taxonomy (NCBI): domain Eukaryota; kingdom Metazoa; phylum Arthropoda; class Insecta; order Diptera; family Drosophilidae; genus Drosophila; species Drosophila rellima. The sequence goes on along the minus strand of JAWNMV010000806.1, from coordinate 9,227,701 downwards.
ACATTTTGAATCGTTAACAATGTCGTTTATCACACGAGAATACAAGTTCGAGACCAGCATCAATATGATGCAGCGAAAATCAGATCAGCATACAATGGCCATGTTAAGCCTGAAGAAACTCGTCAAACCACTGCTGCGGCTGATCAAGAAGAAGCAGCTCATACGCAAAACTCTGGCTGAAGTTCAATCACAGAATGAAATCAACTCATCACTGGAGGACATGCGCAAAGACTCGGTTGCAAGTTGTGACAACAATGCAAACGAGCAACTGGAGCAGCGACTCTTCAATGACCTCCGTCAGTGCCCCAACAATGTGGCCATGATCGTGCAGCAGGGTGAACAACATCACATTGTTCCCGTCCAACCCGATCAGACTTTCATACCGGTGCACTTTGCACGCACGAGTAGTGGAACCTTCTTCTGGACCTCAGCCGACGGAACATGCCAGCAGCAAGAGCTCCAGATGCGAGAGAGATTTGACCGATGGGTCCAGGCCTAACCAACCAGACGAATGGGCCAAAATTGACGTCAGCTTTAATGCTAAGTGTCATCAACTCCAGCCTATAATCGGAGAAGGTGATGCAAATGGCACGAACGCAATCTCAGGGTGATATTAGGGTATAGTTGCTTCTCCGGTTCGACACTGGAAGCCAACTCCAATTAAACACATTTAATAATATGCATGTAAATTATTGTGATTTTCTAATAGCTTTTCTAAGTTTAGAATTACGAAAATCATTGTCTTCCATGTTTGTTTGTTAGGTTAAATTTATGCTAAGAATCATTGTCTTCCATGTAAAATAGTCTTAAGATAAATAAATATTTAGACCTAAAAAACAACTGTGTTTCCATTGCTTATTTCTTTGAATAGGCTCATTAAATCCGAAACAAGGAAATACTTGTAGTTAAATTACTGTCATGCTGGTAACCGCATGATCATACACAACGATCCAAAAGATTCAAGTTCCTTAAAATTGAATTGAATTGGTCTGCATCAAATAAAACTTGACTTTATTCTTTTTATATATATTCTTATATAACATTGAATATGCTTTACGTTTTAACAATTAGTATCAAATAACACACATTAAGCATTTTAATGAACACGTTGCATGCAAGGTAGTGTCAGTGCTGCTTTCCCAGATTCACGTAATATGATATAAATTATTCTTGATATATTTTTGTAATGGGAAATTTGTATGATAACAGCAACTTTGAAGATATGTGTCCGAGGTCTATGGGATCGCCACATTCATTCATTTTGAAAGACAGATAGACAAAGCCATGTTGACATAACATATTTTTATAAGGTTTCACAAGCCTCCGTCTGTTTGGTTAAGCATTCTTGACTTGAAACTCCATCATAAGAACTGAAAATAATTTAAAAAAAAAACAGATAACGTTGTGATATAAAAAATGTTGCAATCTATATGCAAAATTATTTTCTCAGGACTATATCTTACACGTTCCTTGCTCACATATAAGCATTAAAACACAACGGTGACAGCTAGTACCCTTCGCTTTATTAAATATAAGGGTTATCATAAAATTTCTGCGCTTTATACATTTTTTTTTTTTTTCGTTTAAAAGTTTAATCTTAGAATAAGCAAGAGCCAATTTTATGATCTAATTCAAAATTGGCAGTAAATCAAAACTTTATTAGCCAATTTATAAATCATATGACATACTTTTGAGACGAGTAAAAATTGCTTGTCCTATATATTCTGATATTGTTTTTTTAAGATCCTAAAAGTATGCAATACAAAATGTAACAAGGACTACAGACATATCGATGGAATCAAGTACAACCCTTTAGCATCTATTTGTTGACAATTCTATTTAATAGTTATCAGATATTCCGTTTGAACAGTAAAAAATTAATAAGCAATTACCTAAGCTTTCCTATAATACGCTTAATCATATAAAGAACTGCAGGATCTACAGCTAAGTATTACACCAACTCGTGAAAGACAAACAACCAAAATTGAGCATTGTTCAATAAAGTTATCGTTGAAAAATAACCGTCTCAAATCCAGTCTACCTGTTCATATCAAATAAAATTAATGTCGTATACAGCAAATAGTTTTCGGGCAACATATGTTTAACGAGGGTTCAAGGTTTCATGCTTCACCATCAATCCATTAGCCTTGAAATAACTAATCAAGGCACAAATTCTGTTATCTGTTAGAGACTACAAGTGAAAAGAAATAAGAAAATTCTAATATGAATGCCGCACCGAAACATAAACAATACATATTCGATTGAAGTAATTATCTCCCACGAAGTAGCCGATGTAGCCGAAGTAACCGAAGAAGCAAAGGTTCTGTTTTCCTACAAAGTGTAAATGATTGAGCTCGTCACACGTGCAGGGCAAGGACCCTGAGCTACCTGCTATCCACTTAGGAATCAGAGGAATGGAATGCGTGAGTCGCAATCTCAACGCAAACATTTCCAAGGCACAGAAACACCTGCCTTAAGCAGCGTTGTGATTGGTTGAAGAATCCGACAAAAGCAAGGGATGATTTTAGAGGCTAAAATATAAATACAAATTAATTTTATAAAGTGAGCATCAAATCAAATCGAAAGGTAAAGAAAACGGCGTGTTTGTTGTTCAACAAAAATAAAAAGATTCGTCGGACAACAACAAACTTGCTCTAAATATTAATTTAGTACGTGAAATCTGATCCGAGTTGCAGACAACATCGTATCTGGTTACCAACTTCACTATCGCAAAGCTTTACTCAAGACCTTTTTGGCACGGTCTCTACACTCAGCATTTTTCTTTTTTCTCAAGTTAATTAAAAAGGTTTTAATAAATGTCATCGAACCACTGAAATGTGCAACCAATAAACAAATAATAATAATACTAACTAGAAATTTTGATTATAAACTATTTAGTCTGGGTAATAGCCAATGGGTGGAGGTCGTTGACATTAAAATGTGTTTCATTTTATGCTGAACGCCAATTAGTTGTATCTATTGAAGGCTATATTTCATATAAAACTGAAAATCTATTATTATTTCATTTAGAAATGAAGTATTTCAACTTCGTTAAAATGCATGGATTAATGAGCCAGTGTGTGTATAAAAAATAATCCAAACATTCCATTTCAGAATAACAAATAGAACCAAACCCTTCCTTGACTACCTGTTCCTGTGCTCAGACTTCAAAACCTGTTGTCTCTGAAAAAAATCAAAACCTGTTGCTTTAGGGCTTCTTATGCTTTGTTTTCTTGTCTTCTTCTTGGGATGTTCAAAAATAAATCTCATGTTGCATTGAAACAGGTAGGGAATATACAAAAGACAATAACCCTACATAATCTTTAATGTAAGGGTCGACTTGACTATATTGATGTATTTTAGCTCAGTGTACAGTTCTCCTTTCATTTGAATTTTTCAAAATATTATATTTTGTTTATCATCTCTTCGCATAGAAATTCTAATGTTTAGTCTTAAATCGAGAGTTGCCGTTAAGATGCCCTGTGTCCAAAACAACTCGCATTCAAAAAGTGTATGAGAATGTTTCTGACCCTAACCCTCCCTCTGAATTTTACATAAAATCAATGGGCATTTGCTATACAGAAATGTAAAATATAGAATCGAAATAAATCTAAATATCACGCGAATAGAACATAAGATATTTGATAGACACGAGGACGTGGCAAAGTAAAGTTGGCTGTTGATCTTGAAGACGGACATGGCCTTCTTTAGACTCAAATTTCCTTATTCTCAAGTGTTACTGTGATTTGAAAGCAAAACAGTTACTGTCATTTATATATATAATTATGAAAGAACATCGGTCGAGATGGGACGAGATCTCAACCGATCATTGTGTATCTTTGGCATTAAATGGAAAAAAGTAAAATAAGAAATTTCGAAATATTTGGTTCCCACGTCAAGGGCTAAGGAGCTGGCAGGATAATTGTTTAGATGCACATAGACATGAGTTTCCCACGCTTCAAACGTTATTTGATCGTCAGGACACCTACCTGCAATCCTTGGGTATTCCTGGCATTGCTTGAACGTGAGAAATTTCAGGTCCACCACCTGCTATGTGCGGGCAACTCTGATTGGCTGAGATGCTGCAGCATCTCTCAAAAAGAGAGACTTCGCTCTGTGGCTGAGGGTGAGTATATAAATAGGGCAAGCACTTTTGAGAGAGCATCAGTAACAGTTCAACTGTCACAGCGACAACATACAGTATTTACTCAACATCCAGAAACGCAGGATCGTAACGATGTCGACTTTGAATAAGCAACTGAACTTCAATAAGTACAACACCAAGAAATTGTCGATGCCATCGTACAAATCGAAGGTGTCCCCAACACGACGCCTTACAAATATGCTGAAGCCACTTCTGGGTCAAGTCTTCAAGCTAAAGGCAAAGCAGCCAAAACGGAGCTCCTACATTGCGTCCGAGGAGAAGGAAGCTGAGTTTGACTGGCTAAACAACGACATGGATAATATGGCCAACGAGCATCTCGAAAACCGTCTAATCGAGGAGATACGTCAATGTGCCAAGGACGATGCAATTATTGTCTACAACGAAAACGGATCCGGAGAGTTGCAGACAATGGACCAAGAGGATTACTACGTCCCAGTCCACTTTGCACGTACCAATGCTGGCACATTCTTCTGGACATCGTTGCAGCCCAAAGCATCTGAGCCATACGCCATCGAATGGAACTTCCACGATCGGTGGGCCCAAGCTTGAAGGAAACGTCTGATCAAATCTGGGTTTTAACTTCTTCGAATCGCGTTGAGGGATCAGCAAAATGGGACTGTAGGCCTCTGGTCTTCAAATCAAAGTTTGGGTACTTCGACTTTGATCTCATCTGGCGGGTAGACTTCACACCGGATAAGCTCATGATGTGACTTTACATTATAAATCAATATTTATCAATGCTTAAGTCGAAATCGGGATAATTACTTTGCAACAGTAGAAGCAATTATTTCATTTACTTTTGTAAACGAAGAATAATTGTGAAAGGGGTGGCCAATGTTGCCAATTATTGTGAACTTAAATAAAACTGTATTTAATTGAAACAAATTATATGTCTTTTTAATGAATTATAAATAATTTTTCAATTGACATTAATTGCAGGTAAACAAATAGTCAAGTCGCACGTTTTGAGACTATTCTAATTCGTAATTTGAATTGACAAAAACGACAACAAGATAAATCTATATCAGCCTTGTAAGGAATCCATATTAATATCAAAGTAAATAGCAATCACTCAAATCAGAATAGCTTCTGCTTCATTTTAAGCTGAATGATGAAACGATAAAATCCATTTGAAATTTTAATTCTTTTCGTTGCAATAATTCTATATTCCTGCGGAGAAATACTTATTTGTTTTCAAAGATATCTCAGCAAATTTATGCTTTTCAGATAGTTTCATAAATCCTGACCAATTTTGATCATACATATAGCTGATATAAGAAAGATCGGTCGAAAATTATACTTTAATACGAAAGCCATTGTTGTATCTTGAGATATTTCAACCAAACTCTCAGATTATGTTTTTGATATTTTCATATATTTCTCGAACAAATGTGTCTGAAATTGGACTATATACTTATTAAGCTGTCCCAGGAAAGATCAGTTGAAAGTTGACTTTGAAACTCGTAACCTTTGTTTCTTGTTCATATGGCAATTGTTTTCGAATACCATTCGCTGCATTGAAGATACGAAGAAATTAAATACAAATTTTCCTATGATTAATTTATTTACATTTGCATACTTAAAATACATACTCGAAAACAAATCAAAATATGAGTGCTATCATAACATTGGAAGACTTGAATAATTTTGTTGTTATTTAAATGAATAATACAAGAACTGTTTAAGGTTTTAAGCATAACATATTTATACCTATTTATAAATATCTTCAACAATTTACAAGAACTTAAAATCTAATATTATTAGGTATATTGCACATAAAAAGCCTTTGCTGTCACACTGTCCATCGGAGTGTCCTTAGCAAAGAGATTGCACTATTATCATGCCCGGCTCTGTCGTTTGGTGTCTTCAGCTAAATATCTGTGAGATATTCAGCTTCATGACAACTAACTTGATTAAAGCTTAACACCAACCAAAAAGTAAAGGGTTGCGCTTAGAGCGCCTTAAAGCTCCATCCACCATGCCATGCCCTGGGATGTCCTTCACAGTTGTCGAGTGTGTCCGAAATGCATTTAGAATGCTTCAGCTTCGCTTCAGTTCCAAAGTAATAATTTCATTTGCAACTTTTCGAAATATCCAGTAGAATTGAGACATGTTGCCGTTAACGGTTTTCACTGAGAACTGACTGCCTTCTTGGAAGTGCTCACTATTTTATACAGGTCGCGAGGCGTCGCCGCGAAAACTGGCCACTATAAATAAAGATAAGCACACATGCATCTGAGTATACATATGTATGTTTATTTGTGAATGTGATACGAGAATTGTTATCACATAGCACCAATGCACTTCCATATGTACAACATATGCACATGTGTGTGTGTTGTAAACCGACAAGTCATGCTGTGTCAGTCATGTCGTGTCAACAACACACACATGGGTATATGTACATATATACATATCTTGGTGCACATGTGCTTGGGCACTGTTTGTATACTGCTCTTATCTTAGACCTTTGACCCAGGGTTGTGTTTATCACTTTTTCCTTTCTATTGTTCACTGCAGGCATTCTTTATATCTAACATTGGGGTCCAAATTCTAAGGTCAAAGTCAAACTCTTTCGACTGCGATCGCTGTGATTTGTTGTTGTTTAATCTCACACAACAACATCAATATATACATGCATATGTGTGTGCAACCACACTTGAATATACACAGTTGTTTTTATATAAGCACACACATGCACATGCAATTACAATCACATCAACGATGGGTAAAATGGACCCGCACCAACTATGTACATTTGTATGTATGTATGTATGTATGTATGTATATATGTATGTATTTTGATCGTGGTAAACTGTTAGCCCAGGCGTTGGGTTTTATTCACAGCACCAGCAAACATTTTCTATTGACGGGTATAAACATATTTAATAAAGTTAATACTTAAAGACTTTATTTGAGTATAATTAACAAACTTAGTATTATTCCGCTGTGACTCTATAACATCTCATATTTAATTTGATTTAATATGGTTGAAATCAATTATAGAACTGGCTGGCTGGCCTGCAATAAAATACAGAAAACAAGCTTTGAAGATTGCAGTCAGCACTTTGAGAGAAAGATGGTAACTAAAACTACATATTTATGAGTCGTGACAATTAATATTTATTAAACTTAGGTTAGAGCAACGGAGGTGGCTTTATTTATTGTCCTAGCAATGACAATTAAAGGACTACAAAATAATACGACTAACAAAATAAATTTTAAAAGAAACAAGGTCAAAGAAAAATTGATATTAGAACAAATGAAGTATGAATATTGCGTTAAAATAATAATGGTTTGTTATTTGCTGTGGGATTCTCCTCCCGACTATGACGATGAAGAAGAAAGCCTTCAAGTTGACAATTCTGCACTAAACATCCACAATAAATATACCTCCAATCTTATTGACGAGGAGTTCAGAAAAGCAAGATGCATTCCATATAATAAAACTGCCAAGGAGTTGAAGAGCTACTGGAAAAATGTTCGACGCTGGCAAAGAGAAGTGGAGAAACAGTTTTTAAGTACAGACATATTCATAGTCAAGGAAGAGTTGGACGGTGGAAGGGCAATCAAAGTAAACCTCTGGAATGTTTTTAAGATACAGATGTTCGTCATATGTAATAGAACGAAAGTTCCTGAAGATTCTTCTGTAGAGTCCATTGCAAGTTTATACAATATCAACACATTTGCATTAAAAGAGGATCAATTTAACTGTGACGCGCATCAAGAAATTGGTTTATGGATAAATGAACAAGTAAGAGGAGGCAAAATTATTGAAGATATATCCAACAAATTTGCAAGCATTCTGGCAAAAATGGAAATGCAAATGAACAAAACCTGTTGTCCCTGTGCTATTCTAAGAGACAGAATTGACGTCATCAATGATAATATCGATGCAATAATGCAACTAAGGACATTAGATCAATACGGTCGAGTAGAATCAACTGGTTACGCTTGGTTAGATGTGCATAACTTATTGGTGAGACTGCAATACTTGAATCCGAAAATATTTAAGGGTGAACCATCCAGCAACTGCTGCAACAATTGGGAAGCTAGTGTGAAAGCTGTTAGGCATAGATTTCAGACTGATAAGAATCTCCTGCAGAGCAATTCTTCAAAATATTTCAACCGTACACAAATAACTACATTTCTAAATAGTTTCAATCATAATATTGATAACTTACAAAACCGTCTTCTTGCAACTGAAAAGATTTATGAAGGACCTATGACCGAGAGTATCAAAAATGAGTGTTGCAGCTCCCACTCATTGTTAAGCAACCTTGAAATGCTTTTAAATGACTTTAAATTGTCTGAACTCAAGCATCATTCATCAAAATATTTATTTGAAAATGTTATGAGGACAAATGAAATTATTAACGATTCACAATTACTCTTTGATATGGATCAAAATCAAATAAACCGCATTATTACAGAATGTTCTAAAATATGTGGATCCATTTCGAAAAGAAATAATAATCTCAACTCCAATTTAACCCATTTAGAAGACCAAATACAGGTAATTACATCCAATATGAAGTCCAAAGATGGAGCCTACAAGAAAGTAGATTGGATATATTTGAATAAAACCGTAACCGATGGATATAAGAAGCTTGCAATTATGGATGAAAAATTAAACCAAATGTTAAAAAAGCGACGGCGGGATACTCGTAATCAATCTGTTCGGCAAGAAAAAAACAATATCCCAAGCCTGAAAAGATACCCTGACTTAGATAAGGATAAAGACCTAAATCATTGTTTAACTACAACAACCCAACAAGCTAAATATGTGCAAGAGTTAATGAGAATGTTTAATGCAAACATGCAATCTCACAGAAACACTAAAGTAAATAGAAGGGCTGCGGTTCAAGACCTCTACGATTATGTCAATAAAATTATTAAGACACGCAATAATACACAAGCACTGCAACCTACAAATCCAGTATACAAAGGACAACAAAATGAACCTAATTGGCCCCTTGAAAAACGTATTCACGAAATAACTCTCATCTTAGACAAAAAAAGTCAAGCAATATATGAGCAATCCCAACATATCAATGAATTGAAAACTAAATTTACTAATAAATTTACAGAGGAAATGGGAATAATCAAAGAAATCAATTATATAGATACAGAAACCAACAAAAATATTGAAATTCGTATTAACGAGCTTGAACGTAAGCTTAATGAAACAAAATTGGGTAGATCGAAAAATTCAATTGATAATCCCCTCACTTCGAACAAGTTGGACTACCTAGAAGCTAGACTGAATAGCATGACAAGTCAAAGTAAAATTTCAGTAAAACTTTTGTTGGGGACCATTGACGAATTAGACGCTCGCTTAAAGACGGTCAAGGCTAAAATAAACAAATCCTATGAGAATGCTAAAAAATGCTCCGACGAATGCGATTGGGGAGAATTGCCATCGATAGAGGAGTTGCAAGGTAGATTAAAAGCTTTGGAAGCTAATTTTAAGAAAACTAGTAAAAGTACTCTGGTCAAGACTACAAAAGTGCATCCTGGCTGATGATCCTGGTCAAGAGAATATAATTTTAAGATCGGAGATGCCTCTTTCTATCTGTTTAAGACAAAATATTTAATATTATTTAGATTTATCAAAAACGCTATAGTCAGGTTCCTGTAACTCAATTTAAATATTATTATTTGCTTTATTCGCTTTACTGATCGCAACTTAATCCGATCTTGATGCAAGAAACAACCAAGTTTTGTCTGCTAAAGATTGACTTGTGTCCGATCACTCCCATGTCACCTTTATGATATATGCCTGAAGTAAAAGATGGATCAAACTTAATATTAAATCAGCGGATATCGAGTGATTTCAATCCGTTGTTGCTCAAAAGTAAAACTCAAGCTAAAATTTTGATTTTTACTCAGGGGTCGGAAGATCCTATGCTCACATAAATAAATGAAAACAACTGTTAATTTCGAGCACATAAGAAAACTGATCGCTATTTTACAATTAATTCGGTTTTCTCAATCTACCAGGAAACATACGTTTCACCGACATGTAATATAACTATCCATCACCGTTACTTCTAGCTTTTACTAAACGAGTATAATAATGATTATTTATTCAGTAGGTTGCCAATCAATCACTTTATACTAATAAAAATCCCTTTTTGGTATATTTGAAATTGCCGCCGGCAGAGTTGCTTCGTCGATTTTAAGTTCGCGCAAGTTGGCAGCTCCGCCAAAGTAATCAGCTGAGCAGCCCAACACGTGTATGTGTTTGGATGGCGGTGTGGGACTTTTATTATAAACATTTCGGTGGCAAAACAAATTGATTTACAAAAAATATAATGCGTCAAAATACACCTCCACGTCGACCCGACTTCGAAGACGACGATGACGATATTATAGAGGAAATTGAACTGGATGGCGATCCACCACTTGACGATGACGAGCTGGAAATGGAAGAGGTAACTTTGGCTGAACTGGAAGCCCGCTTGGGTCTACACGGCTCTGACGATGACATGGAAAACGATGAGGATGAGGCTGAAGAAGAGATCAGGGATCGAGAACGCATTGCCGCTATCCGAGATGATGCAGTGCTCACATTTAAAAAGCACACGGCGCCCGTGTTCGGATGCAACCTTCATCCAAAGTTTGACTGGGCTGTGACGGGCAGCGAAGATGACAACGCTTATGTGTGGAACATTAGGAGCGGCGAGGTTCTGTTTGAAATTACCAATCATAAGGACACCGTTACCGAAACGCATTTCAGCCATGACGGCAGCTACTTGGCCACCGGCGACATATCCGGAGAGCTGTTGGTGTACAAGGTGACCGAACAGCAGGATGAGCGTCCCATCTTGACCAAAATCTGGGAGTACTCTATGTTCGATATGGCCTGGATGTTCTGGCACCGTGCTGCGAATGTTCTGCTGGCCGGAGGTGACAGTGGTGAGGTCTACGTATGGCGTATTCCCAGCGGAGAATGCAAAATATTGCCTGGACAGTCAACGCGCTGCGAGGCTGGCGAACTCAGCAATGATGGCAAGAAACTGTTCACAGTGTATATGAATGGTGTTGTGAAATTGTGGGACCTGAAGACATCTCAAGTACTAATGGAGGTGAACGAGGAGCATCCGCTAGGATTTGGTGAAATTTCACATGCGGTGGTCGCCTGTGAACCCGACTCGCCTTTTTACTTGTGCGCCGAAGGCAGTGGTACGTAATCCAGGGAAAGCTTGAATCTGTTATATTGTCGCTGTTTTCCCTGACAGGCAAGCTACTCTTCTGTACTAGCAATGGACCCGTAAACGTCGTACAGTCTGAGCACGGTATCGAATGCATTGCGTTTGCTCCCTCCTCAGCAGAGCTGAAATTGGTGGCATGTGGCTCGCTGGACGGCCAGATATCGATATGGGACTATGCCAAGTATGCACTACGCACAGTCTGTGAGAGCCCGGTACCAAATGATGGAATACTTCGGTAAGTAGCTTATTATTACTATAAAAAATAGCCGCCTTTTTATATGGTTTTCTTTCTTACAGGCTTAAATGGCTAAACGATTATACTTTACTTGCTGCCACCGCACAGGGAAATCTAAATGCATTCGATGCACGTTCTGGAGCCCTTAAGTTTACACTCACCGGACACCATTACCATATATATGAATTTGTTTACAAGCCACAGGAAAATTTATTGTTGACTGTTGCAGAGGATAACACAGCAAAGATATTTAATGTTCCACCTCTGGGCGAATAGATGTTAGTTGGATAGAATAAAAATACGATACGTATTGATACAATACTTAAATACTTATTGCATTTTTGTTAAAAATTTGGTTTTTGATGATGATGTCTGATTTAATTTCTTTTGTAAATGTAAACAAAAGTTTATCCGATAGGTAGATGGAGCTGTTATCATATAAAAAACGTGGCTCATTCAAGTTCTTGAATTTGAGCAGGAGAACAAAACTGCAAGCTGCACTCTTAGGGTGAATTTCCCTCTCTGGTCTTGGACATGCGTGTAAAGGTATTGAGAGACAGTGTATTTTACGGTATTGCTCGCTCAGCTAGTAAAGTCGCGAACTAATTTTAATACTATATTTAGGATGCGGTAGACATATACACATATATGTACATACATGAGTACGAGTATGTTGACACTGTTCCTGCCACACACCCGCCAGCTCAAACCAACACTCACAAAACTGGACAATTATATGAAATTTTGTTGAATTTTTTTTGATTATTTTATTAAAGCTCTTCGTATTTTATTCTCCCGGTGCAGTGTCTACGCCGTTGTGCATCACACAAAAGTCACAATCAGTTCCATTCGGGGTTTCTAACCGTGCGTTACGGATCTCTTTCGGCGCCAATTCAGAATTGGGTTGAGTATATGGAGCTGTTAAACGCGAGCTATATATATATGTACATATGTACAAATATGTGCGACTTTTAAAAGTCTGTTGACAAAAAAAAAAGAAGCTCTGAAAGTATGTGCAACAATAGAAGTCTACAATTAATAAATCAAACAATTCTATAAATTGTGTTTAGTACCTGTTTTAAAGAGCAAATCAACCCAAAACGAATCGGTTAACCTCTTACTAAACTGTTAGTTTGAAAATTTTTGTATAATAGTTTTGTTCGGTAATGTTTACAATTTTTAAACGGTTAAATGCTTCGGTTACGGTTTTATTAATCAATGGATTTGACAAATTAAATAACAATATTTATATTTTTTTTGGAATACAAAATTTGTATTTGTAGTGTTTCTTTTTCTTACTTTATTGCATATGATTCTCAAAACAGTATTATTTAATTTTTTATAAAAAAAAAGAAACACAAGTTTATTTATTCCCTTTGACGAATCGGTTACTTGGCGTGCTCTACATATACCATTATAGACTATAAAATTATTACATAGTTTGCTAAATAACTCGTGACATTAAGCGAACAACTTGAAAATATTAATGAAAATTGCATATGGAAGTGATCCATCATATTTTGGGTATATGAGTAGGGCGCAAACCTAAAAACCAAAAGCACAAACACGAATAACAATAAAAGTCGAAACCGCAGTTAATCAACGACGAAAACAGCCCACAGCACAACAGATATGTACATGTATGTGTGGGTCCTATATACATATATGTGCTCATATACACATGTATATAACTAAAGTTGGGGATGTGTGGCATGCGTGTGTCTCTTTGGCGACTTTTACAATTAGATTATCAGTCCAACAACAACAAGAGTCAACATTATAGTTGACAATCAAAATCTCAGGCCACTATAAAACCTAGGCGCTACCGTACGTTCTCTGCAGTACAATTTAGTTGTTTGTCTGCACACTCACATACGTTTGCATACATACGTATATATTGCATACAGTCAGCACTAAAAGTCCATTGGGATTACGATCATCGCACAATTGAATTATCACAGTTTGAAATGTCACACACACGCGCCTAGCGATCCCCACGACAACAGTGATTTAGTTATTTCACTATAGAAAGTATTTACACAGAGCAAACAAATTTAAAATGTTTTTAAATCGCCACATTACAAACATGATTACAAATACAAATATCGATCGTCAGATATATTAAGTTCCAAAATTTAAGTGCTCTAGCATTTTCAAACTAAAAATTAACTTCAAAACGTACTTTATTTAAGAAACTGTAACTGAGTACAAAAACTTCTTAAAATAAAAAAACTGATATAGCGAACTTAGAGTTTTCTCTTTTTTATAACAATATTATTCATACTTAGCTTACGAATTTTAATGCAAGTACCTATTTTGAACTCATTCGAACTTAATTTTAGTACGGATTTTTTTCTCAGTGTGTATATATGGACATAAATATGTACATACATACTCGTACTTTGAGAGACATATTCGGAATAAATGTGTTTTAGCTGATAATAATTCGCTTAAGTGTTTTACAAAAGGCTCACAAATTTCATATGCAAACAAAAATTTATTTACACATAAATATATACATTTCTGTATGCGAATAAATAATTCTTAGGTAATTTCTAAAGCTTTTATGAATCGGACTAGTTCAAAGTGTCAGTCAAATGTTTGAAATAAGAATAAACTGCATATTAAAGTATATACATATGTACATACATACGTAGTTTAATACGGCACTTAAAAAATAATGAAAAGAAAGAATCGTTTTATTCAAAGAGTACAGATAGATAGTATCACATTGGAGAACTTTTCAAAGATACATAAGTAACTTTGTCAAATCGTTACACTTTCTTCATTGTATTGTATGCATTTTTTTCAAAAGAATCACTAAATTTCCAAGCTTCTCGTCCTGAGAGGTATTCCCCAATTGATTACTTCCTAAGATTATAAATACTTAAAAATTTTACATTTTATAATAAATATCAAATGCCTTAAAATACTTCAAAATTGTCTTGGGCTGGCTAACAAAGCCAGTTCACGGCGGTTTTATAAATCGCAGTACAATAAAATCAGTAATTGACACTTTAATAATTTATTAGGCACTTAAATTAAAGTGAAAATGAAATTGAGACAGAATTGATAATATGTGATAAGTACCTTATCGAATGATAATACGCACTAAAAATTATATAAAGCTCTGCTCTCTCAACTAAAATATTTAAAACAGGTGTCACTTTTGTCAATTCAATGATAATAGTTTTCAAATGAACTGGAAAGCTAACGTTGTCTGTGCAATGTTGAACGGCTTCAGCATTAAAGTCTATTAAATTCATATATATTGACTCTGTCTAATTCAAGTTGACAATTCCACACACTTGTTCTAAGGAAATTAATACACTGGCCTACCATTATATCAAGATATTAAGTAAGTCTACCAAAAACCACATAAGCCACACACCATAGGTCAATGACTACAAATATACGTAATTTTCATGTTTATGTACGTGTATATATTTGTACATATGCATGTTTGTTGACAGAAGAGTTTACCTCAATTCAAAAGCATTATTACAGTTACATTTGTATGTTCAGCAATCTAAGAGCGCTCCAACTGCGCGCTCTCTTAAACTGAAATCCAAGTGCTTCGCACGTGCTTCGCTATTGCTGCCATATGATTTTAGTAGTATAAATGCGTGTTGTACTTTCCTCAAGTTGCGGCAGACAACATAGCCATGTGCATATACCTTAATGAAAATAAATATATACTGAAGAAATGTTGTCAATTCTTGCATCAGACAAAGTTCGCAAAGGCGGGAGTTCTTGAGTAAGAAGTGAGAGAGAGTTTGAAGCGACGCAAGCGGATATTCTCTGGTGTTTAGGTCAACAACAACAATTTTCATTTGCATTGCAGGCTCTCAGGATTCGGTTAGTCTAGACTCTAGAGCGGTAGGTAGGTGAACTAATAAAAGTCCATTAGGGTTTTTATACCGAGCACATGAATCGGAAGCAAAGAGCAAATGCTTAAAGCACTAACCGACAAAGAGAGAGAGAGAGAGAAAAAAAGAGAGGAGCTCTGCCGCGTTCAATTCATAAAAAAACAGCACAAGCAAAGCAAAGCCAAAGTTAAACGTTCAGCTGGCAAAAGCAGTCGCACCACAACGCATAAAGGGAAGTAAATTTATATTTCCAACTTAGTACGGATTTGGAGCGTATGAAGTGTGGTCGATCGATAAAGTGTGGAAAGCGCCAACGCGATTGTATTTTCTATTTTCAAAACGGGAACACGACTAAGAGATATCGCTTTCGTTGAACGTGAATGCGAAGATGCCCCTCTTAAGCCAGCGAACTCTTTTCACTAGTGATTCAGCTACCACGTGTACTTGTTAAATGCAGAAAATACTTTTGTATATGTAAATAAATATTCATACATTCATATGTATGTAAGAGAACATGCGTAAATACATACACAAGCAGTGATTAATAAAAGAGCATGTGGTCGCAAAGGCAAACCAAAATTGTGTTTGAAACTTTTGAATACGATCCACAAACACGCGGTCAGTGAGAGCGAACTGATAAAACTTGTAAGCTTGAGGAAACCGATAAATTCAATGATAACGCATAAAACATCACACACGTGAACCTTTAAAAAAACTATTTACCAAAGGAGTGTTCCATAAAAGTTCAATTTCAAATTTCGGACTCATTGAGCTACCACAGTCGACAAAATGACGCGAATTCAAGCCAGCGACACGCTCATTCCCCGCCAGGTGTTCGATACGCCAGCACAATCAGTCGAAGGTGGAAAAGCACGGGCCCGCAACGACTCCTCGGATACCTCCAGCCAAGGCTCGGGTGTAAAGTTAAAGAAGCAAATTGGATTGCTCGACGGTGTTGCTATCATTGTAGGTGTCATCGTCGGCGCTGGCATTTTCGTGAGTCCCAAGGGCGTCCTTATGTATTCCGGATCGATCGGGCAATCATTGATCGTCTGGGTTCTATGCGGAGTTCTGAGCATGGTGGGAGCCCTATGCTACGCAGAACTAGGTGAGTTGTATAAACAGTTGTGAATTTTTGCTGCTGACGACAGCAAGTTTTTACAATTCAATTTAATATTTTCATTGTAAGTATTATAACATGCAGATGCACATGTGTAACAGCTGTGCAAATATGTAGTTCACGACCTCGATTATTTTATGCATACTTAGCAGTGTCAGCAAAAGTTGTAAGAGCTCGCAAATATTGAGGCCGTTCCAAACAGTGTTGCCAACTCTTCAGGGCCTAAGAAAGCTGTATCCACATTTTTAAAAAGCTAGAAAAAGCCCAAAGCCCTATATCTCTCTCCATTTCTGAAAACATCCTTACTTTTGCCTTCAATTGGTACCTCACTATCAGTTGTTTTATTGAACGTTAAGAAATGGTCAAGAGCCACCATAAATGTGATATTTTTGAAATAAATTAAATAGCCAAGGTACAAGTCTAGTTGGTAAAGGCGCTCTCACTCAGAACGCAATTAAAATATTCAGAGCAATGGCCTTAAGGCCATTCGGTTACGATCACTTTCAGCAAAAGATAAGAAAACTATATACTTATTAAAACAAATGGCCAAGCAGAAGAGATACGGGATTTTGATCAGAATGACAGCTAGCCAACTCTGGCTATACATGTATGCGATAATATAAGTAGAGAACTTCACCCATCTTAGATCTATTTATGGTTAAACGAGCATTTAGCCGGCTATAAGGGCTAATTACTTTTCATGATTTTCACTTAACCACTTCTCATGAATTCTTTGCTTTCACAGGCACAATGATACCAAAATCTGGCGGAGATTATGCATATATAGGGACCGCATTTGGGCCGCTGCCCGCATTTCTTTATCTTTGGGTGGCGTTGCTGATTCTAGTGCCCACGGGAAACGCGATTACGGCCCTTACGTTTGCACAGTATCTCCTCAAACCATTTTGGCCCTCCTGTGATGCACCCATAGTGGCCGTCCAGCTCCTGGCGGCTGCAATGATATGTAAGTGTTGTAGAAAGCGAGAATGACAGAGATTGCATCTTAAAGTGATAATCTTAAACTCTTTTACAGGCGGGCTGACTGTGATCAACTGCTACAACGTCAAATGGGTGACTCGAGTGACGGACATCTTTACAGGGACCAAGGTGGTCGCCTTGATGGTTATTGTCGCGGCTGGGATCTGGTACCTGGCAGGCGGTCACACCGAGCACTGGGAGCAGCCATTTAGCGGGGGCCTTATGGAGCCCGGATTCATTGCATTGGCATTCTACAGCGGATTATTTTCGTACTCGGGCTGGAATTATTTGAATTTTGTGACTGAGGAGCTGAAAGATCCGTATCGCAATTTACCGCGGGCCATTTGCATATCGATGCCGGTGGTCACGGTCATTTATATGGTGACTAATGTAGCATACTTTTCGGTGCTCTCCACCGATGAGATTCTTTCGTCGGAGGCGGTTGCAGTGACCTTTGGCGACAAGATGCTCGGATTCATGTCCTGGATTATGCCCATCGCAGTGGCATGCTCAACTTTTGGCTCCCTCAACGGCGCCATCTTTGCCTCATCTCGACTGTTCTTCGTTGGAGCCCGCAATGGACACCTGCCAGCAGCAATCTCCCTGATAAACATCAATTGTCTGACCCCGGTGCCGTCATTGATATTTCTGGTAAGAATGACACTGAAATCCTCTTTGAATGAGAACTAATCTTAACATTGTCTCTTATTTTACAGTGTGTAATTACGCTACTACTGCTCTTTATTAATGACACGTACGTGCTCATCAACTACGTCAGCTTCGTGGAAGCACTCTTCACCCTCATTTCCGTAGCGGGTCTAATGTGGCTGCGGTACAAACAGCCCAAGGCGGAGAGGCCCATTCGCGTCAATCTGGCCCTACCTATAATCTATCTCATTGTCTGCCTCTTCCTGGTGATCGCGTCAATCTCTCAGTCTCCCACCGAGGTGGGCGTTGGCACCGTCATTATACTCTCCGGCATTCCCATTTATTATCTAACGATACACAATCCGGTTCAGTGGCTGGCCGACACATCACAGACAATCAACATGTGGTGCTCCAAGTTCTTCATTTGTATGCCCAATCAGGAGAAGTTCGAGTAAGTTTGGTTAATTCAAACGTGCCTTCATGTTCGATGTACGAATAAATCTATTCTAGCTAGTCTAAGCCTCAATTATTTTGCTATCTAGGTAAGTCAAGTCGCAACAACTAAGCTAAGCAACTAGGATTATACAGTCTAAGTGGAAATCACAATCGGGATTTCCAATCAGAATAAATGTTAGTGTATATATTTACATACAAGTAATACCATTCAATAACGTTGACTTGTATAATATAATATTTTTGTACAATATATTTAAATATCAGTATCCTCAGCGCTTAAGCACAATACCCAAGCATACAAGAGACATCTTTTTACACGTAATTATATTTAAATAAATATACATTAAATGAAAAGTTATAGTTTTCAGATATTAAAAAATTAAGAATATATTATGGATATAATTTTTATACATGTTTAAATCGAAATATTTTCTATAAAAAAGCAAATAAACAATATTGAAATAAAGAAAGCAAAGCTCTTATCTTATCTCTATCTAAGCCGATTGTAAACCAGGGAGGAAAGCTTTTATAAGCTTATTTAAGCTTCAGCGAGTGATAAACAATTACAACTTTGGCGAGTAAACCGTATAGCGAGAACATGACTCGACCGGCGATCAGTATAAAAACGGCGCCTACACGAAACGGTCGATTAAAGATCGTCGAACGGGATCCGGTATCAGTATCAATCCGCGGAAAATTAGCGGGAATGATCAAAGAGGCGTGAAATATTCACGAAAAACTGCCAGAAACTTGTGTATCTAGTTGAGAGTGAAGAAAGTTCAGTTTAGTTTATCATACTCATTTGGATAACCATTTGAAATGGCGCTCAAAGAAGTCGCAATCTACGTGCTGTTCGGTTCAGTATTGTTGACTACGACTTACGCATCCACGGAATATAATCGTTATGTGAAGCAGATATTCCGGAAGTACGGCAGCGCAGACACCATTAGCTTTGAGGTAAATACTAAAGGCTTCTACTTAGTTTATTTAAGTTTAACCAACCAATAGTTTTTTCCAATTACCAAATGTTTATTTTTTAATTGCCCGACTATCGTTCAGCCCAATGATTGCAATACTCGCAAATATGTACATATATAATATATGTATGTCTAAATATAAATATTTTAAAATTTTAGAATTTCCCTAATATTTACGACGACTATTATTGTGAAAGACACAGACAATCAGCAAAAGCAAACAGTTAACGGTTAGAACACAGTTAACAGTAATAATAGGTAGTAGTATAATCTTTATGTTTATACTGAGATACGCATTACATTTTATTATTGGCGGCGGACGTCTCACCATTATTTAGTCAGACACAGTTGATGTCGTCTTAGCGTTAACTTTGTCATAAATTTAATCAAAATCTTGACGTGCTTTTATCTCGCGTAGAGCACAAACATTGCACTCGTACTACACTCGTACTTTGATCATCTGTGTTTGTAAATATAAATGGGGACTGCGATGATGGAGCAAGATGGCGCTGGTTAAAGAGATCTGATCTGGATTTAGAGAGGCTGATATACGTACTCGTATATGAGATTTAATGAAAAGATTGCCACACAAAATAGGTGACATTATCGAGATAAAAGATATTTTAATAAGATCAAGCTCTAGTTCAAATAGTCTCACCTTATCCCAGATACCCTGTAAGCATTGCTTGGCTCGTCAATGGGTTGGATTTCAAATCGAAATTTCTAACAAATGCAATGAACTGTGTAATGTAAAGAAACTGTTTCACTAACTTAAGTAAATACATTATTTCATTTTTATAAAACAATTCAATAATCTAAACTGAAATAAGAGAAAGCATTTAAATTTCTTCAGTTTACCATAGCTTCAAATGTGAATTTGTGCTTTCACGGTCACATTTCTTAATTGTACTTACTGTATGTATCGACAGTTAGTATTTATGTACTTGTTTGTATAAACAAGTGAGGCAACAGTCGTTGACCATATCCCATCAGACATACTACTTATATGTATACGGATTAATATGGGCTTGAATGCTTTATGAGAATGCAAACACCCGCCACACACTCGTCAACTATGCAGACGAGTCCAATTTGCATTACTAGTGCGTAAACGTCTCCGGCGACACTACGCAATACGCCCGTACATCTAAATGCCTGGCTACTGAAACTTTTGAGCTCGGAACGCATGCGGCATGTTAACTAGACACTAAGTATGACCAAGCTCCAGTCTCCATCCCAATTGATAGACCGGCGCGTGTCCCGGTAACTGGAAATAGATATTATGATGAGTACCAGATTTCAATGGCACATTGCGAGTTCTCGTATGTTGAATGAAAGTAAAACCTTGGCAGGTTCAATGGAATCGGTCTTATTATGAACTGTATCGTTGTTACCTTTCTGATTCTCTTTCATTTTTAAGTTTTGTTTTCTTTGTTCATTTTATGGATTGAGCGCGTGTTTGTTTAATTTGCCGAAATGATTCCCCAACCACAATTAGGTGTTTATTTTAAAACTAAATGAAGTTAAGTAGTTGGCAGATGAATTTAGATTTGACAGACCGTCGAATTCCTCCCCACTCGAGGCTTACAGTCGGTAGCCGTCATTTATTGATAGACGGAGCACACGCCCTCATGAATAGACATGAATAGCCGCTGTCAAGACAATTAGACTTGTTCCCAACCCCAATCCAATTGTCATCATTAATATGTACGTGGAGGCATGCTTACAGATAATCATACATCGCGATGTATGCAAATATAATTGTTTTGTTCGGTGACAACTAAATCAAGTAATTATCTGTGGGATTTTTACTCGTCTACGTTTAACACGTGACCAGGCACAAGCGCCGTCACTATAAGTAAATCTGATTTTTCACCTGAATAAATGTGCCAAATATTGGCAGGTGCAAATTAAATTGATTGCTTAAGAACTTAGAGCATTGAAAGCCTACTAAAAATGGGTCAATCCTTAGGAGACACTACAACTATACATTAAGTAATTTCTAAATGTATAACTTCAATAAATATTATGATTTTTATGTTTCTATTTAGGGTCTTGAACACTTAATGTACAGTTTAGGGCTGGGGGAGATCCATTTCCAGTCGTCGCACAACATTGAGGATCACCGACCCAAGGGCTACAATTACTCGAAGGAAACCCCCCTCGACATCCATTCCAGCCATATTGATCATCCACTCGACGTTCAACTGACTAACCAGGACCTGGAAAAGAGTCCCCTCAACCAAACTCAGCCCAGCAATGCTACCAGATCCGATGAGTTTCGAGAAATGCACGATCCGAGGCATCGGCATACGCGGGAGAGCAGTGGTAAGTGGATGTACTTCAATAATAATTAATTATTATGTGTGAAAGCTAAACACGGAACTTGAACACAACAAATATACTTGTATTCCAAGAATATAATCTTAACAGAAGATAGACCAATACAATATACTTAAGTCCTGTTTCAATAGTGATAAGACTGTTTTGCTTAAGCGTTTATCAAGATATGGGTAGTTAGTGCAGTTAAGTTATAAGAGATTCTTTTTGTACGCATTCAAAATCAACAGTTGAGTGGATTAAAATATGGGCATGGAAAAAAATAAAACTGCAGCTTAACACAAAGGAGAGAGTCCAATACAATATACATACTTAAGACTTATTTTAATAGTGATAACAAGACTGTTTGACTTAAGCGATTATTAAGATATGCATAGTAAATGCACTTCAGTGGAATAGGGAGACATAAAATCCGGGAGTACCTACGTAAAGAGGAGAGACGACCACAGGTCTCAGACAAGCCAATCACCTCCTAGGTAGTTACAACCTCAAGCGATCCAAGCAAGTAATCTCATTGGGAAAATATAGACTTAGAATACTCACCGATCTACTGGCAGGGCATTGTAGACTACGAAGTCACCTATCTAAACTAGGAATAGTAAGCAGTGGAAAATATATATTTAAAATGACCAGTTTTGGAGGAATTAGTAAAAGATGCCGATAGAATAAGAGAACAATATGAATAAATGGATGATAAAACGTCAATTATAAATTGGGCTCTAGTCTACGATCTTTTGGTATTAAATTGGGGTTTTGTCATGGGGTTCACCTATTTTCGCTAAGTATTCTAAGATTTCCACAAAAACCAATTAAGTATCTTGTTCTTTCTTTGGCTGTTTTCTGAGACTGGGCTCTGGTGACGATATTGGCCTCAATTGGCTACTTCAAGTGCAAGGCAAATGAGACAACTTGAGGGACGCTCAAAGCAGCTTATCAATTCAATTGTATTGTCATTTACATTATACAATACTACAATTTGAAAGCTAAAGGGGGATAATCATTTACGTTTTATCCATTCATAAATAATTTCCCAATACCAAACCAAGTCAGTTCCTAATTCTAGGAAAGCCTTGGCTAAGTATAGACATAATTTATCTGCGAATTTAGGCAGTAAGTACTCACTATTATATGAATTTATAAATAAATTGATCTGTATCAAAACAAAGGAATTAGGGCTACGAGTTCGCAAATGCGGAAATTGTGAGTAAGGTGATCATTATTTGTCACTTGGCTTGCTATACTCGTTAATAATATGGATGCGGAAATGCAAATCTGGAAAACATGCGTAGCTTGTTATTAACCACATTCTAGGTTTACCGTTAATGCCACAGTTGACAGACATATAACGAGCCATAAAGATAGAGAGCCAGTTGAAACTTGCTGGTTCGTAAGGGACGTGTTGACAAGTTGACTATATTTGCACTATCTCCGCGAAGACAAGCAAAAAGTCTAGAGGTAATCCAAGTATATATTGACACACCTCTTTCTTGCAGATTCGTTCGAAGGTAAACGGACTCCTGCCGAATGTCTGTCGCCAAAGTCCCTGCTCTCTCTGATCGTTGACCACGATGACTTGCACCGGAATTCAGTGTATGAGCGGATAGCCAAGACAGGCAATCACAATTCAGAGGAGGAGTACAATGAATTCATCAACAGTGTACTTATCACTCCCAATGCTTTCCTAAAGCTCTGTCCTGCCCTCCTCTCACAGATCGACAATGGAGTCTGCAGGCAACCGGCCCAACCACCTGGTCATCGGGAAACGAAAGACAACATTTGGTATGGTAAGTTACATAGAAAGTTATCTGCACTTAGCATCAAATAACCTTTTGCTTATCCCACAGCTTGGATTTACGCCACCATCACAATGTTTGTGCTCTCAGGTAAGACTACATTCATTTCAAGCTCAGTAAAGTATAGTAAATATTTTTATTAAAGCCTGCGGACTGCTTGGAATCCTGCTTGTCCCACTCATGAAGACTGTCGCCTATCAGGAAATCCTCAATTTCCTTGTCGCCATTGCGGTTGGCACCCTGGCTGGAGACGCATTTATGCACTTACTGCCGCACGCGCTCTTTAAGGAAGAAAAGCACGAGCATGCAATGGATTCCCTGAAATTGACGACACACGATCCAACCCACAAACACAGTAACGAGGCCGCGCTTCTGTGCGGATGTGCGTTTTTGGCGGCACTCTTTATGTTCATGTTGGAGAACATTATTCCACTACTGAAGGGCGATAAGCACCGACATGGTCACAGTCATGGCCACAGTCACACTCATGGACATAGTCACGGCCATTCAGAAAAGACACAATCAGCACAGGAGCCGCCTGCACCTCGTGAGTTGAGCGTCATGCTGAATGAAACGAAACTTGACAAGAAGTCGCCAGATGTTCCGCTGACACCCGTCGCATTCATGGTCATCATTGGGGATGGACTGCACAATCTCACCGATGGACTTGCCATAGGGGCAGCCTTCGCCAGCAAACCCGTGGCGGGTCTAGCCACTGCTATTGCCGTATTGTGCCATGAACTGCCCCATGAACTTGGTGACTTTGCGTTGCTCTTGCAGACTGGAGTCTCAATACGTCGTGCAGTTTACATGAATATAGTCAGCTCGGTGCTGAGCTTCGTAGGAATGTCAATTGGTTTACTACTAGTCGGTATCGGGGATGGCGTTACGCAATGGATCTATGCAACGACAGCCGGCTCCTTTTTATACATTGCCTTTGCGGACTTGGTACCCACAATGAGCGTTGCCCATTATCCAGAACTGGCGCGCGACCCAAAGAGCATATTTATTCAAATTTTAGGTATTTTCTTGGGCGGTGCAATAATGTTGGGAATTGCTCTCTATGAGCATGATTTAGAAGGTTTTTTTAAGAGCTATGGCACATACTAGATGCAACTAAAATCGCGGCAATGTGTAGGGAATCTCAATGAAAAATACAAGGTTAAAGTCACATCTAAAAGCAATTACAAACGAAATATAATTAGACTCAAGTGTTGACTTCCAGATCTTGACTATTGTAATTATTTTAACTTATTCTCTTGTACAGTCAAATAGAACAAAAACAAATACACATTGTTGGAAACCAAACTAGATAATATCTATATATGTATGTATGAACTTGAGTGAGAGATACGATTTTGTTGCAGAAATAACGATAAGGAAATGTTTGTGCATAAGCCAAATATGTACAGAAAATATTTAAATAAGAATCTAAACAAATGTATCCTTTCAATTTACAATCATTCAAATTAAAGTTGTATGCTAACTGTTAAGAGTCTGATTTTAAGCTCATTTCAGTGTAAGAAATTGATCTTTAATGATTTATGTGTGTTGTAACAATTAATAGATACTAGCTTTAAATATTAAAGAACCTCGTGTTAGTGGAAAATACTAAAGTCTCTGTTAGATTTAAGACAATTGCATTTGTTGTTGTTCCTCAAATGGTTCGTTGGGTAAACGGGCAGAATTCTGAAATAGGCAATAAATTCAATCTGTATAAAAATATCTACATCTTTTCTTTAAATGTATGTCTATATCCAGTGACATTAAGATTGAATGAGTCCTAAAAGTTGCCCAACGTTTACTCACCAATTTCTGCGAGCGTTGTTCCAAAAGGCCATAAGCAAAGTGATTCAGTGAAAAGCCGCATGGCAAGGCCACTCCTTGCAACCGGTAGTATGCGTCTGATGACCCTTCGTTCGCTATTTTATGTGCGGCAGAGATGGTGCATTTTCCTAGGAATCGGGTGGATGCCACCATAGGACCACGTGAGATATCAATGTGCTCTCCCAAGCGATAAAGTGTCACGCGGCTCTGATTTTGTTGTGCAATACTGGGCAGTTGCTCGCTCTTATAGTGTGAGTCCTTGAACATTTCTTTAGCCAGATCTTGATCCACTTCCAAACGCTCGATGCGTAAGTCCTGTGCCGCCAATTTGACCATTTCAGCGGAAATGGCCCGCATTTCAGCTTTAGTCGGTACCCAGTTTTGTGCACCAAGAACAATATCATGTACAAAACTACCAGATTTTACTAAAAAAGAATTGGGGATTAATATTTACAACTTAGAGTGCGGAACATGACTCACTGTTTGGTCCCGGAAAGCTGTGTAACTGCAGGTTCGCTTCGTCCTTAAAGGAACGTTGTAAGGCAGCGCCTAGCATAAAACTGCAGGTGCGCCAAAAAGCCCTACAAATTATAAGTTATAAATTAGATAATCAGTTGTATTTGTACCACAAACTCACTTGTTGACAACGTGAGGCTCCGTAACATTAAAATTAAGTAGCTGCAACGTGCACGAATCCTGCAGTGGCCTGTGCATATCCCAGGGAACACTGCCGTCTATCAGCGCTAGTGCGGCCCTTTTGCAGTGACCCTCGCTCAAATGCTGTGCGCAGTTGTATGGCGTTGAGATATGGTTGTTCATTACCAACGTCACATCCTCGGGCAAACCCAAATAACGCACTTCGATCTTCTCAACGCGGCCAATGGCATCCCGTTGCCGTCTTTGCTCTTGATTAAAAAGTTCGTTCCGGGATTTCAACGATGCACTGGCGCTGCTGTTTGCTGTAGATAATGTACATATACAATAATTAATTAATTTTATCTTTTAATTTATTTCTCATTCAGAAGTGGACATTTTCGTCGCTACGATAGGCTGTAAATACCACCGGCATTACATAAAGGCGCCGCATGGAGAGAGAAACATGAATATATTCGTTGCCACTTACCAAAGCAGCGGTATTGCTGCATTTTCCTAAGGGCGACCCAGGATTTTTTATATAATTTTGTTGCCGCAGCCATCGTTATTTTATAAAAATATTGTGCTCCTCCCGATAAGCAAGGAAATTACAGCTGTTCTGCACAGGAATGAAAGCAATCACTTCTGATCAGTGCTGCCAACTCTTTTGGGGCGAAAAAAGCTAGATCTGCATTTAAAACAAGCTAAAAAACTTTAGACAAAAATTATACAAAACTATTTCAGAATTAAATTGTTTATTTTTTTAATAATCAAGAGATTGAAAATGCTTGTCAAGCTCAACAACACTTTCCTCGTAGTCAGCGCTGTATGTCTTGTTTGTACTGATGAATTTGTGGTACTTTGCAGGTGTTTCCTAGTTATGGTAACATTAGTTAATTGCCTCCGGCATTCACATAATGATTAGCTTGGGCCAAACACTGACTGTGTTGCCTATTATTTTCCATTTAGAGAATATAAAAGTTGTCAGGTAATCTCTCTATAAATTCCTCCAGCCGTTATTTTAATATTTTTCCCGAGTTTGGCATTTGTAAAGCGCCAGAAATGGCGGGGAAATAGCTAAATTGGCAACCCTGCTTTGCCTAGAGATGGGCGATATTTACGTCACTGGTTCTTGTCACAAGTATTTGAAAATGATTGTCACTACGTGTAACACTGACACAATCACTGATAAATATTATGTATTTTGAATGCACAGGTCAATGCTAAAAATATTCTTATAAATACCAGTCACAACTATACAATTGCGCAAGAATCACTTTTTACAGACAAAACAAATTTCAGGGCTTCATTAAACAGAGCCAGCCGATATACGCTTATCGAAAGAAAAACACAAGAAGGCACTCACAAAAATTATCGATAAGGAATCAACAATTTTTGCTCGTCATTCGCATTGTCATTCCGCAGAGGTTGTTTTTTGTAAAGAATTTTAATAATTGAAAATGTATTTGGACACCGCTCGCGATCTACCCGCCGCTGGCTTCAACTTTGACAATTGTCGGCGGTAACATTGCATTTCTGTAGTGCTGCTCTCATATATTCACATATACTTTGATTATTGCAGTAATGCGGCCCTTTTGCAGGGCGGCTTCAAGCCTCCGACCACCACAAAAACTGGTACAACTATTGTTGGCATTATTTACAAGGATGGTGTGGTATTAGGTGCAGATACCCGTGCTACTGAGGGGCCAATAGTGTCGGACAAGAACTGCGCAAAGATCCATTACCTTGCCGACAACATTTAGTGAGTAGAAATTCTTATTTTCTATCGGTCTTTAGCGCGAAATTATCGTATGTTAAATTTTGACCAAGTTGACATTTTGATGCAAATTTAAAAGACATATTTTACCGAAATTTACTAGTTTATTTTTTAGTCACATACGATATTTCGTGCAAAGTATTCGACCAATTGATTTACATACATTTATACATGTTTTAATTAAGAGAAATCACTTTAGCTGTTGTGGTGCTGGCACTGCGGCTGATACTGAAATGACCACGGATTTAATTTCATCCCAGCTGGAGCTGCATCGCCTCAATACAGAGCGACAGGTGCCCGTCGTGTGTGCTAACAATATACTGAAGCAAATGTTATTCCGCTACCAGGGACATATTAGCGCTGCTCTTGTTCTAGGTGGCGTAGACAAGTATGGGCCTCACATATATTCCATTCATCCTCATGGCAGCGCCGACAAATTGCCTTATGCGACCATGGGCTCGGGCTCTTTGGCTGCCATGGCCGTGTTTGAAAGTCGCTGGAAACCCGATTTGTCCGAGGAGGAGGCCAAATTGCTCGTGCGTGACGCCATCGCCTCTGGTATTTTCAATGATCTCGGATCTGGATCAAATGTGGATTTGTGCGTGATTCGCAAGGACAGCACCGAGTATCTGCGAAACTACGAGCTGGCCAACAAGAAGGGTGAGCGCCAGCTCAACTATAGCTTCAAGAAAGGCAGCACCCCACTACTGCACACCACCATTAAGGATTTGCAGATCACCGAGCGCGTACAAGTTGTACCCATGGAAATCTCTTAAGTTGTGCTGGTTAGTTTTAATAATAATCCATATGGGCATCGTCATAGATTATGCTGAGGTTCAATAAACAATAAAACTTTTCTGTAATCTGATCTTCCTTGAACATCTAGAAAAACAAGTATTAGTTGTACATAAAACAAGTTAACTTTAGTGTGTAGAGATTACATTAGACTAGCTGTAAACATATGGAGAAAGGCGCCAGAAGTCAACGCTGCTTTGGTTGGTATAATTCAAACTTATCACTATTAATTACTATCTATCCGTTGCCATGTCTTTAATTTGATGCCATGTTTGCCTTATATTTAAACTTAGAGTATCTTAGCTAATATCACATCATACAAGGGGTCAATCCCGACCTGTTGAAGGCACCATGGGGTTGCGTCCATTAAACCACTAACTATTTGGCACCAAGAATTCACTTGATTTCTGAAGCCGTCCACCCGGCTTAAGCTACACTTAATTAATTATATTGCTTCCGCAAGCAGAAGCAGTATCCCAATGGCCACAAGTCCAGGAGTCAAAACTGCTGCGGCACCATTCGGAGTGGGCTCCAACATATGGGACACTGTTAGGCTGGAGAGTGCGAGGTTAGTCGTAATTCGCGGTGACTGAGAGCTGATTAAGGTAGAGATTTTTTCCGCTTCCGCTTCACACGCCTTCACGTGCAGACCAGTGGGACGCGGACTACGGGGTACAAGTGCCGCAAAGATGCCCACCTCCATGGTGAGGAATCCTGTCAATTGGCACTCGCTCACCTGAACGAGGTGATCTAGCTCCTGCAGAATGCCGTGCAACGTTAGCAAAGAGTTGTGCACACCGCGAAGAGCGTAGAATGCTCTGTCAAGCTGCTTCCGGGAATAGATGATCCGGAAGGCACCTCCCCCACAGACGGGACAACAGGCACCTGGAGGCACAATTGGGCGGCAGTATTTCGAGACGGGAGTGGGGCACTTGACCGTCTTACAGCGACTTCCCAAGTCACTGGCCAGCAGCCCGACCTCACGGCATCGTCCAACATAGTCCACAAGTACAAAGTCGGCCAATGCGGCGGAGCTACTCCGATAAGTTACCCCGTTGATGCCACACACTGGCATTAACTCATTGCCATCATGATTCGGTCGACAAACGCCCCAGTAGTCCAACTGAGAGTTGGTCCGCAGTAGAGAGCAGGGATTCTGGTGACTTTTGCCGTGCGTATCGCATAGTTGCTCCGTGTGATGTGAAACGCAGCTGGAGGACGACACATTTACTGCAATGCAAGCAATAAGATGATAAAGTCATATTGATTTATTAAGCTTAAGAATTTCTACAAATAAAATAGGAAGAATTTTATAAAATTAAAATTAGAAGAAAAAATTGGTAAGACTAAAATCGGGAAAAACCGAAAATATAATTATTGATCGATCGTCTCGCCAAACTTTGAGCTTACAAACTGGCAAATTGTGGACAAAGAACAAGCTGAGACTGAAGTCTCGCTAAACATTCGTAGTCGTGCCGAAAAACGGCTGAAAAGCGGATCCAAAGCGAGAGAGGGCAGATTGATGGCGCTGGAGGGAAGCTTGCAGATTATACAAAGACCTAATGACTGGGTGTGGATGGAAGTGAAATATTACTACTAGCGGGCACATAATACATTAGTGACATTTTTAATTTTTTTTTAGCAAGTATGTAAAGAGTATCTCATAGTCGGTGTCTCGACTGTAGCCTTTCCCGCTGGTTCTCTTTTCTCGAAATATTTAAAATTCCTTATTTTTGTGGTTTCTTTTCTCTATCCATCCTTGATTTCTTTAAATTTTATTTTTGGTTTTTGCAATTCTTTCAAAAATATTTGAGATTTGTATGAGATAGCAAAATTTGCGTTGGATAACTTACCACAAATGTATTGAGGACACGGTCTTTGCATGCTCGAAAGACAAATCTGTCGTTTCTCGAGGCACTGAGTGCCAGATGGACAGTTATGGGCTCCATTGCTTAGGCTCATCTGGCAGGCATTTCGTGCATTGCAGGCTCCGTAGACGAATTGGGAGTCCTGCAAGCCTAGGCACTTGGCGACGCAGGCGGAGGGGTAGGTGTTGCCGTTGGCGCCGCAGACGGGCACATAGTGTGCGGCACAGTTGCACGGCAGACTGGTGTAGCCAGCATCGACATAGTCAGAGAGTCGACATTGCTGCTTGGTGCAGGTCACCTCGCCGGCAAAACAGCTGCACAGATTGCACTCCAGGTGAAACGAGGAGCCATGGCGATAGACGCGATCGCGAGAAAGGACACAGTGCGCATGCTTGTAGCTGGGAAGGGGCTGGCACTGCTCTATGCTGCCTCGCAGGCCGCATCGACACACCTCATGCTCGGCTGTAGTCAGTTGGTCACTTGCGAGGACTAGGCCGCTGCTGACACTCGTCTTGCCCACGCGAACAAAGGCCCCAAAGGGAACCATAAGGGTGGAGGCCTGTCCCAGGTTACAGCCCGGAATACAGGCGTAGCCTTGGCTGCCGATGCGTTGAAGCTCACACACCTCACTGCCATTGCAGGGCTTGGAAGCGCAGGGAGATGTCAGCCCTGATCCCGTGGGGTCCAATGCCTCATCGAATACATCGCCGCCTTTCAAGAAAGCGCTTAACGAGATGCAGGGCGTGGGCTCATCGTCTTCTTCTTTCGAAGGCGGCTGCAGTCGCTCACAGATCGCCTGTGGACGCTGTGGCTGTCGCGTCCAGTCGAGGCACTCGTCCAGCAGCTCGGTGCAATCCTCTCGACAGATCCCATTGTAGAGTCCCACACGGGTACACGGCTGGATCTGCAGGGCACAGACAAGTGCCTGCCACTTGTCAGGGGCACAGCGAGAGGTGTTCTTTATGTAAAGCTCCTGTCCCAATACACGCACATAGCCGCGTTGCTGCAACATCAGGAAGTCTTCGCGAGCCGCTGCATCATGGGCAGAGGAGCAACTGCGGAAAAGCTGCGTCGGACGATTGTTGAAGCTGGTGCAAAAATCGAGACCTTTGCAGCCAAGCTCGCACGGAGCGTCAACACTCTCAATGCAACGCTTGAGATCCAGCTCCGTCGGTTGCTCCAAGCACTCGGTATCGAAGCTCAAGCGCGTCTCCCACCAGTCGTTGGTGAAGATCTGGGTGCACAGTCGACGACACTTGTGGCTGCTGGCTTGCTCGCAGCACTGTCGCTTGGCGGCATCAATGCCCAGCTTATTGGGCTCGACTCCGTTGGAGGACAGCTCCTGGCGACGCTGGGACTGTCCTCCCGCGGGCACATACAGCTTGCCCGTGACCGTGAGGAAGCATTGCCAAAAGGGCAGATGCGGCAACGGAGTTCCACATCCTGCCTCGAGTCGCCCAAAGATAATGTCGCTGCGCTCACTTTGCCGCAGCCTTGACGCTTGCAACACTTCCTTGCACGTGCGGTGGCAGATCTCCTCCTGGCTATACTCGCAGCATGGCAAATCTGTTAGAGAAATCGACAATCACATTCCGAC
Organism: Drosophila rellima; assembly: GCA_035043635.1. Classification (NCBI taxonomy): domain Eukaryota; kingdom Metazoa; phylum Arthropoda; class Insecta; order Diptera; family Drosophilidae; genus Drosophila; species Drosophila rellima. The sequence goes on along the minus strand of JAWNMV010000806.1, from coordinate 9,195,406 downwards.
TCACATGCATCTGTTTATATGTACATATGTATGTATTCTCACATTTCTCAGCATCTAGCGGTGGCGTCATGTCCGTGTGGTTGTGTATGCATTGCACCACATCGGCATTGCGCTCCCCACACACCACGTCCACCAAGTTGCCCCCGTCGCCGCCCTTCCCAGTCTCATTTGGCGGCTCAAACACTTCCCGACAGGCCTTCAAGTAAAAGATAATCGATCAATATCAAAATAAAAAGCAAGCAAATGAATCGATTCAAAATACACTTTGATTGAATTTCATCAAGTGGAACTATTCGGTATTAGGAAAGATCCATCTACAGATGTTAAAATGTACAAAATTTAAAGATATTCGTTCATTTTATAAATATTGTGTGTTTGTGTGCATCTTCTCTAATGATCTCTAATGCATTCTTAATTCATTACGAAATTAACCATTTTGCATAATTATCCACAAAGTACTAAGTGTTCAGTAAAAAGTCTGAAGATGGAAAAGAACTTTCCAAATTTGTATCCTCAAGAGCTTTATACTTAACCCATACAAGATTATTTGGTAAAATCATTTATCACACAATCGGCTAAAAAACGGACAAAACAATTTTTGTATAGATCTAACACACGATTTAGAAGGTGATCATAAATAAAAACTCCTTCAAACACAACTGCAACTTTAATTTTGCAGAATTTAATTTTTTTTAAAACTAATGCAATATTGCAATTGATTAATAATATTCGAGAAAGCACAAGATAAGAAACCGATTATTATATTTATTGTAATTGATATAAAATTCTTTAGATACCCAAATAAGAATCAACAATTATGTAAATAATTCCACGCCGTATAGCACTCCGAAGGTTTAATGCCCTTGTAGAAAACTGCATTATATTTTCGACTAATTGTTCGCATGACAATTATAAGATTTAGTGAACCGAATTAAAAATTCCCAATCTGCAAACAATATTTGTCAAGCTAAATCTGAATTGCAATCAATCGTTCCTATGGCATTCATAAAAGGTGAGTTTGGTTGAGATATCTCCAGAAACAGACAAATATTGCGTTTTATAATTTACCTCAATGCTTGTACTTTCCATTAATTAAAATTTCTTTTTTTAATTAAAGATCCTGTATTGGAGCTTGTGAATTCATTTGGTGGGATCTTTACTTGAATTTGTGGAACGATTTTTACCTGCAGACACTCCGAGGTGCGGGCCTGTCCACAGCAACTGTCTGCCGCATTCTGGTGCTCGAAGCAGTCATAGAGCACCTGCTCATCGCTTCTCCGACAGACATCGGTCACCTCGTGGCCAGCGGATGCAGTTGCGCAGGCGTTTTTGCATTTTGGTAGAACGGCCAATTGGCAGCATCGACGACCTGACCAAGATTTTCCCCTGTTGACCGCTGCAAACCGCACTCAAATTATAGAATACGTATTCTGTCAAATATGTCTCCAACTTACCTTCGAATGTGCGATTCACGCAACTCCAAAACTCTAGTTGATGTACTTGACAAAACTTTCTCAACTCTGTGCGGGGCTCTTCGCGTCCGCTGCTTCCATCCAATTGTACCAAGGATAACTGCAAGGAAGTGCACGTATGTTTTTAATCATGTTTTATTTGGATCAGTCTGTATATTGGCATATTCTAGCCAATCAATTTTACATTAGCTTCTAACGATATTTATTGTAATACGCAAAGCAATTTAATTTATCTGGCGATACTTTCGACTACACATTATATTCGATGATCAAAAAAAACGAAGATTTTAAGGAGTTCTATAAACTGAATATAAATAATACATTGTTCATACAAATATGTACATGGGCTACTGTGTAGCCAAATACTGTGCCTCAAATTGCAAGTTGTAGACTTGAGATAACCTGCATCCAATGGAGCTCCATTGTTTGTCCCGGGTATTGGTGTTATGTTACATTTGAGATGTTCTTGCGTTTTGAGGGCAGACATCGAGGTGAGAGGTGATACGGTGATAGCAACCCGCTGGATGATCATAAATAAGGCAAGAATACTTCAGTAACGAAGCAACAAATTGTTCGGGACGTTTATCTGCCACAGTAATCTGAGTAAAGCGATGCCTATTAAAGATTCTGATCTTTGTTCTTGTCGGTATTGGTTTTGGGCTCGCACTAAACACAATTTACAATTTACAATTTACATACACATCCACTGGCCAACTTCCTGAAGAATTTTGCTTTTGGTAATGAAGTGTCATGGCCTGTCACAAACGCACACACACACACACATACACACGCGCGCGCACATACAAGTACACCCACACACAACACACAATGCACTCAAGCAATGAAAAGATACACTGCCCACCAGCATGGATATCTGAGATCTGAGATCTGATCTCTGCGATCTGTTGCACACTTGTGCTGCATCTCTTAAGGTTGTCTGCAATCAAGATAGGCGCACTCTGAGCAATTATTGCCTGGCAACGCCTGCGGCAGCTGGACAGATTCTGGGACAAGCGAGCGAGCGTATTTCGTCAATAAAAATAAAGAAATGTGCGGAAATTCCGCTTATCAGCTAGTTGCAATCAGGCTCGACTTTTCACACGTTTGGGGGATGGATGGGGAGGATTTGAGAGAGCTGTCTTTAGTTTCAATTGGTTTTCTGTCGGAGTCTCCGGTTTCCAGTCAATCCGATGCTGCACCCAAGAGTCGACAGGTAGGAGATAGCACAGTATTTCTTAGTAAATCTGACGAACCGGTCCGAGAACTGGTATTATCCTGTAGCTGTCATTTTGTCAGTTTCAATTTGAGCCAAGATTTAATGCCTTCATTTGCATTCATAAATGAAAAACTCAGCCCACTTTCTGGTCTGGCTCAAACGAGAAACTGTTGCTGAAACTAATTGGTTTTAGAAATTGTTATGATTACAAAGTTAAATGATGTCAGTGATTTGATTGCGGCTTTGGCTAGACCGACTAGACAACAAGCCAGTCTGCCTGCTGCAACTAGCAACACACACACACACACACACACACATACACAGGCACAACCAATTGATTTGTACTCAAATGCTCAAGTTTATGAATGACTTTGAGCGGGAAACCTGTTTGCAGCTTATGCTAATTAACAATTGGTAATTGGTCGGATTTCAGCTATCTGCGGATTTGCCTTACTCGTTATTCATTTTGGGACAAGGCAACGGAAGTTGTGTTCAAAGGTTCTCCTGAAACACGAAATACCTGAATACCTGTCAACTGTCATAATCATTTATTTTGTACGAGTATTTCTTTTCTGAATGTACCACGTTCGCTGCATTACAATCTTACAATTATTGTTACGACCTGGCGCTTGGTTTAGTATGCAGCTCGTAGCGATTGGCATTAAATACCAGGAAGTGTTCGTCGCAGTAATGTTTCATCTTATCAGTCGATCAAACTATTCACATGTGTGTGTGTGTTTGTCATAACTTATTCAATCTCCGTCTGAGCCTCCGTCTCTTGCTACTTACGTTCTCACATGCTGTGCGACAGGATCCAAAGACTTGATTGCAACATGCGAAGATATCTGCAAAGATAAATGCAAAAAAGAAAAAAAGTTATAAAAATCAGTCAGCCCAAGTTAATGTTAATCGACCTGACTCGCGCATTTTGACACCAGTTTTGATATTAAACACACTCCCGAGCCCAAGCTCATTAAAAAGCGAAAGACTGTCCGTGTATGCGGATTATGTGCATCAACATTCGCCACATTTTCGCCATGTGAGTTTGTCTGAGTCGGAACGAGTCGCTCGTAATTCCTCAGAAGTTTATAACAGAGAGAGTCAGGAACTGCATCGTTGTCGTCTCGCTGGATGACATTACTGATCTGTAGCCACAATTGGTTCGATTCCAAGCCAATCTTCTATGCAAATGTTCTCTACGTTACCCTACGCTCTCGTATGAAATGATATGTATTTGTATATGTGACTGATTACTTATTAAGCACTTGCCGTTTAGATGTCTTCTCTCGCATCATTTACCGATTTCTCATTGGGTGTTGAACTTTGGCGTTGCACGCAGCCGACGACGCAGCTAACTGTGCGACATGTGCGACACATGCCTCACCCTTTAACTGACAGTCCACAGCCAACTCGACAGGGACAGTTGCTGTCTTCTGCTGTGCTGGGGTGGGTTCAAAGAGTTTCGTTGAGTGCGTGAAAAATGTCGTTCTGTCACATGCTTAGAAGGGGGGCAAGGCAATGGGAACTCTCGGTCTGTGTGCTCGGTAAAGATGGGGCCAGCTGCCCAACTTCCCAAAACATCAAAAGCACTACTCATTAATTAAGTGTGCAATTGCTGTGGTGCGGTGGCTCGAGCATTTCCACATATTCCGTGTACCCGTGCACCTCTCGTATTTTTGGCATACCAACAATAATCATACATATTTTCGTCGTCCGTGTACGACAGTTTTTAGTTATGACTAATTTTAGAGCATTTACTTTGAAGTCTTATTTCATCAAATAATATTTGAAATTCATACGATGTATGTATATTCGGGGCCATTTGAATGCCATTCCAATAATCGAATGGATAATTAATATTCACTAGAACAAAACTTGGCTATTACCATTGTGGCCGCTGTGACAAATTGGCTTGAAGGTACTTTGACTTAATGGGCATGCTTTGGTTTCAATTCTATTTATTTTTAAAACCATCATGTTATTCTATTATATGCCTGTGTTGAGTGCTATTTTTATAGATTCTTGCAAAGTTGCGCAGTCTTCGCTCTTCACTCTTCGCTCTTTTCGCTGCGATCTTCGACATGCCGTGGCCAATGATCTCAATGACTGTCAACAACATAGGACAGAAGATGAGGACGGAACCCAGCCGCAGATGCCGCCTATAAATAAAGGAAATGTCTCAATAACAACAAATTTGGCCAAGTCTCGGATCCGCCTAAAAAGTGCGACTAAGCATCATGCAAACTGTGTGCAAATCAATGCCACATTGTCAATTACCACTCTGACAGTTTGAGAGGGTATACGAGTATTATGATGCTCAGAGGGCCATTGACCACAGATGGGTTGCGGATTCAAAGCAGGTGTTCAGAATGCCAAGTGGAAGCCATTGGGATGTGCACCTTGTAACGCATTACCACCAAAGGGGCTATTTTATGGAGAATCCAATTTGATTATTATACGTGTAGCTTAGAAATAACTATAAAAATGAACAGAGTTATTAGTATGCAAAGCATTTCAAATGTATGCCCGTCAATTGAAATGCCGACAGGTTCGTTGGCATGCGAGGGGCAATCACACACCCGAGGCGCGTACTCGGATTTGCATTCCCTTTTGCAACTGCAACAGCAACAGCAACAGCAACAGCTACGGCGACAATCAGTTAAGCAGCACATAAGCTGCGACAAATATGTGCATCCCATAAAATTTCATTTCATTGGAAATCTAACACATTTATCACACACTCGCCATAATTCACTCGCTCGCGTAAATTAAGTGTTGGCGTTGGTGTTGGTGATGGTATTGGTGCTGTGTTGGTGATGGTGTTAGTGTTGCTGTTGCTGTTGGTCAGGCTCTGGCAAGGGCCGCAGCCTGCTTAAGCTGGCCAGGGATGAGAATGTGAATGGGTGTACACACATATGAACATACTTATGTATGACTGTATGTTGAATATGCTGGCGCCAGCAGAGGCAACAGCAAACAGTCGTTGCTTTAGCAATTTAAATAAATTTTTAACACAGTTTCAATTTAGATTCATACACTCACAAGAGATACAGTTGCAGATACATATGTGGACTCGTATGTATCATCCAGTTGCTCATCATCAGACACTTTCAATTAAAACATTTCATTCCCACTCGAATATTGCCTTTGATTAAGTGAGAAAGCGGATGGGAGCTTTTTATGTGCACACATATTTATACATACATACATATGTACATACATATATTCAACATGTGTATTTCATTTATCAATTGCCAAAAACTGTTTAATTACGCGACACTCGAAGTTTCCACCCAATCTCATCAACATAACGAATGTATTTGCCGATAGAGGCCGAGTATTGTTTATAAACAGATTTCTACAATTGACGCTCGGATTGTTTACAAGTGGAGAAGCAACAAGTGCCACTGGTCATGAGTCAGTTGCTGATACGATGCCGCTTTTGAAGTTCCGGCCGGTCAGCAAAAAGCAAAAAGCAATAAGCTAAAAGGTCACTGGGCAACGACTCAGACATAACGGCTTTTGATAAGGATTTGTCGTTGTCAACCAGTGTTGCCAGTACCGCTTTCTTCCCGTTAGATCTGGCTTTTTATTAAGTGCAAAAAAAGTCGAATGTCGGAAAAAGTTGAAAGCAGCGAGCTGAGGGAAATTTGTCTTTATTTTAAATGTGCCTTTCTCCTCTAACCAAAATACATTTTTAAGGAAATATAAATTTGCGCATTTCATACCGATATATATATATATATATATATGTATATACGCATGTACATAGTATACTCGTATAATAATAATTTATAGAATTTAACATAAGGACATAGTACGATTGCCTCTTAGTTGCAACTAAAAGTATATTATAAGCCTGGCAGCACTGTTGTCGACTTACCATGGGGTGGGCTATTCGCAGTCACCGACTCAAAGTTAATCATTGAGTGATCGACTGATTCGCTGGTATCCCCATCGATCCAGTCGTAATCCTCCTCCTCACTATTGCTCATTGGTTGATGCTCCCGTCGATTCTCCTTCCCGCGTCGTACTTCTGTTGAGGAGCCATTGCTTTTGCTGCGCCTTCGAAGATGTTGTTCTTCGTGGGCGTGGTCGTGGGCATGAGCATGGGCGTAGTCTTTGCCATAGCTGCTTGTCTCCTTCTGCCTCTGCTGCTCCCGTCTCACGGCGCTGGCACTGGCACTGGCACTGGAACTGAGTGCAATGAGCGCAACGCCGATTAGCAGCCAAGAGACCCGCATTATGATTCACTTGTGCTTTACACTCACTGATAACAGTTTGCGTCCTTATATTAGGTGCATATTGCGAGCATTAACTTATCGCGTTAAGGGAAAGGAAGTCACTGGCAAATCATCATTAAATCAATCAATCAGTTAATGTTTTGGCATACGTAATGTTTGTGATCTATGAACATACATACATATGTATGTAGATATGTATGTCTTCCGATCTGCCCACTCTCCGGAGGGATATTTGTTTCTACTCGTAGATAGTGGAAAATGGGGCAATTAAATTTACGATGGAAAAGAAGTGGACAGTGAACAGACACTTGACTTCAAATTCAAAAGAACACTCACTATCAACGCCAACAAGTGGACATTCCTTTGAGATCACCAACAAACCCGCGCCCCCTGCTTATCCCCCCGCCTGTCACACACTAATTAAGCCAATTGACCTCGCGCTGTCGTTTCCAAGTGTTGGGGAATAAAATCGGAGCACAATGTGGCGACTGTGTCGGCAAGCATATTTTAACCAAAAGTAAAAATATAAATAAATACATAAAACGAGTATGAAAACACAGACGACATGTTTCCCGCTATTAAAGCGACTGACAAGCTGACAAACTGATATACTTATATAGATACGTACATACAAATGTACTATGTACACTGCCTCACACTAATGACGAGAGACTAGTACTTCAGCCTGTAGTGTATGAATGTGTGTGTGTGTCAAAGCGCATAGCTAAGCGCAAGGAAAGAGCTAGCGGCCTCACGCTTTGATGTCCTTCTAATTGCATATTTTACGGCGCAATGGAGCCGCCCACTTACTAGCACACAAGCACACACAGACACGCACACACAGACTCACACAGGCACACACATCGACACAGTCAAACGTCAGACGCACGTGCATTTCATCCTGCAAAAGCGTCCAACTGTCAGTGAGTGTGTAAGTGGAGCTATTTGTTGTAAGCTCGCACACAAAGGCGACGAGATGACGATGAGTTTGTGGCTGAGAGCTGAGAGCGAGAGTCAAATTCAGAAGACAAAAGGGAAACGCTCAAAAACTAGACAAATATTAACTCATACTCTCATATGCCAGCCAGCATACAGGAAGATGTCATGGAATGAAAGCGGTGCGGAATGAAAGTGCTGGCTGGGGTGGGTGCTTGTTATTGTCACTGCTGGGCACCGCACCGTCTCTGGCTTCTGCTCTAGCTTAGCTATGAGTACTACTCGTGTACCTATCTCAATAACAATGCTCACAAAGGAACTGACACTGCAAATGGAACCATTTTCCGAAAGCTCACACGAGGATGCACCAGCCAAATGGCGGCACTTCACTGGCCGCCTTGCGAATCAAACGAAACAAAACAAGTTGAAGTCGTACATTGTGCATCCACTTCTTGTTTGACGAACACTGATCTAAGATACACAGATTTGTTTATAGCACCATTTATTTGCTCAATTCATTATTTTCTATTTACAATAAACTATATAGTCAGGTAATAAACACACACATTACTTTGCCGATATTTCAAATTTAATTTACGAGAATTTATCCGTTTATCCGTTAATCTTAATTTTATCGTTAAACAGCGAAGAGCAGATAGCAGAGAGCGGAGAGCACACAACACTCGCGAGCGCATTGGCTGACAGTCGCCGACTGAATGGACTGGCTCTTCATCGTCATGTGCACGCCAAGGCAAGCACAGAATGAATAGTCTTTGCACAGTGGTGCGAGCTCTGGCAAACAAGTAATAAACCAGAATGCAAAGCAATATTCGATGACTTTATTTGTAGTTTCTTAAATTTATATTCAATCCAATTAAAATAAAAATCTCAATGTTCAACCAATTAAAAAACTTCCAGAAAATTTAATTTCCTTTTACACTATGCACACACAATATTTTGTACTAGACTTCAGGAAAATTATCCTTGTTAAAAAAGTGTGCATATTTTGTTATGTCGTGGTTCGGTATCTCTCTGGTCAGAGTCGCTGACCTGCCACAATTAGAACTTTCAGTTAAATAATTGGGTTTCGATTTCCTCGATGGAAAGTAAGAAAAAAGGAAAATTTACCATCATAATTGAAAAAGCCAAATGGGCAAATCCCAGAAACAGTCTACCACGACCAAAAACATAAAATTGATTAAAATTTTCAAAGAAACCATATCCTTTTTTTTAGTCCAAATAAGATATTTCTAAATTTTATTATTCTCAGCTTTCTTTAAGATATTGAATTTTGTGTGCTTTACAATGCACAATTCGCGAAAGATTACAAATAAAATAGAAAATTTTAAAGTTAGCAGATGGACAAACGGTCATGGCTAAGTCAACTCGGCTGTTGATGCTGATCAAGAATATATACACTTTATAGGCTCGGAGATGCATCCTTCTCCCAGTTTACATACATTTCACAAAACCATCATACCCTTTTTGACCATTTTAATGAGTAAGAAACAAATTCGCTAAGCCTACAAAAATGTACAGTTTTGAAATAACTGATCCAATATGTACGTTGTACACTATACAAACAGCTGTTTTGGTTAAAATGTTCAAAATTTGGCAATCCATGGAATAGTATACCGCAGATCTTTTATCGTACGCACAAAAGTGTTGTTGAAAAAATAGATTAAGTATCTTTCAGAAACAGACAGTAGGTGGCGTTCTAAATTTCACATCCCTAGGTGTGGCAATGCTAGGCCATTCATTAAAAATTACCACCAGAAATATTATTCAATTTGAATCTATTAAACAAATTGTGTAATTTAGAAGATATCCATTGCAGAATTAATATTAATTACAATTTGCTTAGTTCTATCTAAGATTCTGCTGTTAATGTTAAATAAGATACATTAAAAGTACTGTTATGTTAATTCCAGTGGAGTGTTAACATTATCACATTAACTTGCCAGTTAATAGTAAAAAGCGCCATCTGTTGCCAGGTGTGTTAGAAACTGAAACAGTGCTGTGGTTGCTGTTTGAGATAAATGCTTCGGATACATAGGTGTATAAGATAAAGTTTGAATAATTGTGTGAAATACTGACAAGAGATGGCGCTGTCAACAGAAAATTCGTTTATTACAAGACATCAAAACTGTTATATTTTTTTCCAAGGCGCGCAACTTAAATGCGAACTTGTTTTGAGTCCATTTCGCAATAATAAGGCAATATAATTGGTGTATGCTGCTGTGGAGCTGGTAAGAGCCGCCCGAGGTTATACATATATGGACGGCGTCATAACCACCCCAAATCTGAATACATTTATTGTTGTTTTTATCAGGACTGTTCCGGGTTTCACTTTTTATTTTAAAGCATTTAGTGATATATACATAAGGCTAAGCATTTTAGTTGATATTTTACATTTAATCGGACTTATTCGACTACTTGACGTCAAAATAATCCACAGAATTTTGGCGCAACTAAATATTGCTGTTAATTATTATTAATAATAAATAATAAAAATAAATACCTACAATGAAGGATCGAACTTAATCCGAACGATTCGGTAGAGCTCTAACGTGCGGTTGTTTTTATACCATGTGCCCATGGGAAATAGTACACATATCCTTGATCATTATCATCAGCCAAGTCGACCTAGCCATGTCCGTCTTTCTGTCCGTTCGTCCGTCTGCTTGAACACGTCGTTCTCAGAGTCTAGAAGAGCTAGAGACTTCCAACTTGGTATGTAGGTTCGTTCTTAACCGATAGATCAACGTTGTTTTTAAATTGAAATTGAACCACTATATCATATAGCTTACATAGGAAAAATAAAATATCAAGCATCAGTAGGAAAAAGGTTTTTGTTTTTTGAGGTATCTCAACTAAATTGTATAGATGATTTAGTTTTATTTTTTAGTTTTTGCTACAGTTTGATGTATTTTCAGCAAAAGCATTCACGTAAATTAATATTTGTGTGTTGTTGTATATATGTGTGAATTAACATGACTATTGAAATATGCTCTGTACTTTCAAGTATGTTTTGCAATTGAATGTAAAAGTTAACACATTGAAAAACATATCAGAAGCAAATATATCTTTCATAAGGGAAGGAATCAAGAAGGATTTCAATGGAAAGCAAAAGTAAAGGACAAGGGCGCGAATCTGGTACTACGATACCTACCGACTTATTAGACTCCTATCTCTTTATAATAACCCTCTTTTTGCAGGTCATAGTTATTTTCTGGAGCGTAAGGAACATGTATCGATTGAGGGGCGAGGGAATGTGTTTATAAGGAATACACAGACCCAAGTCCGAGAGCTTTATAGGCGTCACGTGGCCATCGAGCCCGAGGAGCGGTCGTCTTCCCAGGGCGATGCCAGGATACTTGAGACCAGTCGCCAGGTGAAAACTCTCAACAAGAAAATTGAGGATGAGATAGACAAATTGAAAAATTTTCGGGACGTTTTCCTTCAGGAGAAAGAAACTAAAAACGTGAAGCATAACAAAAAACTCCGGAGCGAATCGAAGAAAAATCCTGGAATTTCCTATCAAGAGGCTCCCTTTGGCAACGATCAGCCAGAAGCGAGGAGTAACAAGTTTTCTTCGCCTAATTCCGACAGTTCCATGCCATACTTTCGCACTGTGCACGTCGCATCCACCCCGATGTCGGGTGCTGTCGAGAAGCGTGATCCCAACGGAACGGTTCCCGACCAGAGTCCTCCGAAACCCAAGTCCCCAGAGCTCCCTCGAAAGAATACACGGATGGGTGGGGGCTGCACCTTTGGGTATAACGAGGACATGCCCATGCCGAGCTCAGTCTACCAATGTGACTATGAGCCGGTTCCGGCCATCGCCTGCCAGTGCTCGCCGTACCATTGTTATCCCGGCAGTTGTCGGTGCTACGATTGCCACACAGCAATGCCCGTTCCATACTCCCCCAATCCGTGTTATCAGTATCCAAAGGGGGCAGTTTACCACCAACAAGTGCCGTCATGTTACGCCTGTCCCTGCTCCACAGCCTCCAGGCGAACTACTGACTTGAATACCGAGGAATTTTGTCGCGGTTTGTCTCCGAGTCCAAGGGCTACTGGACGTCGCACCAGAACTGCATCCCCTTCGAACAAAACAAAAAATAAGAAAGCCACCTCGCAGTATCCCACAACAGTAAAACCACCAAGAAATGATCAAAAAATTATTAAAGTATCCCTAAAGAAGCCACATACGAGGAAAACAAAAAAACAGTCGAACCAGCCAGCTAATGAGAAAGGGATACTTAAAGAAAATGGGAAAGTGGAGAAGCTCACTTCCGATAGCGACTACACGGATCAGGAGAAGATGCGCTTACACCGGCAATATATGGAGATGTATAAGCAGGAGCATGAGAAGACGGCCAAGAAGGATTCAAGCCCAAACAATTCTGATTTGGAGGCCCATCCCACATATACAAAACTGACGACCGAAACACACGAATCGAAATCCTCATCAAAAGATTCAGAAATAAAACCAGAACCTCTGTCGGTTGCTGAGATCAGTCAGGATCAGCAGAAAGAGCTCCAAGTGAAACAAAGTCAATCCCTTCAAGATTCATCGTCAGCAGGAGAAATTGTCTTGGAGGAGCCACTTCCAATGGATCTTCACAGTAGAGAACCTAACAGACGTAGAGTCCAGATTCAAGATACATTTAAGAAATGCACTTTATCTGTCAAGCGCCAAGCAGTGCAGGGATCCTTGGGACTCTGCCAGGCCAAAGATGTCGAGCAGGAGTGTGTCCAGTATGCAGTTTGTGCATCTGGTCCTGACATTGCACTCAACCGCAGTCTCAGTCCCCAGGATAAGCTTTCGATAAGTAACCAGTCATTTCACCAGTCATGTCACCAGTCACGTCACCAGTCACGTCACCAGTCATGTCACCAGTCATGTCACCAGTCTTGTCAAACGTCGCCGGGCAAGTCGATGACAGATTTCGGCTATCAATCCCAACATCAGATAAGCTGGAAAGAAAAACCAACCCAAACAGATCTACAGTCTACTTCTCAAGAGAGATCTCTACAGAGAGATCTTCGAAACGCTCACACATGGAATAAGAATCCGACAAGTACCATTCGTCGACTTCTTGTGAATCAAACGTCTTCAGATGAACAGGAAGGATCCAGTGAGACACAGTGTGTTTGTGTCACCGAAACAATCGAGAATATTGAAGTCACATTCGCATCAGAGCCTCCATCGATGGAAAGGAAACATCAGTCGGAGCCCTGCATCCGTTCGATATCTACAGTCATTGGAAATGACGACACGTTGACCTCAGCGTCTGTGCCTCCGGGAAAACAGGGAGAAAAACAATCAGTGTCTCAAGAACTTAGTTCGAAATATGAAGGACCCTCTATCAGTAACAAGAGCATGCATCGCGATATCCACATCAGTTCACCAAGGACTTCTGGGACGGGTGAGCTTTTTAGTTTTCCAGAACACACTCAACTTAGTGACATGAGCGAATCTCCTCGAGAGAGAGACGTTTACAGAAAAGATTGTGATTTATCGGACTTGTCCAGAAGGTCTCCAAATAGATCGGCTGAAAGTTCTCCTGCATCTAACAGGACTTTCAATCGATCGGAAGAAACTTCTCCAGACTTTAGAAGCCAACTGGATTCCCCATCAAGACAAGTTTATAACTCGGACGGGAGTTCCCCCGACTTTAGTCTGCAATTGGACTCCCCTTCAAAGCAAGTCTACAATTCTCCGAGCACATCATACAGGACTTTCAATCGATCGGAGCATAGTTCTCCCCACTTCAGTCTGCGATTGGATTCCCCAACAAGACCAGTCAGCAGTTCTCCATTCGCATCCAGCCGGACTTTCAATCGATCGAGGCGGAACTCTCCCGATTTCACACTGCATCATGATTCCCTTAATAACAATGACAATCAGTCTGCCAACCAGCAGCAGTTCTATCGAAACAATGACCTCCGAAATGAGAAAGAATATAATAAGAATCTCGACTCCAGAACTCACCTAACGCCGACCAAATCGATTCTCAGAGAGAAACGCACTCGTTCGGTGAAATTTGAAGATGAAAGCGGGATTAACAAGCGGATCAATACGATTAAGAGTTCCCGCAGTGTCATCGATTGGGAACGGTCCCTCAGCACCGAGGGAGACGTGGAATGTACAATCCCATTGGATAATTTGTGTGAAGAGTGTCTAAGAGACGATAGTTCTCTTCTAAATGACTCCTGCAGTAAGTATTCGTATTGAGACAGACGGTTTTATACCCGTTGCTCGTAGACTTATCGAGTCTCCAGACTCCAGCCAGTTAATAGTAGTAGTAGTTTTCACCCATGCCAATCAGAAAAAAAGATCGTATTAATATAAAGGCAATCCGTATTTACACATACATCAATTTAAATTACGTTAAGGATATTTTCCAGTTACTTGATAATGTTGTCAACTTATTTTACTACAGGGTCAAGTAGCACAGCAGAGTTTACATGCACTGAGTCTAACTACGAGGAGGATTATCTGTCCTGCACGGACTCAAGAACGGAGCATTTACCGCCCTTTAGGGGATGTCCCTGCATGCGCAATCATTATCTGACGCTGGCCGCTTTGAGTCGACCCATAATTAGATAAGGTCAAGAAGGGGTTGACATACAAATGTTGATCTAAGATCTAGGATGAATACTCTTGTATATTTTATATTGCTTGTATTTAGTAACAGTACAAAATTAATGACGAAAATAAAATATATATTTGAGTATAAAAATACAATAGGTAAATGTACAATATAAAATGGCATAAGTGCAAAACAAACGTAGGTAATATAAAGTAATGTACACAGTACAAAATAAATGACAAATATATATAAATGCAGTCTCCTCCAGCAATGGTCTAGTTCACAGCGTTTTCGGCGGAATCTTGGGACTGATTTCCCTAGAGCGCGCCTGGCAAAAGCGATCTTCAGTCAAGTTCTGTCGCAATTCTCGTGCCTGTTTCTCAAATTCAGTGGCAAGACGTTCCTGCATGTTACAGCGATCCCGCTCTTCTTGCAGCTCTCTCTGTGTGGCAGAGGTGAGTGAAACGAGGTTTTGAAATTGGAATAGTTATAGTTTGAGATGGATTAGTTACCAGAGTTGACTCATGCAGCTGACGCAATCGTTCCATTTCGTTTTTGGCCTTTAATTCTGCATCATCTTGCCTGAGCTGTTCACCGCGTATTCGGTCCAGTATTTGCCCTGTTGTTTCAGTGGTCACCTGATTTAGCATTGACTTTTGCTGCAGCTCGTTGCGCAGAGTTTCACATTCTTTTTTCAGCTGCAATGGGGTTTTCATAAGCGAATCGAAATCAGAGTTACTAAATGAAATACAACACTAAAGTCTGTGTACTAGCGTGGATATAAATCTAGCAAACATTCTACAATTCGAAAAGCATTAATATAGTTGTCGAGCACTCAAGCTCACCTTCTTGTGTATTTCATTTAGTTCATTTAGCTCTGCATTGAGTTTATCCTTTTCAACGTCCAATTTGTCACATAGCTCCTTGTGCACTTCAAGTTCAATCTTCTGCTCTCGAGCATTCTCGAGCTCCCTCTCCAAGCATCGAATAGAAGCACGAGCGGCTGTCAACTGCATGTCCAGTTCATCAATTTTGCGCTGCCGGCAATGCAACTGATCCTTCAATGAGCATACCTCACATTCCAGCTCACAAATTTGACGCCTATAAACATAACACTTGATTGGTATATCATTAAACTTATAATTGTTATCAACAACTACTTACTTGAACTCCGTCGCCTCGAACTCAAGGCTCTGATTGTTGCCTTCCAAGAGGACTTGATCATGCGTCAGGCTGTGATAGTGATCCAGCAATTCCTCCCGCTCCTTTTCCTTTAAAACAAAGTATACCTGTCGACATTAACTCGAAAGTTCAAACACGCATGCCTTATAAACTAATTGGAATAGAAGAGGAAGAGTTTACCTTTGACATAAGCAAATCTTCGGCCTTTTTCACCTCTGCAACATATTTGTGCAATTGCTGTTTCATATTGGCCACCTGCTGCTCACAGTCCTTGAGCTTCTTTTGCAGTGTCTTGGCTTCGACTTGTGCATCGCTTAATCTGTCCGTGAGGCGTCTGTTGGAGTCATAAGCAAATCGGTAAGATAAGTTGATGTTAAAAACGATCACATGAAGAAAAACTACGATAGCAAATGATCAGACAGATAGCCTGCAACTTATACAATTGCTGGGCTCGCACATTAACTAAGGTAATGTTTTTTATTTTCATAAGCCATTTACCCATTTTCCGCAATTGCCTCATCGCGACTCGCTTTGAGTGCCACAATCTGCTGCCGTAGAGTTTTACTTTCCGCTGACGTCTCATTCAATTCCGAGTCGCGTTGACGAGTTCTTGTGGTCAGTTTTCTGAAAGCACAAAATGTTTGATTTAAAGCCTAAGTTCTTAAAGTGGAAAATAACTGCAAGATTCCTTTTATGTCCGTCAGTCGTTATGCCTTCATCTACATACATATGTACATCTATACATACACGTTGTTGCGTTCACGGTCATTCGTCTTTGTTGCGGGGTCATGTCAATAGACTTAGGCAACAAACTTGTAGGGGAACTTGATTATGTTCGCTCTTTTGCTAGCCATTCAAAGAGCAGGCCACGAATTCACATGCCACGCACGTCCACACATATCCGCAATTCGGACTGAAGCTCAAGAACAAAGCGCGGCCCTGTGAAATATCTTCACACACACCATAGGTATATACACTACACACTATCCACTGCACAAAGATGGTCTGACTCAGACAGTCGAACAAAGCTAACGACCATCGATGTCCATCATGGTGACTAGACGACGCGTCGATTGTCAGTCTTTTGGACACTGACTAAATCCCAAATGCCTGCGAAGAACTTTTAAGACGATGCCCCATTGAAAGAAACGGTACCTCAAGCAAATTCCGATTATCCGAATAAGAATTACAAAAACAATCTCTAAAGCACTTAGAATCGAATCTTAAGAAACTAAAACATAGTTAATTATTTAAGGAAATGTAGTCAAATAATTATATATTTTCTTCATTGACCAAAACCTTTTATGCAGTACAGATATAAATATGTGCATTTTTAAAATATGGAATATATATGTTTAATAAACAGATTAGAGAATTTTTCTCTAAATTCCAAAAACAATAATTTTAAAAAATTGTGCGTTTTTATAAACTCATTTTATTTGCTTTCGATAAAAAGCGAAATGCCACCTTATATATATTTTGCTAATTCAAAATTGTAGTAGTATTTTAATAAAATATGTTTTATTTAATTTCATTCAATTGCCTATTATCAAGTTTGTCAAAACAATTGTATTATTTTGTTTTAATACTAGTCTTAGTACATGTTATTGACACAATTCGAATAGGGAATCAAAAGAAACACATTGAGCATACAACAGAGCCAAAAGAGTTGACGCTAAGAGTATGTGCTCAGAGAGCGACACAGAAAAAGAGAGAGAGAGAGAGATAGAGAGAGAGGGGGAGAGTAAAACGTGGCCCGCTTACCTGGCCAGATCTCGACGGTGGTCAGAGCGCAAAGCAGAGCTCAGACGTCAGTTACCTACGCAGTCGAATGGACGCTTTAAGTGGTCCGATCGCGTCTCGGGTTGTCTTCAGTTCTGCTTAATGTGTGAATTGGCATTGGGACTCAGATTCAGATTCGGAATCGGACATTGCCACCGCTGATTGCGTCTCGAATGTGATATCGTTTGATTGCGGGCGGACACGAATTCACAATCGAACTCATTTCCAAGCAACCAATTTGGAAATACGAGACGGGTGTGTAGCCTTTAACAAGAAATTAGCAAAGGTGTCTGTGCGTCAAGTATGTTTAAAAGTTCACGAATACATACATAAATACATAATCCGAGTATATAAGCATCATTATATTCACAGAACTTAAGAAGGTTATGAACTTGTGTGAGAAACAACGAAACGAAATCTTTTGTGACAGCCAAGTCGGTGCAGTTTATGGCCATGTTCTTTAGGCCAAATTAAAGAGATGATGCAGAGGATGTTGCTTTGCGGCATTAGGAAACCTGTTGCTGTTGCTGTTGCTGTTACGACAGTCGACAGTCGGCAAGAAACCCAAAACAAGTCAAAGTAGCGCTAACTGCGGTTAGCCTAATGCATTATTTATAGTCGAGGCAGCAGCTGTTGTCTGTTGTCTGTTCGCTGTTTGTTGCTTGTGGTCTGCCTGTCTGTCTGTCCGGTGTCCGTCTGTTGCAGAGCCCAGCCCAGCCCAGCCCCGGGCCGACAACTGTTGGAAAAGTGGGGAACTAGTGCAAAGTGTTGCACGCTTTTCCAGCACAACTCGGTTGGCTGCTTGGTTGGTTGCCTCCTCCTCCAGTTGGCGCAAGTTTCGTCACAAGCCGCATGCAAGTCCGCGATTGTGGGGGATTACATAAAGGTTGGCGCCTTCGATTATGCGATCTGAGTCAGATGGGCGCCAGAAGATTTCTGCTCAAGCAGCAGCTATCAAGCCACAAAAGAAGCCAAGATAAATGTGTATTTAGGTCATGGTTAACCGCACACGACCGCATACTGGTTTTTACTTTTGGCTGTTGGCTTTGCCTTTGCCTTGTTGTGGTTTTTCATTGTAAATCGCCAAAACGATGGCCTGCAGGTTGGCTAATTTAAATTGGACTCGCTTTAAGTTCGCGTTCAAACCAATACAAATTACTCAGCGAGGGGGAGGTCGGCTTTATTCTGCCAATCGATATCGCCATCGCCCATGGACCGCGCAAACACAATTGAAAATCCATCAATCATGCCTTTTAATGAACACCTTTAAGCAGATTCAAGTAGGCGCCAGCGCACTATGGGCGAAACGGCTTGTTTACCAAAATAAAAGAGTCACATCTCGAACTTATGAATTGCCCTTTTATTAAGTAAAGTATTGTGCCCCAAAAAAACGCAAACATTTGATATAGTCAAGACATATTTTTAAGGCTCTCCCCAAAAACCAGAGAACTTTAAATCGTCTCGGTTTCTGAGTCCACTGTCATGTGGCTGAACTGAAAAAAAACTTAGAAAAACACTTTTGACCAGCTCACAAAAGTAAAAGCTCAAAAACATTAACGAGTCTTAGAAATTGAATATAATGAACGACATGAATGAAACCTTTGAATCGATATTAAAATTTCAGAAGAACTGACGAATCGATTAATCATTGGCGATTTATTAAATTTTTCAAGTTTTCTTTATAATATGTAAAGAAATCCACATATTTAAACATTGATTGAATATCTAAATATTTACGCCTGCTAAGAATTTATGTCCGCTAAACTAGATGTTTCGCCCATTGCGCAGCTTAATAAGCGTAACAGCAACAGAAGCAAATGTAATTCCCTTCACAATTACTTGTATTATACGCAGGTTGTCATTGTCGTTGTAGGAGTTGTTGCGATCCGCATGAAGCGCCGGAAGCTATTGGTCTGCTGGGCGGCATTGCAGGCGGGCAGCAGCATGTTGACCTGCCTGTTGCTCCTGCTGACACAACATGAGGCGACCGCGGGAATTGTGCCGCCGCCTTGGAGTGACCCGGCGAAGAATCCTTGCGCCAGCATGGCTGGGGGATGGCAACTACTCTATTGGACGCCACTTAAGAAATGCTTCAAGATCTTTACCCTTGGCTTCCCATGCCCCGACACCATGGAGCTCAGTCCAACTCCAGTAAGCGCCAAGCGCAAGGATGTTCCCACTGCCGAGTGTCGCTGTCCACCAGGAACAGCTCTCAGCGCTTTGACCGATGCATGTCATCCTCTCTACGAGCGCGGTCCTTGCCCTCGTGGCGAGTACTTTCAGCCCATCCCCGAGCAGGCCAAGAGGTAAGCAATCAGACACTACCAATACCGATTACTAACAATGCCATTCCAGGGCTGACAACCGTTGGGGAAGCTGCAAGCGGCCTCTACAGTGCAACGATGGAATGCTCTTTTGGCCAAAGGACGGCAAGTGCTATCCGAATCACTCTAAGGGTCCCTGCATTCCGGGGAAGCTTCTAATGCGCAACGATGACGGACTCGCTGAGTGTCGCTGCGATTCTGTGGGGGAATTGGGTCCCTTCTACTACACAGCGGAGGACTCCTGCTACGAACACTACACAAAGGGTCCATGCTCGACCCCGGGTCACATATTCCTGCCCGGAGGACGCTGCGACTGCCAGCGACATCTGCCCCACTATCACGCACCACAACAAATGTGCTTTGAGCTAGGTAGGATTCAGTCAGAGTGTGACTACAAAGTGTAACTCGAAAATCTATTGCAGACACACCAGGTCCCTGTCCACCTGGTCACATCTTCCGCATACCAGACGATCCCGACACCATGTCGAGTCACGCACCAAATACGTTGCAACTCCTGCCGCATGCCCAGTGCTTGTGCAAGGAGGGATATGTGCCCTGGAGCGATGGTCTCTGCTACCGCCTCTACACACGCGGACCATGTGCAACCAACGAATTTCTGGTGAATGGCACTTCGTGTGTACGAAACTTCTGTGGCAAAAATCGTCTCTACTTCCCAACCGAAGACTCATGCTACAGAATTGGGTCACAAGGCCCGTGCTCCCTGCACCAGGTGGTCGTGTTTGACTTCACCGCTAGACCGTCTCTGGACGGGATCTCGTACAATGGCATGTGTGGCTGTTCGGGCGTCATTACCAATTTGGACCAACAGTGCTCAGCCAGCAACGAGCAAGAGAAAAGCATCTGCGAGGCAACGCCTGGCATGGTCGAGATGAATGGACAATGCCATAAGCTCTACACGCGTGGACCTTGCGGTGCCGGCCAGTGGCTGGAGCCGCTCAAAACGCAACCAAACAATGGCACTCTGCTCCTGGGATATGCCGGCAGAGCCAAGTGTGTCTGCCGGCCGGGTTACACGCCGGCCGAGACAGATCACGGTGGCACGCACAATTGCAGTGCACCCAGCGTTAGTTTGGCGAGGTATTTAACCATCGAGCGACACAACTCGAAATTCTTCAGTGAACTCCAAGCTCCTCTTTCGCCACCTGCATTAGTTCTACTCTAATCTATCCTTTGCCAACCTATTAAACCGACTGAATGTGATACTATTGCCTGATCTATACAATCCTCAAGAATTCTCTTCTCTCGATTTACTATTTACGTAGTTTTTCCCCTAATCTATGATGCATGATGCATGCTGCATGGTTAATGTTGGCTTTCTACCAAATCGACCGATTTAATCGTTTAATTTACTTTTAGGTGGTTCTTAGATATATTTGGCTAACGCTCGCAGCCAATGCTTGGCTCTAAGAGGCGCCACGAATGAGAGATTGTGCCATGAATGTATTACATCAGCTAATGTATAAATTTTAAGTGAACTGTAAATAATATGAATAAAGGATTATATGTACATATATGTGTATATATGTCAATATGAGAGATGAGAATCTTAAGTAACAGCTGGCACATTAAAGGGAGCCTTCGTCTTTTAATTCAAAACCAAATCAATTTTAATGGCAGATGCTAGGGCCGTGGCACTTAAAAAATAAAATGGAAATGTAGTATGAGATAAGTAAACCCATAACTAAAAACTGATGTTTTTGGGTTTGTTAAATATGTTACTGAAATTTAGTCCTCATTTCAGCGAGCGTATTGAGCAGGGGCTGTAGCCCCGCAGTACTATATTCCCTCAACCCTTTGAGCCCCTAATTATGATACCTCGCAAATACTTTATAAAATTTATAACTTACTCAACTTGTGACTCCAGGTCTTTGACGGTTTGCTCCAGTACATTCCGTCTTTGCTTACAGTCTTTAAATTCGAACTCTATTTTATTCAGGCGCTCCGTTTTGTTATCCAATTGATTCTGCAGATGGGCAAATAAGTTAAAATCGACATTCTAATCTAAACAAACTTTTCGTTCTTACCAGGAGCGTATCTTTCTCATGCTCCAGGGCAATGTAGGTCTGGCGCAGCGATCCGATTTCGATGCGCAGTTGTGTGACCTCATTGCGATTGGTTTCGCGACTGGAGTCCAGGCTGCTGACAAGCACATCGGCCTTATGCCGCTGACGCTCTGCAATGAGGAGCTTGCTCTGATAATCAGCTACAATACGTTCGTTCTGCTCGTTGATCAATCTGTTGGGCAGATGTAAAAGAAATATTAACTCTGTCAGCGTTTCACTCTTTGTAATAACACTCACGTTATCTGTCCATTCTCCCGTCGCAGATTTTCAATCTCTGCCTGTAGTGATCCTATACGTTGCTTGAGCTGTGACACATCTTCCTTTAAGAACACATTGTGGGTTTCAGCGGGCACACGTGCAGAGTTCAACTCTCGGTTATCAAACTCAAGTCGGCGTATGTGATTCTGCAACTCTTCATTACGCATTCGCAGTGTTTGTAGCTCCTCGGCGTGAAGTTGTACGCTGCTCAACTGCTTCTCGCGCAGAGTATCTCGCTCGCAGCGAATGCGTTCAAGTTCAGAACGGGCACAGTCGCGTTCGCGCTCAACGCGTCCAATTGCAGCCTGGACACAGTCGCTCCTATTACTGCACTCATTGGAGCTGCTAGCAGTGAGTGGTGGGAAGCTGTCGCAGTGATCGCCCTTTCTGGGTGATAAATGCAGCTTGCCAGCGGACATTACGCACAATTCAGAGCGCAAAGCACGCAGATCTTCGTCCTTCGATTTGATTTGGGCGTGCAGAAATGCAATCTCGTTGTCCGACCCAGACTTGCTCATGAGTCGCAGGAACTCCTTTTGAAAGAAATCTCGCTCAGATCTTAATCGAACTTTCTCCTCGTCCAGGGTGACTGTGTTATTCTTCTCCCGCAACTCCTTTTCTAGCTCCAACAGTTTGTCTTGCATTTTGAGAAGCTTCCTCTTTTGCTTTTCGTTAATTGTCTGTAACCCTTCTTCACGGCGCGTCAGGACATTAAGCCTTTCGTTTAACTTGCGTTTATCATTTTGATCCGTGGACGCGTCGAAGCCGCCGCTAAGACGTTGGCCCTTGGATCTTTGGTCGTTAATCTTCTGCAATTGTTTTAGTTCGGCTTGCAGTTGTCGCAGCTCGAGCTCGCGAGCATCTATTTCGCAATTGGCTTGTTGCTCCACCTGCAATGCGGCTTCCTTCAGTTCGTCTAGATTCGTTTGCAATTTTCGTTTGTCTTCCTCTATCCTTAACGCATGCTGCATGGCATCGTGCATTTTAGCCTGGTACTCCCGAACCTGAGCCATTAACTCGCTCTTTTCACGCTGCAGCAGGTCAATATCCTGCGAAAGAGTGCCCACATCCTTGTAACAGCAATCCTTGGCTAACGCTGCCGGCGGTCGACCACCAGCGAGCAAGTCGTTTAACCGTCGTATTTCTCGGTTCCGCGATTCTACCTTGCGCTTATAAAACTCCAACTGTTCGCTGGCACTCGTCAAATCATTTTGAAGCCTATCTATTTCGTCTGAGCCATTCGCATGCGTCACTGTGATGCCGTCCTTGGTGGTAGATGAAGTCCTCTGAACAATTCCGGCACTACACTTTGCGCACTTTAAGGTGGAGTGTGGTCCACTTCCCATCACAGATGGCAATACTTCTCCAGATCGTACAGTAGATATAAACGGCTTTTTAGCTGCAAATATGCACACATTTCAGTATTTTCTAAATACATAATTTAAAAGCATACTCTGCTGAAAAGATCCAGGATACGTCCGTTTTGCAGTCGCCGCTGTCATAAGTTGCTTAGATAGAAATGCATCTAGTTGACCTTGCAACTGAGCATTATGACTCTGCAAATGCTCCCTATCAGTCTGCAGACTACGTATTCGGCGCTCCATCTCTAGAGGAATACAATTCTATGAGCATAAAAACTGAAATATCATTGAATACAAGTACATACCACAAAGGCGCATCTCGTAATCCTCTCGGTCTTTTAAAAACTGTAAATGCAACTCATTACATTCAGCCAGCAAACGCGAGTTGTCACACTTGTAAGGCTCAACGCCGAGCTCCCAGCAGGTTTTCTCCTAAAACAACTTTTTGATTAGAGTATACAACGAACACAACTACACGGCTTACTTCCAACAGATCTGCAACTTGTCTTTTTGTGTCACGGAGGCATTCCGTTGTTTTTATTAAATCCCCAAAGATAGCACCAACCAAAGGTATGGCTAATACGGGCAACGTCTGAGTAAAGCCCATAACATCGAGCTTTGATCGAAGATCCTTAAAGTCGCAATCGTTTATATTCATTATTTTAGAATTTTTAATTGCGGCGCAAAACCCGCGCGTTGTTTTAATGCTCTTAAAATATATTTGTTTGTAGACTGGTTTTTCGATGATTACGTTATCGAATTATATTAATAGTGGTGGTAGGTCGATATATTGACTTTTTTAATTATTCAAAAATATTCTTATATTGACCGTTTTAAATTAAATATCAAAGCTCTTTCTTTGTAAGCTCTAGTAAAATTTTAAAATATTCGTTTTATATTTTAAAATACTTTTTGACATCAAAATTCCGAACTTATATCAAGCGATCAGAGGTGTCGAGCATAGGCAATATAACCAATTTTAAATTATTTCATTTAAGACTGGGGCTCGATTCCCATTATAAATATAAAATAAAAAAAATGCATATATCCGCAAAGTTAAAGCCATGCAATTTAGTTATTGTCCACTAGGACAGATTCTTAATTCAATAAAGAGAGAAACAAAGTTGAGACTTAAAATAATTAACTTTTTCTTGCCCACTGTACCACCAATATCGACGAATTGACAATGTTTACAAACACATTTTTATTAAAAAGGTGCCTTCTTTGGTATTTTGCTTTAAGATAGAATTTTTAAAATTGCATACTAACTTGTGTATATTTTTGTCAATTTTTTTAAATTTTATTTAGAATTAACATACGAAATTCACTACGCGAAAGGTGACGTGCGCCGACACGATCTCCTTTATTTTATCTTATTTTTAATTTACTTGTTTTTATTAATTTTTAATTCATTGCTTAATTATTGCTAAATTAACTAAAATTAAATTCACATTTAAATTTCGCGCCATACAAGGCTCATAAAATGTTCCTGAACAATAGCAAGTTCCATAAAACGATTAATAATGTTGCATTTTGATTGTCGACAGAGTAGATATATTTATCGATAATCAAACTCAATTAACATTCGTAATCGATACAAAAATTTCACATTCGCGTAATTTCAATAAAATTATACAATTGCTTCAAAAAATTGTTATTGTTTAGAGAAATTTAACTATAAATAAGATGAAGCAAACGTTCGTTACCACAATGGCGGTGATGATATGCTTTTATTTTTAATGTATATTTTTATCGTCTCTGTCTTTCCACAGGGTGCATCATTAGTTTTATTTATTCACCGCTTTAATTTTTTCGAGTAATGGGATTTCGGTAATTTTTATTCCTAATTGAGACTACAAACACTTACATTTACGGTATAATAAGAATGTCTTGAATAAGTCGGCCAAATTTATTGGATTAGAATATAAATAATTTGAATAATCCATTACAATAAAACTTACTCAACAATGAAACACTGAAAGTTCTTAAATATAAATGGAGCAACATCGTCAGATATAAAATTGCGCTCTGGTTTTTCCGATCCAAAGGGATTTGTGGTGGGGGGCAGGACGACGTTCAATTGCCGATTGGATTGGTTAATAAAATGGCTCATATCCAGTGGGGCCTCGTACTTAGTATAAGATGTTACTACAATTGGGCACTTGAGATTTAAGGATGCTTGTATTGTATCTGGCCAGGTATCCTCCAAAGCATATCCTGTCGCTCGATAAAGTCCCGAATTGAAAAAACATACTGTTTGTTCAAAAAAGTCTTAATAAATAACAGATTATGGTGGAAATGGTATACAAATATATATTACCTAAGTCTGGGCTTTTAAAACTTGGCGCAGAGCAATAGTCATGATAAAGACGATTCTCAAAATAATATTCCACAGTGCGTTTTGCTTTGCGACACAGTCGACAACATCTAGAGGGAAAAAGGATTATCGTTGGAAAAGGAAATAGTAATTAAATTTTGTAATATCCGAACCTTATCTTTGCAAGTTGCTCAATAGATATTTTCTGAGCGTTTAACTCTGGTCCGACAAAGACAATATTCAAGGCCTTGACTGCTGGCAGGATGTGGAGTAGGAATATCTCCCACTTCTGAAACACATCAACTTCAAACTCCATTTCCGCACCAACCAAGTGAATAGTCAGCTGCTCGGCATCCAGACGATCGCAGAGTTTTAATGCATAAAATGCTGTCAAGGGTCCTGTAGAAATCTGCGTGAGTGCAGCAAACTCGCATTCATCGCCCACATCTACAACGGAGAAAAAAACTTGTTAAAATATAGATCAAATCATGTATAATTAAATTTATATTATAGTACAAAGATTCTTGAATCAAGTAAAACTTTAGGTAATTTAGATATATTATATTTTAAGAAGCTTTTGTATTTAAAGAACTTGGATTAAATATAAATTGTACTTAAATCAAGAAAATACAGCGGGTTTGACGTATTAAAATACTTAGGTACTTAGAAAATTGAAAAGATATACAGATTCTTGACTTTATTAATTTTAACAGTAGCGTGAAATCAATTTCAAAATGTGTCGTTTTGAGTAAGAAATTCGATTAATTCAATTAAAATTAATTAGACATTTATAATATCATAAATTATCTATAGAAACAATTAATAGATACTTACTAAACTTTAAGCTTTTCATAATATGCCTGGTATTGGAGCAGGAGACGGGCGCTTCCCTGAGGATCTCATCAGGCAACGGTGGTTCCAGGCGTCCAAATTTAAACTGTCTCATAACGAACTCTTTGAAGAGCCTGTATGTGCCACACCAGGCAACATGGGAATCACTCAGATGATTCAGTTTATCCTTGCAAAAGGCAACTTCACCACATCGAGAACACGCCTTCAATCGCTTGTATCGATGCTCCCGGCACTTCACATGGCCGCAGATGAACGGGAAGAGGAGGACTTCCTGTTCAGTCGCCGTTAGAGATCGATTAATTGTCTGCTCCAATTGCCGAATGCAAACAATGCGGTAAGAACGAAACTGCTCGGCACTGAAGTCGCCGCTCCTATAGAAGACATCATGACCTAAAGGTATATAGAAATGAATGTATAAACATCTTAACAACAAATATAGGTTCGTATTTTAGTCAAATTTGTTCCGGTATCGGCAACAGCCGAGTGTACTCAACTATGGGATACCCTGTCCCTAGACACTTAGATATCCTAAAATTTGCAGTCACATACACTCACAAACAAATGCGTACAAGAGTAACATGACAGCTATATGAGATAGTGAACCGATTTCAACAAAATTTGGTCAGTCATTAGAACACAATAATAGATTCATAATCTCGGGGATTGCTATACCTCCAGATATCGCCGAAAAAATCAAATCAGGACGTATACGACAAAAAAGGACATTGATTGTATACAAGTTTGATTGAGATCCTATGGCAGCTATATATCAGGTTATATATTGGACCGATTACCAGCAAATTTTGTCAGGATATATAAGACCACCCCAAAAGCATATTCTGTGAGATTGGTTGCGATGTCTCAACAGACGGTTTGACGGACTTGGCTATACCGCTTTAAGTCATCGTCCTAATCAGGAGTACATATTCTAAATGGGATCACATGTGATATGTTTGAGTTACCATTTTTTTCCACCAACTGACGCAGACCGTAACAGAGCTGGCGGTGTTCCTGATCGTCGCGCATGTGACCAACGCTGCAGTAGAAGATCAGGCCACAGGCCTTGCAGGGAAGGGGCTGCTTGCCACACAGATCCGCTTTGCAGTGCTGAAAGTTTGGATTTATTTACTGAAATATAGAGACATAAGTACTGGGAATAATGTCGGGCAGTACTCACGTTGCACAGCGACGACATGAAATATTGCCGCGGCTTGTATATGTACTCAATATATTCCGCCTCGTCGTCGTCCGACCCGGACCCGAACGCGGTGTCGCTTAAGGGCGCCGTGCTCAACATTTGGCCCAGTTTGCTGAAAAGCGCCTCCGTTGGCAATTCGCCTCCGGCACCTACATTTACATACATATATACGTGGGCAGTTATATAAGATATTTTTTATAATTTTCAAATTCAAATTTAATGAGTATCAACCTTTTTGCAATTTGCTTCCAATGCATTTTAGAAGCGCATTGACTTCTTCACTTTTAACGTCCTTTGGAACTGCTTGTTTCTGAGCCAGGACTTTCTTCGTTGTTGAGCTGGACGGTGCCGATTCACTTGTATTGTTCTTGGCCAAGAGTTTCTTGCGAAGTAGCCTCTGTATTACGTAGATGGGACTGTTGTCCGACTCAACTTTTGGTTGCGATTGCAGCTCAGCCACTTTCGAGTCTGAAATGTCCACAGGACTCGCCTGCAAAGTCTCTTCGGGCTTTGATTCATCAGATCGATTACATTTGTTTCTGGGTCGATTACGAGCTCGAGTCTTCTTTTTGTGGTTGAGATGCATCTCGGATGCTTTCCAGATACTCGTTTATATATATATGTAAATCTTCGATCCTTTATAGATATATGCACGTTTAAAATCCGGCGACGCGTCTGCTTAATCAGAAATTACTCATTTGAATGAATACAATACAATTGAATACATGTCCACTCGCAAATGAAAAGCGAGCAGAGCAACCGTCATCAAGAAGCTAGCTAATTAGCTAGTACAATTGTACACGGAGCACAGCAGGCACATACCCCGTCTATTTGTGGACTTGGCTAGCATATATTTTCGAGTACGTCGGCGACAGACGGCAAATCCATTGGACATGAGCATGGGTTGGGTTCGTTAGGTATTGTCATGACCGTTTGATAAATTTCGGTTCTAGACCAGAACAAGAGCACATTTCTTTGGCTGTACAAACAGAACAAGACCACAATGTGAATATTATATACTCGAGCAAGTATATATATAGATACATATGTACAAAGTGTATGAATATGTTGAGTGTCGTATGTACAAAGCCATAAGTACAAGTTGTCTGGCATCAGACGCCACTTCGCGACGTCAGCAAACCTTTAGAAATAGTATAGCTTCTTTGCCAGATCCTCAAGAGATGGCCACGTGCTAGATTAATCACGTCACGATACCAAAAAACTAAAATGACGTCTGATTTTCTAATGCGGAAGTCCAAAATCAAGTTTTAGTATGAACATTTTTTTTGTTTTTTGACATATTTCGACCAAACTGAAAGAATATGCATTTAGGATAGTCTCATACATCCTGATCAATTTTTGTTGAAATCAGACTACAATATCATATAGCTGTCATAGGAACGATCAGTCGAAAATCAAGTTTTAGAACAAAAAACTTTTTTGTTGCTTGAGATATCTTAACCAATCTGACAGAATATGCATTAGGACCAAATTTGGTTGAAATCGGTCTACTATATCATCTAGCTGCCATTGAAACGATTGATCGAAAATTAACATTTACTTTGCAACTTGCATTTGCTTTTGGAGATATCTTAACAGAACTCACAAAAAACAAGTAATACATGGTAACATTTTTAATATACATACCTTCAACTTTCGATTTTATTTTATATTGATTTGAAATGTGCTCCTATTTGCAAAACGAACAAAGTCAAAGCTTGCGGTAAACGATCAGTCGACTTCTAAGGGTTGCGTAAATTCGCAGTGCTTCAAAATCAACTGCCCCCAAACAATACTCTATTAGAATAAAATAGTGCTTTTGCCTCTCTTAAACTCTTAAACAAAAATGAAATTTCCAACATTTTTGACAGTGGTCCATGTGTATTGTATGTCTACCAGATTTGAATTTAAAATATATATGCCGCTTATCCATTTATACACCTTTTTACATCTGTGCAGTCTTTTGTATCAAAAAATAAGCCCTTGAATTTCTATTAAATAATTATAATGGTTTTCAAATGATTTGAGGCGCTTGTTTTGGATGCAGCCAAGAATTTGCTATATAAATCGCAAATCATTTCTGATGTCTCCTAATTTAAATTACTATTCAAACTGAGTAATCCTTGTCAGTCTTTTTCAACGTATGAACACAATAGTCGCTAAGAAAAAACCCACACGCGAGGTTTCCCAAAACAAATTTTGTCAAGTAATCCAAATTGAAAGTAAATTGAATATTACATTTTTATCTAAAAATATATATTTACGTGAATTAGCTTTGTGATTGAATAACAAATATTTCATTAATATTCACACATTACTTATCTATTCGTTGAGATAAATAACAGTTG
This sequence comes from Drosophila rellima, assembly GCA_035043635.1. Taxonomy (NCBI): domain Eukaryota; kingdom Metazoa; phylum Arthropoda; class Insecta; order Diptera; family Drosophilidae; genus Drosophila; species Drosophila rellima. The sequence continues at coordinate 9,165,230 of JAWNMV010000806.1, read as the reverse complement.
TCGAGATTAGAAACTAGTAATTAAGTTGAACTTTCGAGAGACGCCAGATGCTGAAGGAATCCGACGTCACTTCGATGACTTTTACGCATAATAGGAAAGAAAGATTGGATTTCTTGTATTATATGGATTAGATTAAACGCTAGCATCGCTGATAGCTCCACCGCAGGCCCCATCTTCTATGGCGCAGGCGAACTCATTGTCGGACGTACTGTCGCTGCCAACGCAACCGTTTGCATTGATAAGGGGTTTCATAGGCTGGGATCCGTTTTCCTTGTTGTTGTCCACAGAGCCAGGAAGTTTGAGGGCCTCGAATTTGTTTGCTATGCGTGACAAGCCATTGGCAGTTTCGTCCTCATCCGAAGAGGCATCCGACAGCTGTCGGGGCGATAGACGGCAGCCTCGATCTATGTAGGATTGAAGTCTTCCTTCTGAGGCCAAAATGAGACCCAAGAAGGGCGGCGAGGGCTTTAGAGGACGTGACAAGTACTCCGGATGGTATTGGGTAGCCACAAAGTACGGATGACTTGGCAGCTCAATTACTTCCATGCGCTTCTGATCGACATCAGTGCCCACGAAGTTCATGCCGTTCTTCTCCAGCTGCTGCACGTACTTGGGATTCACTTCATATCGATGCCTGTGTCGCTCGTCGACTGTCTTGGGGTTGCCGTACAGTTGTCGAATGGTGCTCGGCTTATCGGCAAAGATTGTGGTGCGCTTGCCCAGCCGCATTGTGCCTCCCATCTGACCCTTATGGTGTTCCGGCATGTCGATGACTAATGGATTATCTGTGTCCGGGTTCACTTCAGTGCTATTGGCATCTTGAAGGCCAAGAACGTTTCGGGCAAACTCTATGACCGCCGCTTGTAGTCCAAGACAAATTCCCAGGAAGGGTTTGCGGTTCTCGCGCGCCCACTGGCAAGCACGTATTTTGCCTTCCATCCCACGTGCCCCAAAGCCACCGGGCACGAGAATGCCATCGCTTTCACACAGCTTCTGCCACTCCTTGTGATACTTGGAAGGCTCCTTCTGCTGTGTCTCCTGCTCCAGCAGGCACGACTCGATAAAGGTTAAGTTGGGCTTACGGTTTACGGCAAGTGCAGCATGTTGCACCGCCTTCACCACAGATGCATATGAGTCCGTAAATTTGGTGTACTTTCCAACTATAGCAATGTTCACCTCACGACGCACAGTTTCCGTCCGGCGTGCCAGATCACGCCAATGTTGCAGGCACCTACGTTTTCACAAGTAAAGAATGAGATTAGAAATGGTCCATACTAAGAGTAAAGGAAGACTTACTTGGCCCGCTTGCTCATGTCAATGTTCAGCTGGAGGCGCTCATTTAGAAACTCGATGACGCCATTCTGCTCCATCAGCAGCGGCACGTGGTAGATGGAGCTCAGATCGTGAATGCATATAACTTGATCCGGATCGACATGACAGAAATTACTTATCTTCTCCTTCACCTCTAGGCCAATCGGCTTCTCTGATCGGCACACAATCAGATCCGGGCTGAGGCCACAGCCACGCAACTCCCGCACGGAGCTCTGTGTGGGTTTTGTCTTCGGTTCGCCTGTGGCCTTTGGCAGCGGCACCAGCGACACGTGGGCCAAGCAGAAATTCTCACGCTTGACGCGGAACTGAAACTGTCTGAAGGCTTCCACGAAGGGCATGCCCTCAATGTCTCCAATGGTGCCGCCCAGTTCAATGATGCACACCTGCGGCTTTGAAGATCCCTGGACGGGCGTTTGAGCGACGCACTCCACCCATTCCTGAATGGCGTCCGTTATGTGTGGCACAACTGTGATATATATATAAGATATTAGTCCCAAACACATTTCAGGTGATCAATAGATTATTTCGACTCACCCTGGACGGTCTTGCCAAGGTAGTCGCCTCTGCGCTCCTTTTCGATGACAAGCCTGTAAATCTTGCCAGTGGTTATGTTGTTGTCCCGATGCAGAGTTACGTCTAGAAAGCGCTCGTAATTGCCCAGATCCAGATCCACCTCAGCTCCGTCATCGAGTACGTAAACCTCACCTGCGAAAAGTAAATGGGTGATTATATGACATGAGGAATAAGATTAGCAGCCTTTGCATTACTGTTCAGGAATGTAGGACACACAATTTGTATTAAAGATATCTGCATTTATTTGTAGATCTTTGAGCTTAGACTAAATGGCGCGCACCACCACCAACTAGTTGGTGGGGCGGAGGTGTCAGCGCTCAACTAGAAATGGATAAAGTCGCATGGCGTAGATATCTATGGACTAAGTCTAATTCTTACATACTGATTACGGGTAACGGGCGACGGGTCACAGGTTACGGGATAAGGGATTAGGAGTTGCTTATGTACAGTCTTTAGGTTCATGGAGTTTTTGAGACGGGCGGCTACTTGGATTCCTCGAGATCCTCCTTGTACAGCTCTTTGAATATGAGTTTTTGTATCTTGGTGCGAATGCGCAGCTTCTGCGCAGCCGTCAGTTGCTTCATATAAGGATGCAGGCTGAGCAAGTAGTGGTAATCGTCGTCCTCTGGCACCAACGGCACGTCCATTGTGGAGGAACCATTAAAGTTGCTGTCTTCCGACAACCGCGGCCGCTTCAGCTTCAGTGCCGGTATCAATCCATTGGCATACGAGTGTTGCGTAAAGTTGAGATGCTCATTGCCGCCACCAACTGCGCCTCCACCGAAATCGTCCTTCGCCGGGGCCGTGTGATGTCCAACGGACACTGTTGGCAGCGGATGATGCGCCTTGTTGTAGAGCGGGGGCGGAGATACGGAGCGCTTGGCACCCATGGTTCCCACACTACTAGAAGCGCTGGAAGTGGTGGTTGCTGGCGCCAACACGGTGCCAGCCAGTTGGGCCGCTGTGGTCAGTGCACTGTGCGTAGTGGTGGTGGTCACCACCGGCGGAGGAGAGCAATGCGTGGGTGTGGTGTGTATTTCCTGGTTTGATGCTAGTGACGCAGGTGTATTTGGAACAGGAGCTTGTGTTGACTTTTTACTCAAATCCTGTGCCTCCTTTTCCAACTCCAACTCCATGAGCTGAGCGCGCAGAAGACCAGCTTTAAGCAGGGCATGTTGATGGGAAGCGGCAAATGCCTCCTCTTGAGCCCTGAGTGCGCCTGTGGCCAATGGTGTTGTGCTCAGCTGTGTTTGTTGATGAGCCGCCGGTGGAGTGGGCATGCCGTCCAGGCTGCTATCACAAGCATCGCCGCCAGTTTCACCATCGATGTCATCCTCATCAAAGTCCTCATCGCTGTCCTGCAGGCGGCGTATAAGACCGTTGGTCAGATCCGGCTCCACCACGGTCTTCTCGCAGTCCTCGCTCTGCTGGTTGAAGTAATATGACTGGTCCTGCTCATTTTTAGGAAGGCGGTGACGCATGTGGTCCGCTGTAAGGAATCAACAATGCGAGTTCAACATACCATTCAGGGATATGAGGATGCTTTAAGGATACTCACTTAAAAAGAGGAGGGCGTAGTAGTGCAGCCATTTGGACTCGAATGTGGCAGGATCCACCATAAAGTCGCCGTTGTCAGCGCGGGGAATGCGCTTGTACTCGACCCTGAAGTTGTCCCGCAGCCCCTTCCACTTGGCCTTGAGCACAATTTCTGGCAGAGGGAGAGTAGAATAGAGTCGCAATTGCTTCACGCGCCCCACTCACTAAATAAGTTACTCTAAAGCCACAACTTCTCCCATGCTCTCTTCACCTCTCATTTCATTCTTTTCCCCTTTCTGACAGAGCATAAATAGCACGATGCCAATGTTCGCCTGAAATGTTGTGCCTTGCGTTCTCGCTCTCGCTCTCGCCTTCGCTCTGTGCCAGTGTGTAAGCGAGTAGGCAATGCAACATGCGATCGCCGAAAAGTTGTGCCTCTATAGTTACATTGTTGTACTCGTACTACTTACTCGGCAGCTTGTGTGTGCCGCTTAACTCGTCCCACATTTGCTCAAGGAATGCCTTGTTGCAATGGAAGTTTCGGTTCCATATCGCCGGTCTCTCCTCGATGTCGTGAATGAATTGCTCCACATTTAGAACAATTGTTGATTTTTTTGGCGCCATTTTAGAGGCCCTTTTCTTTTGCGTTGTCGTTCCGTCTTTACGTTTTTCTTGTGCTCTCACCCACGCCTGCTCTCAGCTGCCTGTTGACAACGAATGCAATAGAAATTTCAAAACACCGCTCACCTTCTTTACTCTTACACACGCACATACACACACAAAGTGACACATATACAGTCTGTCCCTCTGTTAGTGGAGAGTTTCTGAGCTGAGCCAGGCTTCATTGAATGGAAATGTTTTACATTGATTGAGCGGCAACTTAAATTGTAGTTGGTAAACGAGAGAGTGCAGTTGACTTGCATAGAAATTTATTCGAGCATTTACAGTTACTTAAAGAGAATGCCCACAAAGGCCCACGTGCTTAGTGCTGCGTGCTTTTTAAGCAAGCGATATTAACCGAACACAGAAAGCTTTTTGCACACACACACAGACTATTGCATACGACTTTGAACATATGTAGAGATGTATGTTTAAAATGAGTGCATTTAAGTGGTCAAAGGAAGCTCGATGAAGCTTTCAATGCTTTCGTCACTAGCGCGGTCTGCCGTCCGCAGTGATAAATCATCAATAATCTTAATGTTTACTGCGAATTTGATTTAATTTTATTGAACATGTAAGTAATTAATTGTGATACATTTAAAGTACAGTAGCTAGGAGTGACTGTATGCATTCATAATCATATAAGGAACACAATTTTATCGATTTGTCTTGTCTCTTTAAGCATCGCATGATTTGTCGAACTATAAGAAAATCAGGTTTGATAATGTCCAGATTAACATTTGGACATCATTCCAATTGGGTGGCCACCGTCCACCAGGCCCTGGAACAAGCACAAGTCAAGTTGCAGTTGCAATGGCAATGCCAACAGCTTAACGCTTAAACACATACATATATTAAGCTTGTATATGTATTGCACCTACATATGTACATATGCATGTACACCACATATGTAAATGGCACAGCAGAAAAAAGCTACGAGCTGGGCAGGCGTAGCAAACCCAACTCGACAACAACAACAACTATAGCAACAATGCGACTCAACACAATAACTTCATTAAGATTCCGTGGCCTGCGAGGTTGCCATTGCAGTCAGTTTACGTTGTTGTTGTTGCTTTTGGCGTGCCAGCAAATTTGCAGCAGATGCGGCAGACGGCTTCCCCCACACTCCCCATCCACCATCAGACCATAGTCAGCACTGTGTGCGTGTGCTGCTATCGTCCACTCTCCACTCTCCACTCTTCGCACTCCACAGTCAGTCCACCGTCCACATTCACGCTCGTAGGCCTAGGCAGCGGTTTTAGCAGCGACAGGAAATGCTGGTCCGCCGCCATCACACAACGAAGCGGAGAAAGAAAGAAGCGAAATCAAATTATAAACACACGCCAGGCTGCGACAGCAAAGCCTCCTCCGTCCACCCTGCTCTGCCTCCCCCATAAACTGGCGCATTTGTGTATACATGTGTGTGTTTGTGTGTGAGTGACTCAGACTCAGCCATAGCCATAGTCAGTCAGTCATGCAAAAATGCTTGCAGCCGCTGCCACTGTCGCTGCCTTCGTCGTCGTCGCTGTCGCCGCAGCGTGCACTGAGTGCGAAATACTAAAACGGCAGCACAGCGTACGTTGGCCATCAGCGAGGGGGGAATAGAAGGAGGTAGGAGATCGGTGAAGTTCCAGCCAGCCAGCCAGCCTGCAAGCAAGCAAGCAAGCAAGCAAAAGCAATTTCTGGCGGCGCGAGTCTGCGGCAAGCTTGCTGCAGGCTGAAAGGCTGAACTGCTGAAAGGCAGACCAGACGCCAAACCGGGGAACCGGCGAGTTACGAGTGGCGGCAAAGGCAACGACAACGACAACGGAGACAGAGACAGAGACGAGGGCAGAGGCAGAGGCAGAGGCAGCGCAGACAAATAATGCGTCACGTTGCGCAGTCGTTAAATTTTCGTTTTCGTCGTTGCCGCCGTTGCTGTTGCTGTTGCCGTTGCCGTTGCCATTGCCGTTTTTATGTGCGACAGCAGCAAGTTGTGCCCAGGGATGTGAGGGGATTGAGGGTGCTAGATACGGCATGAACTGCGCCAGCTGCTGCTGAGGAACTGAGGTGCTTTGCTCAATGCCAAGAAACTCACAAGTTTGCTTCCCAACGCCAACAAAGTTTAGAGCCAGGCACAGTGAAGTCCCATTCAGATGGTCAATTGGCCTCAAAATTAATAGTACATTCGGCTTCAAAGAATGCTAATGCGAGACGGACACCTCAACAGTCTTATAGGTCAGTTTTCCAACATAGATATATAGTTAAGTTATAGTCAGTTCTCCAAAATTACAATTGAATCACTAGAGGATCAGACTTGGGACAAAGGACTTGTAAGCTTTCCCCGATGTTGATTAAGTAAATTTGTCATCGTTTCATAGTTTTTTCTAATTTTGAAAACATACATTTGTTATCTGTACAATATAATATAATACAAAGTTCCTATAACATCCTTCTTTAAATCCGTGTTGAGCTTTTTCTCTAGAGTCTTTAACTTCTATATTGTTTCCATATATAATACAGCTCCAATTCCATGTGGATATGATTACAATTAGATCTTTAAATTGTTATTAATCACTGCAGGTAATCCCTTTAATTGTGATGACCAGGTGAGTCCACATTATGGATATACATATGTATGTATGTATATACCAACATATGTATATTTACATGTTTGTATAGAAGGCTTTAAAGGGACTTTGTTGCTCTACAAAATCAATAAAACACGCACATTGTGTGCTTCATGTGTTGGTATTTATGTAGGTGCTCCCTTGTGTGTGCCTGTGTGTGTGCATATGTATGTGTGATACACACAAGCAAAAATTGCGCGCGAGCCACCAAATGCGCGAATTTGCGTGGGCGGTGGGTGGAGGGAGGGGGAGTATGGGAGGTGCGCGACGTACGCTTGCTTGTCGTGTTTATAATATTTGAGGAAAACTTTATGACGACAGTTGGGCAAATCGACAGGTACTCTCTACTGTCTACAGTCTATTGACTACTCTCTACCGTCCACTGTCCGCTGTCCGCGACACTCGAAAATCGGCCGCCAACAACACAAACACAAACACAATCCGAACCGTAGCGAAGCAAACCGAACAGAACAGTATCCACAAGCGAAGCGAAACGAAATAGGGCGAACCACTGCTGATTGCAGTCAGCTTACAACTGAAATTGAAAATTCAGCAGAGCAAAGTGCGAAGCGCCGCCACCGCCACCGCCGCCGTTGTTGCCGTCGCTGCCACAGCCACAGCCACTGCCGCCATGGCCGTCGCAGCGCGAGCGTGGCGACCGCGACAGGCTGCAGTCAGAGTCAGAGCCAGAGCCAGAGCCAAAGCCAGAGCAGCCAGCCCAAGCCCAAGCCCAAAAGCCAGCGAGCCAACAAAACGTGCCAACTAACAGCAGCAGTAGCAACAACAACAGCAAAAGCAGAGGCAGCAGAAGCAACGGCAGGCAAAAAACAGAAACGCAAAAAACGCCAGGCAGGCAGGCAGGCAGACAGGCAGACAGGCAGCAGGCAGAGCCAAAGCCAAAGCCACGCCACAAGCTTTTGCGACACACATACATACACAGACACATTCACATACAACCACATTGTGCATGTGTGTCAGATTGTGTGCGTGTGTGTGAGAGTATGTCTCAATGTGTTTTGGGGGGCGCGCACAAACGCTAAAAACAGCCGCCGCCGTCGCCGTTGCCGTCGTCGTTGCCATCGCCTGTGTCAGCCCCCGTTGCTGGCAGCCTGCTGCCTGCCATTTGTTGTTGTTGTAGTTGTTATTGCTGCTGTTGTTGCTGCTGCTTTTGGGCATTTATTGCGCGCGGCATTTGCCGGCTAGTCAGGCACGCACACACATATACATATGGTCTCTCGCTGTGTGTGTGAGTGAGTGTGGCGGGTGTGAGGTGTCGGTGGTCTGGTCTGCCCCGGTCTGGTCTGCTGCTGCATGCGCAAAACGACAACGACGACGTCGACGTCGACGTCGAAAGCAGCAACAGCAACAACAATAACAACAGCAAAAGCAACGACAATCAACGCGCGGAAGCGAGCGAGTGAGCGAAAAGCATAAAGCATGGAGAGATGGGAGGCTCGTTAAAATCACGCGACAGGAGGCGAGCAGGCTAGAGGCAAGAGGCGGAAGGCAGTTGGCAGTGGGCATGGAGCACGGGACAAGAGGCAAGGAGCATGAGGCAGGCAGCCAAAGCCAGCGTGCAACGCTGAAATGAATCGCCGGCTGGCGTTGACGATGGCGAATAGCGAATGGTTTTTGGGCCTGTCGCTCTGGCACGCAGACAACATTGGCGGGTGCAAGTGTGAGGCGGGGAGTGCAACATTTTTGGTAGCTGGTAGCTGGCAAAACTAGCAGCCGGCTGGTTGGGTTGACTGGCTGACTGGCATTGGATGTTGCAGTCGTCGGGCGTTAATTACCATTCCCCAATGGGAAAGTGCAATTACAAATGGAAATAATAGAAGCTAGACGAGAGAAGAATCATAAAGCAAAATGAGGCATTAGCTTTCATTTGAGACATTGGGGACAATCAGACCCCATTTCACATTCTGACCAGTTATCTGAACTGAAAAGCTTATGTAATCACTTTCATATAAAAATCACTTTTTTTTGCAGTTTTTCTACATTCATCTATTTTTTATTGTTTTAAATAAAAAACAAATGTGTGCATTTGTTTTTTCTGTGCCAACAATTAGCTGACTAACTGTATGTATATGAATATGTAAATTGTACACACACACATACTCGCACATTGAATTGTGTGTGGTAGCTGCTCTGTGGGTGGGAACTGGTAGGTGGGAAGGATGACGCCAGGTCTTGGCTAACGCGAAGCGGCAGCGACATCCTGCTGAAATTGCTGTTGCTGCTGCCACTACAAAAATAACAACAAATTTGAGCAACGAAATTGTATTTTCCGTTTAATTTTTTGCACATTATTGTTGTCGCTGCTGTCGCTGTTATTACTCTGGCTATTGTTGTTGTTATTGTTGTTGCTGTTGTCGACGTCGAAAACGTGAGTAAAACGGAATGCGCGAGCAGAAAAAGAAACAACAAACCATATGCCGACCCGAAAGGCAACTGCCAACAACAGCAGAGACAGAGACTGAGGGGGAGGGAGAAGAGGTGCTGGCTGAACGCAAAGAGCAACAGCTGCTAACAATGTTGACGCGACGATGATGGAGGCCAAAAGCAAATGGCAGAGCAAGCAGCGAGTCGGCGATAGGGCCAAGAGCAGAGACTTAAAACGCTTAGGTGCCCCTCGAATGGAGGCGCAGGAAACAGAAGCAGAGGCACAAAGCAGAAACGCACAAGAGCTTCAACCAGATAACTGGCAACAATCCAGCAGCCTCTGCAGGACTGTTGCTCATTATGATGATGATGATGATGCTGATGATGATGATGAACAACCAAAACATATCCCAGCTATAGAATTCCACTCTTCGATGATCGACCATTGATGATGGGTGACTCCTGGGTACTTACCAGCCCCGGTTTGGTCCCCTGTGCCTCATCGGCCCACAAGTCTCCACACTCCCGAAATGAACGCGTCGCAAATGAAGCACACGCATGTGCCGCACTGCCGACGCTGGCGTCGCAGTCAACATTGATGGCGTTGCAATTCCCTCTCCATCACATCCCCTTCCACAGCAGAGCAGCCTTCTCTGGTAACAAAGCTCGCACAATAAATGAGCATAGGCTGCACAAAATGCAATCCAAACGACTCTCCAAAAACAGAGCTCTCTCTGTCGTTGCTTCGAGCGAAAAATGCAAATGACAGGCGGCAGACAGACAGTGGTAATCCGTGGTGGACATTGGCGAAAATGCGGGCGGAAGGGCGGAGGGCGGTCGGTGGGTGGGTGGTTTATCGCAGCAACCACCCACCATCAAATACAATCGGGGAGTGGGGACTGTTGGTCCAACGGTGGTAGGCAACATGTGGCTGAATCTCCCCCCAACTGACAAAACGTGCCAAAATTCGTATGTCAAATATATATACTATAAGTACATATGTACTTCATACGTCTGTGCATTTAAACATTGTATGCATGACACATACATACATTCATATGTCAAAAATTAATACTGAAAGTAGTATTTCACTTCTATATACATGGCTAAATAATACATAATACACGTACCATGTCTGTACATACATACATATGTATGTATCGCATATATTTAACGAAATTGTAACAACTTAAATAAAAATTCATTTAAGTCCATTTGATTAAGAAATATTTTTAATTTGATATTAATTTCTCTTTACTACTAGTCGGTTTTTTGACTGACATTTTAACCAGAATTTGAAAAGTAGGCTTTAAAGTTTAAATATCAAATGCATTCAATACACATTCTTTACAAAACTCATCGTGTAAATAGGCCCTAATAACGCTTGACCCATAAATACATACACACACAGAAAAAAAATCAAGGATTCTGGGATAAAATCAATCCAAACGGTGTCAAAGGTTCGCTAATATCTCGAAATTTCTAAAATCGATAACGCAATACATACTTTGATTCAAGGGCGATTTCTCAACTAATTTTCAGCAAATTTGTTGATTGTCAGGGCTCTATAAGAACTTTTTCAGTAGAATCAAATGTTTTAGGCATTTTTATTTGCCATTTTATTTGCATATTGTGTTTATTTAACAATAATAAACTGAATGCAAACTTAAACATGCTAAAATCAAGAATTGTTTACTTGAATTTTAGAATGATTTCAGTGTATGCATGCACATTTCTTCTCCCCGTCTGAAGACATATGTATGTATGTACATATTTAAATTGTACCGAATGCATCATTCGCTTATGTAGGAGTAATTGATGCCGCGTTGCACCAACAACAGAATGTCGCATTGTTTGCTGCATTCGCTGCGGCCTCAGCTTCAACCGGACTTTCTAGACACTCAGCCAACTCAGAAGTGGAGAAGTTTGCAATTTTTCAGACATGTTTTGACAAATTGAAAAATTCGGGAATTTTGTTTGGCAAACAAAAATAAATACCTGTTTGTTTGTTTTCTTCGCTATATTTAAGTGTTTCATTTCTGCTGAGCATTTGAAACAAGTTTTAGGCCGATCAAACATGAATTAGTTAATTTCCATCCACCTCAAGCAGTTTTACTAATGGAGAACAGATGTACTTTAAGAGAGAACAAAAATAAAAAGAGAATAGCAAATCGAATAGACGGGCCTTTAAAGAACATTAATGAAATTGATGATTTGCCGACGAATAAGTACATATATACATACATACATACTTACATTCAAAAAGAGCGGAAGACAAGTGCCGCAAGCATAACTCACTCAACAAGAAACCTCATCAGAGACACACAACAAGAGCAAGGCAAAGCAAGTAAAGAGAGCAAATTCGCAGAGAAACTTAAAATGAAAAACTTTCGTTTTCAATGTCAAGCACAAACAGCGAAGACCAAGGCAAAAGGGATACAACGATAATGCACATTATACAATCTATGTACTAGTATGGAGGCAAATACACACATAGGTGCATATATTTTTACCCATCTAAGCGAGTATGTGCAAATGTAAATAAATAATAGATTTTCAGTAAATATATTTTTGCAACAATAAATTATTATACCACTTTCCCATAGAGCGGGGAAACAAATGAAAACTTCATTTGATCAAAAAAACTACTATACACATATTTTTATAATATGACCTTTTATTATTTTAAAAGTACATATTTTAAGCTTTTTAAATCCCTTAATGTCCCTATTGCTTATAATGGCAACTTTGTTGGGTTACATCGAAATTCAGCTGCGAGAAACAATAAGCATACTCTTAGTTGCATACATTTAGTATAAGGGTGCTTTATCACTTTCCCGCTTTATTTAGACACATCGGGACCTTATGGAAGCTATAAGAACGCGGCATCTGGATATTGAAATATTCTTCCAACTATTTTCTTTTTCTTGCCACAATTGACCAGAATTCTCTATCCAAAGCATCTCTCACTTCTATCTTCTTTAGCTGAATTGAAATATCATACTTTAAATATGATTAAAATAGTACACTTTAGTAATTTCAATCTTAGTGAGAAATCAAGTTTGAAATGTGTCGTTTTAAGTACGATACACTTGTGTGGGTCTTTTTACAAAATAGTCGGGCTCGTGCCTAAGAACCTTATTTTGGGGCGAACCGGGCCAGGCTAAGACTAACGAGTTGTCTTAAATTTTTAAATGCAAGCTTCGTTTTTTTAAGCAACTTATTTGCAAAACTTTCCATTTTCACGCCTAAAAATATGAAAACATTAACAGTTTGGGAAATTCGCGCGGGTTCGTGCCACGTCTATAAATGTTGTTGAGATCCACAGAACAGCAGCAGTAGCAGAGGGCGGCGTCAATTCTCTCAGTAATTCGTTGCCTCACCAGTGTTGCCAACTCTTCGGGTCATAAAAAAACTAAACTAGCCTTTTAAAAAAGCTAAAAATAGCCTGAAAATTTTGTTGGTATCCCTTAAATTGGACCACTTAATAAGGAATTGGAATAGAATCTTTTCAATATTGGTTGATTCCACCTTAAAGTGCTCAAGCTTGGAAAATAGCTATAAGTCCCGCTAGCCGCTATTTTACAATTTATCCCGCATTTGCCAACTGTAACCCGCTAGATCTAGTCCAGTACTGAATCATATTTTGACAAATTTAGATTTTAGATAAATTAATTAACCGAACTCGTCAAGTTTAAATATTACCGAACTTGAAGGATTTACACACGTAATATTAAAAAATACTAGAAAATTATAGACGACGATTAATGAATGTTCTGCAAACATTCCAGAAGATTAGTGCTTAATTTAAGTCATCAAAGGAGTTAATTTTTCTTATGCAATTGTAAAAAGTTTTAATAGGTTTAGGTTTTCAGAAGTTTCATACCAGAACAATCCACAGAAGAGTATACCAAATCAAAAATAGATATTGGCTAAAAATCATTATTTTTATTATTATTTACAAGTTAAGGCGGCATTAAAATTACGTCTAACTTAAATTCTAAGCTATAGTACATATATTAATTAAGATTATTTGATTTTATAGGCACACAGATACTTTTCTTAAAATTATAAGTATGTATGTTGTATTGCTAATCAACTAAGTGGTTTTGAAAACAATTGTTCAATAGCTGATGTGCTTTATTTCGAATTTTATCCCGATATGCGCTTACAATGATGCCTTTAACTTTTAGGCTTACAATTTTGCAATTAAATTGGGATAAAGTAACTCAATTACTTTTGTATGTAAATGTTACAGTCGTCTTACATCAACCCCTGGTAGAAACCAATTTCGTGAAATTTTAAATTATATTTAATTACAATTGTTTTGCAATTAACTTAAGGTTTCTTAGCACAACGTCACAATATGAGCAAGAGTCTGAGTTTATTCACCGACATGTTTGCGCTAGTTTTACTCATTCAAGTTTAGATATCGTTCGTGTGGTTTGCTGGGTAATTCAAAGTTAAGAGAGTAACAATGGCAAGCCGGAGCACGTGTCGTGGTGCTCGCAGAAAGCAGCTGCACATGTGTATTTACATATGTACATATGTGTGCTGGTATGTGCAATATACTTCGATATTATACACTGTGCATTCTGTTTCAGGAAACCTCACGTAACCTATAGCTTTGCAACATGCCGCCCGACATTCAAGCAACAAAATTGCAAAACGACAACAAACTCTTCTTCTTCTTCTTGCTGTCTATCTCACACACAAGAAAATGAGATTGAAAATTTGCCAAACAATTTGTACACGTTTATGATGCGGATGTATTGAAATAGTATTGCGCCGTTTCTTTTATATTTATATTTGTTTTTGTTTGTATTGATGCATGAGTGCTAATATAATTTCGCACATACATACATTTATGTAGAGAAGTATTATGTGTAAGCTTACCATGTTCATATGGTGAAAATGTGCCAGCATCGATATTAATGTAGGGATCAATTTTAATGGAAGTAACATCCAGGCCGCAGGACTTCAGTAATGTGCCGAACGAAGAGGCGATTACACCTTTGCCAACGCCACTTATAACACCTCCAGTAACCAAAATGTATTTCATTTTGATAATGTTCACGTTACACAGCTGACCACGCGGTAAATCACTTCCGAGATGTTTCGTTGTTCTTGCAAATTCTTTTGCCCGCGCACGCTCAAACACACACGATAATAAATGGCAATAATGTCGAGTCGATTCGTAATTCGCTTTTATTTTATTACAATTCGCGTGTTGCTTACAAACACATGTTAGGATTTTTTCTTTTACATATTTAGATGGAGGCGCGAAAGGCGTAGATACGCTTGCTGCTGTTGTCTGCTGGTAAACTTGCAGTAGGAGGTTAACCCAAAATTTGCCACACACACGAGACAGCAGTGCCATGTGTTATGTGTCGCATACACGATAGGACCAAGTCTACGTCACAGTTGTGCGACCAAAATCAACGAACAGCCGACAATTGTATGTATATATATTTGTTGAATTAAATTTGAATTTTTGCAATAGCAAAAAGTTTGTAAAAAGAGAAGTCAACATATTAATTAGTTTCACTAGCTATACCAAGGTTTCTACTAATAATTTAAGGAAATTTAACATTTGTGCGCAACAACATATGCTTTCATTCTCTCAAAATAAAGTACCCGAAGAGAGAGCTCTTGTGGGAAATGAATTACCTTATTAGTTATTCCACCATGTACTGTGTATGTTAGTGTTGGTAAACGGCTGAAAGACGTTATATTTAAATTCAAAATTGTTATTCAAGATAAATATATGTACTTTTTTAAGAAAGAATATAAATTCGCTAACTTGCTAATAAATCATGACGGTTGAGCCAAACTGTATGTGTATTGGTGAGAGCTTTTGGACGGTTTATTCGAGCGTGCGTGAATACGACATACTCTTCAAGCAGATCCTTAGATACCCTAGATTTTATACATAGGAGATTTAACACGCAAGAACAAAGATCAATGATTTATCAAATGATACAATAGTTATAGAAAGGTAATCCATTTAATATTGTATTTTAATTCAAGCACATGAAAAATATAGTATTTTAAATGCAAAATGTAAGCAGTACATTCCGAATATACATGTACGGAGAATCAATTGTGTGTGTGTGTAAGTTGAATTCGTATAAAATAATCAAGCCGTTAAAGCGGAGCTCATTTAGTTGTCTCTTGTTGCTCAAAGGCCGGATATTGCTCCAGCACCTGTGTCCAGGTCAGACGGGCCGTCGCCAGGTTCTTGACCACTCCGACAACGACGTCCAGACCAAGACGCACCTGTTTCATGGTATTCCGATCTCGCAGTGTCACCGTATGGGGCTCCTTTAGGGTATCGAAATCCACTGTGATACCGTAGGGTATGGCAATCTCGTCGGTCCGAGCATAGCGACGTCCAATGGAGCCACTAGAATCATCAACCTTGTGCGACAGTTCCGCTTTGGTCAAGGAGGCGGACAACTGTTGTGTGTACGGTTGGAACTCGGCGTTGTTGGACAGTGGCAAAATGGAGCACTTCAGAGGAGCCACTAAAGGTGGCAGCGTAAAGTAGCATCTCTGCTCGTCCCCATCCCTGCATTGAAAGCTGTGCTCGAGGAGCGCGTACATAATGCGACCAATGCCAAAGGACGGCTCTACCACACTCGGTATGAATTCCTCGACATGCACAGTTTTGGTGGAATGCTTCACACCAATCGTTTCGGCGCCGAGTTCATGAGTAGCTCCATCGGTTAAAGTAAGTTTATACTGGCCACCTGCCGATAGCTGGCTCTCCACGCATTTAATGTCTTCCAGTGACAGCTTGGACAGCGCTTCCGTAATGGCCTTGGCATCCTTCTTGAACGTTTTGCCCAGAGCCTGTTTGTTGGGCACAATCTCACTGACCTCGACCGTCTTTGGTGCCGGCAGTCGCTTCTCGGCCACCAGCCGCACTCCAGTCGCAGCCGAGTGCTGGCTAAGATCGTAGGCCGAACGATCGGCGCAGCCCACACACTCGACCCAGCCGTAGGACGTAAGTATCTCCGCATCCCAACAGTCGCAAGCATAATGGGCCATCTCATTGCCCATGTGCTGGCGGAACCGAAGGCACTCGGGTTTAATTCCGATCGCATGCAAGAACTGCTGAATGCGGGCCATGTAGTAGCCGAGGGTTTCATTGGCTACCAACTTGGTTGACACTGCCTCACCAATGGTGGACTGCTGTGCCGATTTGCCATCCATTTGATTGCAAGCTGAATATAGCGTCAGCTTTTCGCTGGCCACGTTGTTGAACTTTGGATGATCCTTCAGAGCAGGATCACAGAAGTGCTCAATCTCTGCCATGGTGAACTCACGCACTCGGATCAGGCCAGAACGTGGCGAGATTTCGTTGCGGAACGAGTTGCCGATCTGGGCCACGGCGAAGGGCAGCCTGCCTTGGTTGAACTCCAGCAGGCGCTTAAAGTTCACAAAGATGCCCTGCGCTGTTTCTGGACGGAGGAAGCCCTTGACCAGTCCAGTGGGTCCAATTTGAGTGGCAAACATCAGATTGAATTCAATGGGCTCTGTCAAATCATTGCCAGTCAACGGAGACTTGATTTGGTACTTGGCCAAAACGTCTGCCAACTCTTGTTTGTTTAGACCGTCCAATTTAATTATGATATCCTCGCATTCAGCCTGTAGAGCCGCTGTGGCTTCTTTAGCTTTGCACAGCTTCTCCAATGCCTGCTTAATCAGATGGTCGAGTCGGAAGCATTCTCCTGTCTTGACATCCTTGACCATAAGATCGGCAAAGCGTTCCACATGCCCAGACGCCTTTAGCACTGGTTCCGGTGTCAACATGGAGCAATCCACTTCCAGCATCTGCTCTTCCAGGCTAAAGAACTGTCGCCACAACGCCAAGATGTTGGACTTGAGGGCACAGCCCATTGGTCCAAAGTCGTACTGTCCAGTAATGCCGCCATAAATTGCGAAGCTCTGATCGTAAAAGAAACGACGCTTCAGCAAATCCTCCATTTTAGCGCGATCGAAGCTGACCACGCTCGGCGTTAGTGCCAGCTCCTTATCCTCTAGAACCTTCTTTCGCACCTTCAGCTCGGCCACGGCCTTTTTGACATCCAATTCCGGCGCGCCCTTTGCCTTAAGCTCACGCACCAAGTTTCCCTGCTCCTGCACCCGCTCGCGGAGAGGAGCTAGCTGTTGTTCTATTTCTGGATTGGACATGATGAAGTCGGCTGCTGCTGATCGCAATTGGACACTTCGCTTCTGTTTTTTGCTACCCCAAGAGGTTTTTGACGAGGCCCAATTGGATGTGCAAAAAAATACTTTCGTTTGTGCTTGGTTGGCAATGTTCCACGTTTTTGTGTGTGCGGTGTTTCGTTGGATCTGGAATATAAGTCCACTGGCGCCTCGCAGGTATGTGAGCGCTTTTAACAACTGCAATGACATATGTTATTTTTTATACGGCCAACACAAGAATTTATGTAATTTTAATTAAAGACTCGCAATCTGCATACCTTCTTCACTTGCCCAAGGCTGCCACATGGAAAAACAAGGTGGCATCCCTGGTAACAGTGTCCACCAAAAAAAAACCACCACTTAACTACTTTAGAGAAGTACCTAACTTCGCCACACAAAGGGTGAGGTGCCCCAAATTAATTTTAAAACTAACTTTAGAATTAAAGAAAATTTCGGATTTTCTTGGACTAGTGATTTGTGTCTTTAATTAATTAACTAATTAAATTTAAAAATTAATTGGAATAAAAATCGCGACCGATTTTCGATAACACCCGTTCGGGTCATTCAAATGAATGACTCATCGCAAATTGAACTAAAAATTACGTTATCGAAAATTGGTCGTTGTCAGTGCCACCTTGTTTTTTCAGTGGCAACCTTGGACTAGGGCTGCCACCTTAAATTTTCTGTGGCAGCCTTCGACCAGGGTTGCTCCCTCGTAAACTTATTCAGAACGAAACGACACAACTCTATTTTACAGCTACTAAGAATTATTTTTTTTTCTCATTTGTTTGATTTTCAAATGTAATTTTTATGAATTAGTAATTGTTTTAATTCCTTTAAGAGCGACTCTTATTTATGAAGCACTTGATTAAAGTAATTTACATTAAATCAAGTTGAGTATCGTCTGCCGTGTGTTGTTTACGTGATTGTTTGAACTAAACAAAGTGACGACGCCGTGTCGACAGCGACGCTATGCGACCGCATTTCTTTTGACCAACATAAAAACAAAAGACAAAGTGCACCAGTTGGAGTTCACCAGGCTAACTATTATTGATGTCAAGTAGCCTTAGCTGCTCAGGTTGCATATGTTTCTGCAACTTACAACATTACTATAGAAGACGTAGTAAATGTTTGGTAAACATTGCAGTGACGGTAGCTTTAAATTAAGGCAGGGCAGGCAACCCACGACGGCGTCTATTGGTGAGTTCAATAATTACATATGTACGTACGTACATATGTACATATATTCGTTTAGCTTCTTATTTGTTTTGACTTGTTTTTTTGCGGCTTTTTATCCATTATGTTTTGATTACTTGTGCATTTTACTATTGGTTAGTTGTAAATGTAGTTATTGTTGCCCTCACCTTGTACAGTTTTCCATTTCAATCAACAACATATGTACATTTATACATACATACACACACATATGTATGTACTTAAGGCGGCGCGTTTTGTCAGTTTTTCCGCTCATTTATTGTAATGAATTTAACAAGTACATCAACTTGAACTTGGGTGTTGGACCTGATCTACAGTTACAGCAAATGGGAACATGGGATTTATGTACATATGTTATAAGTTCGTTCATACATATTTTGGGTGCTTCATTCGATCCCTGCAGTGGTTGTGGTGCGTGGTAAAGGCAAGTTAAGCTGTCTGCATATTCTAATCTTACTCGTTCAACAACAACCCATACAACAACTCTAATAGGCTAGTGCACGTCTCTAACAAACAAATTCAAAATCAAATTAAAATCAATATCAATGCAATGCTAACTCTCAACTAAATCTAATTGAGCTGAAAGCTGAAGACAATGATTGAAGACTGCTTATGTCTTTCTAGGACTAAACCCGCACCGCAACCACCGCCAACTTTAAATGTAAAACAACAGCAACAACAACAACCACAAGAGTAGCAGCAGCAGTAACAACAACAACAACAGACACAAGGAACAGAAGTCCTGGCGATGCAATTGAAAGCGCCAAAGAGCAGGAATATGGCCAGTTTGAAAGATGAGGAACTGGCAGCGAATAATCGACAAAACAACCACAACAACAACAATAATAATAATAATAATAATAACAATAATAATAATAATAGTACAAGTAGCAGTGCTAGCACTAGCGCCAACAACAACAATCATAAAAATAGTAATAATAATAACGATGAGGATGCGACCAGCAAGCGAGATTCACTGGAGGCACGTAAGCAAAATCTGGAGCAGCGTTTAAGTGAAAAGAGTTGGCTTCTGCAGCAGATACAGAAGCAGGAGACGGCGATAATTCATGGTAACTACGAGCACTTGACCGTCAATGAGTTCTTTGCCCAGCTGGCACAGCAATATAAACATGAGCAGCAGCTGCAGGCTCTGGCCAAGGACAACAGCGCTTTATTGCGTCGCAAACAGAGCACGAGCAGTCGCGGCGACGTTCAGCTGGGAGGCAGCAGCCAAAGTTATGGCAACAGCACCAACAGCATCAACAACAATAATCGGCACTCGGAGACAACTTCGAATCGCAGCTCGGAGTACGATAATTATCAGCCAGCTGGCGCCGTTGGGGATATGCTGGTCATTGGCGTGGCTCAGCAGCAGTCGCAACAGCATCCGCATGTTAAGAGCGCACTGAAAAAGCGGCCCACACCAACTCCGACCATGCAGTATGTGACGCAGACAGGGCAAAGACAGCAACAACAGATGCAACAGACCCAACAGCAACATATCATGCTGCAGCAGCAACTCCATCATATGGAGGCATATGCTCAGCAACATGCTGCCTACCAGCAGCAACAACAACGCTCCCAGACAGATGTCATATCAATGTATTCGGCCAATTCGTCTAATGTGGCAACACTACGGCAACAACACGTGGCACCGCAGCAACAGCCCATCATAGTGCAGTGCGACAAGTATTACCTATCGCCAACGCATCAGAGCTACAACGAGGGCGGCTTTATAAAGTCCAGTCAAAACATCAAGAAGTATGTGTCGCCCCTCGCTTCACCGAGCGCCATTAGCTACGAGCAATCCTCGCTGCAGCATCAGCAGCATCAGCGCCAACTAGATGCCATCTCATTGGCGCCCAGTTACATGTCTGTCGAGGTGGAGAGCGTGCAACAGCAGCAGTATCGTTGGCGCTCACAATCCCATATTGCAGCACTGACGCCACCGCATCCACATCAGAATTCAAATCAGAGCATGGCCGCTGCCATGTCAGCTGAGGCAAAGTCGCACTCCAGCGATATGCTGGCAGCGCCCTTGCCCCGTTACAACAGCAAACCCAAGCCCTTCGATGAGATATCGTTGTCTTCCGCGTCTGTCGAGAAGAAGCCCAAGCCCAAACAGTGGCTGGAATCGTCGCTCGATGGGCCTGCTGTTGTGCGTCATATTGAATCCACAGCCCACAGTCCTGTTAGCAGCAGTGGCAGCAGTATTGCAGCTGCCGCTGCCGCTGTCCCCAAGCCACGGACCAAGCTCTCCTCGCAGTCGATGTCAGTGTCGGGTCGTCACTATTCGATGTCCGCTCAGCGCAGTGCGCATAACTATCCACCAGCTGGCTTGGCCGTTTCTGGTAGCTCGAAGGCTCTACAGCAAGCGGATGAACGGTTCGCAAAGCTCAGTCAATCCACCTCATATCTGAATGCTATGGAGCAGACGGTGGGCATATCGGCCTCGTATCCACTTGAACCCCTCGATATTCCGCCATTTAGACATCTGCCACCCAAGCCCAACCACAATCAACAGCCGACGCCGCCACCGAGACCTCCGCCAGTCGGCAACAATAATAGCAACAACAGTCCTAATGTTAACAACAACTTGAGTAGTGGCAACGTGTTGCAGAATGCTCTGGTATCGCCACCGCTGGTAGTCTCCACAGTCACAGCCGCTGCAAGCCTATCACCCGATATTCGCATTGAATCGCCCAAGAACATGACCGTCGTGCAGCAGGCAACCTTCCAGCCGTACAAGGAGGTCACAAAGCCCTTTGAAATGTCCGACTTCTACAAATACTCAACAAAGTTTAAGCAGAAAGAGGGCGGCCGACCTGAATGACAGCAACTCCTCAGCTGTGTGTTGACATATTACTTTCATTATTGGTGTATTTAATGGTATTAACTAACCATATTTTTGATATTGTATTCCAACGAGAATTGATCTACCATTCTGAAATTGGTAGAGTTTCTCGCGGGTATACTTTGTGATTAACGCACATATTTCATATGGATCATAAGGATTCGAATACTAATCGATATGTAACAATACAAATTATTTTTTATATGCTCAACTGAACGAATTAATTTTAGTGAGAAATTGAAATCTACTGCCAAAATTGATAATTGGAATGCCACAAATTGTATATTGACTTTATGCCTTCGCGATACGCCTTTCCAAAGTATTGGACTACTCTAACTGATATTGCATTTACAAATTGCACAAAATGGGACGATTTTAGATAAACTTATTGTTAATAGTGTACCACACAGATTGTACACAGACTTGAATATTATATAGCATATGTATACATATGAGCTTGTTTTTACAGTATAAGAAATAAATAATTACAATTTTAAAAACATAAAATTATTGTCTCTTTACTTTATTCATGAATTTGTTTGACATTTTATTAACGAAAACTTACCGTCGTTTGTCGACAATGGGCTAGTTGGTTTGAAGTTAAGTTTACAAATTTCCGCCTTCAATTATAAGTCTACTCGGGTTTAATATAAATAAGGTGCGTTTCATATTCATAAGAAACTTTTAAATTTCGACTGTAAACTTCGACAAAAATTAAATAAAGCATTTACATAAGCGGTTTCTTAGGAATATATGATATGCGTTCAGAAGAATCGTTATCTTCTTCTTGGCAAGCTTTCCTCAAATTCTGCTGTTTCATAATGATAAGACAGTTGCCGAAAATTAGCTTTTAGTGAATAGCGATAGATCATTTCTCTACTGAATGGAACACAGTAAATTAGTAAAATGGTCCTGAAATTCTTCTGTTTTAAAATTTTTCTTTTACAGATTATTTTTCTAGCGAAATTAAGTGGAATCTTATTATTCTGATAGCTCCCGATTGCATTGGAGAGATTTGCGAAATTATGCAATTCACTTTTTCAACCAAAATTTTGGTGGTAGTTCTGTAATGGTGTGGGGTGCTTTCACATCACAGGCCACGTTGGAGTTACAGTTATCATCATCCCAAGTGAAGAGCAAGGGGTACATTGGAGTATTAGAAAGCTGTCTCTTTCCTTTTATTGATGCAAATAGAGAAGAGCCTCTTGTATTACAACAAGACAACGCTCCCATTCATGTTTTCAGAGAAAAAAAGGATTTTTAACTGAATCTTATATCGTATAACTATATATCTATGCACTGGCCGGCCTATTCTCTCGATTTAAATCTCATTGAAAGTGTTTGGGGTATATTAGTAAGACGGGCTTACGCTGAAAATCGACAATTTAACAAAATTGACGAACTACAGACGACAATTATACAGGATACAGATATACAGACAGCAGGAGACCAATCTCTTAAAAAAGATATGTGAATCGATGAATAAAAGAGTTTTTTTGTATTGCTAAAGGCGGGGGTAATCCCATTGACAGTAAAAAATTAAATATCTGCACACAATCCCAAAAAGCTATGAATCAATCAATTTGTTAAATGATTATTAAAAAGTTTCTTATCTTTGTAAAACGCTCAAATATTAATTTTTGCTTAATTAATTTTGTTTAAATAAACTAACCAACTTAAACTCTAACTAAACTTGTTTGTTTTGTTGCTAAGAATATCAGATTAAAAAACAACTTCGATACCAATTGCATTGTCTGAAATATTTACAAAAATTGAGGTGTCTTATGATAATGAAACGCACCTTATATTCAAATAGTGACTTTGGAGCAAATTTTGAAAAAATATTTTGATGTACATTTACTGAAACATGTTGCGTTTGATCAATTCGGACCTAAATTTCCAATAACGCTTAAAAATTAAAACAAAATTTTTGTTTATTTATCTACATTATTTTGAATTCCTTTCCTTGCCCCAGTATTCTACAACATTCTTCCTTGTTCTGTGAAATAATCTAAACGAACACTTCGACAGAATATTTGTATACTTTCATTTATAGATAAAGCAAACATTAATCAAAATCAAAGTAATTTTATAATAATAATTCGGATTTTGGTGAAAATAAAATATGTACAATAAACTTGGTATGTATATGGAGTTTTGATGTTGCTTAACATATTATGTACGATATGTACGTACTACGAATACATAATTTACTTAATCCAGATGTATTTTTCTACTGTTTAGTCTGTATCCTCTGACTTTAGGATGTGTTTATCTGTTTACTTTCCGAATGTCTGCTCTCGATTATACATCTTCATTTACCTAGATACATATGGTACAAACATAGGTATGTGTATATTTTGAAAACATGCCGTGTTGTGCTTGAGTGAGCATTATTTTGGGTCTCTAGTTCTCTTTCGGTTCTCCAACAACCAAAAATAAAAGACCAATGCCGATGGCGTTCTCTTTACATCAACTCGACAGACCGTCGCGACGGCCCGTCAGATTGGTTCAGTTGCATTGGGCGCGCGGTTACGTGCAACTGTTCTGATCGGTTGCACTTCAATTTGGTGCACTTTCTGGTTCTTGAGTTATATTTCAGAGGAACCGGAAAATCCAAGACATGACGGTCTAGTGCTTCGCGTAATTCAATTTATTTTGTCCGTGTCTTAGTTTAGTAAAGTCAATCGTGAAACAGCATCTGTTGAAATTTTACGTAAATCTCTCTCCCTAACATAACCTCCAAAGTCCTCTTTGTGTTAGAATTAAAAACAAATAACCCAGAAATAGCCCCAAAGCTAAAATTCAAAATAGAGAAACAACAATCAACAAAATAAATATGCATAATTGACAGTCGCAAATGTCTCCGCGATCATTTTTGGGTCTGTGTTTCGGCAAAGGCGGCCAAGTGTGTGCCAATAGTGAGAATTGATAATGACCAAATTGAGTTCGTGATGCGTTGAGAGAATCGGGAGACAAAATGAATCTATATACAATATACGATTGGGTATGTATATGGTCCATGTTTTAATTTAAGCTCTCTCTTTATATTAAGCACACATGTTTGTAAATTTAATGCGCCTTTGACCTTTAACCCAACTGAGAGTGTTTTTAGCTGGCCAGCCCAAGGCGCTTTGCCAAGTCAAATAAACAAATTCAAATTCTGCGCCTTATCAACTCAGCGCCATCGCTGGCAGCGACAGAGGCAGCGACGCCGGCAGCATGTTGATGGCGCTGTTGTTATTGGGTTGGATCCCAACATGTTGCTCACAGAACGATTTACGAGTTACGTTCCACATTTTGTTTATAAATAAGAAATGGGAGCGCATTCGGTGCACGGAACCGCTTGGAACCGTTGCAAATTTTGTTCGCTCGTCCGCTCATCCGCTCATTCGCTTTTCTAGCCGATTCTCTCTCTGTGTGCTTGGCCGTTTCTTTGGATTGACTGACTCTGACAGACTGTC
Organism: Drosophila rellima; assembly: GCA_035043635.1. Taxonomy (NCBI): domain Eukaryota; kingdom Metazoa; phylum Arthropoda; class Insecta; order Diptera; family Drosophilidae; genus Drosophila; species Drosophila rellima. The sequence goes on along the minus strand of JAWNMV010000806.1, from coordinate 9,140,391 downwards.
TGATTTGAATTGGGAGTCGGACGACGCCTCCGCCGGCAGCCGTGCTGAGCGCGGTATTTTATTTATAACATCACTTGCACTGCAGGCGGTCGACGTTTTTTGTGGTCGGACTGTCTGTCGCATCCGTCAGTTGAATTGAAAGATAAAAGGCGAGCGTGTGTGTGAAAAGTTGTAAAAAATGAAATGAAATGAAATGAAATGTGAAAAAGAAATGAATAATTACAGCACTATAACTACAAAGTGACAACAAAGTTCATTTACTTGACACATCAACTTGAATACTGCCAACAATTCGACCTTAACCATGGGTAAAATACATGTGAGTACTTCATTTAGGCTATATAAGGGCAAGATCGCCATCGCTGAGGCCTAACGCAACCATCGAATTGATTACGAGTATTCAAAAGTATTCGTGCCAATATTCTTTATATTTCTAAATCAAATCCCATCAATGGCAGTGATTGGGCTAGGCCCAACTTCTGCGTTCATGGGGAGTGCCAATGCGTTCTTATTATTAGTTGCTGAAATTCAGTCGACATCAATGCCCCCAAATGTGTGTCACACCCAAAACTAAGGCACACAACAACAATAACAATTTCTGTAGCTGTATCAGTGGCTACCGCAACGGAGGCAGGCGAATGAAATGAAATTTGTTAAATCGCAGCACTCGTAGGTGCAGGAAATATGTTGCAAAAGCAGCAAGACACGCACATGGAGAAAATGTTTTATCGGGAACTACGAAAGTTACCATGGCGATGTCGAAAACTGTTATCCCGATAATGTTAAAGGACTCGAGCAACTTTCGTGCGCTCTGACAAGTTCAAGGACGTTCAAAAGTAATTCAGCTACTCCAGTTTTTTCTTTAAGCAGTGTTATGGGATGACCTACATGTTGTGTTTGCATAAGTATGCGCAATTTTATACATCTTCACAGACGTCTTCAGATCGGATCTGGGGGAATTGGAGCAACAAACTCAATTAATGCCAATAACCGCAGCATTTGCATATAATCTAATTGAATCTCCAGCAATACTCGAAACACATTTGTCCGGACGCAGCACGGACGAGTTGCACGCACACACACACATTTTGATTGCCCCACCAATTCAACAAATCTGTCAAGTGGACACCGTTTTAATTAGTAGCGATGTCTTCGTGTATAAATAAACGAACCATCCGAAACTCTAATAAGTTGCAGGCGGTGATCACCGATCCCCGTTCCCCGATCCCCGATCCAAATGACAGGTTATTACAAAATTTGAAAATGCCTCGACTTTTCTAATTATAAAAGGGCGATTTGGGCTGGCAACTTGATGCTATGCTCTGCCACAGACCACAGACCAGCTGCAATCCATCAAATAGCGCCTGAGTCAGCAGCAACGTGGGCAACACCAGATGCTGTGGCATCAACCGATCCGCCCGCTAATAATCACTTGAGTTGCGCTGCGAGTCAGTTGCGGGTCAATTGGCTGGAGATCCACCGATTGGCAGAGGCGAAAATGTTGCCTAATCAATGATGATCACTCTCTCCCATTCTATCTCTCCCTCTGTCCAACTGTTGATTTAGCTTATGCAGCCTGCTTACCTAAATCTAGATGTCGCCTGATGGGGCAAGTTTAATGTGCCGCATAACCCCATAATCCTGAACAGGCGTGTGCCGCATTTCTGACACCATCGCATTGTTGGCGTTGACAATGAGGTGACATCATTACGAAAATGAAAATCGAAAAAAGTTTATTATGGCGGCAGACGAGTCGACCAGTAGTGCCACTGCCAAGTCGACCAGACATAGAGCGAGATGCACATTTTACATATTATAGACATAGGAATAAGATTATTAGACCCTGTGCTTAAAAAGTCGAACGGGTCTATTAAGTTTGGCAAAAGATAAAGTTACGTAATAGGCAGAAAAGTCGTAATAAATATAATAATACAAGTATTTAGCACAAAAATTAATCGCATACTTAAAATTTTAAATTGTTTTCAGTTTTCTTTAAAAAAAAAAAATTTAACACGATAATTTAGATTCGAGTGATGGAGATAATAATGCAATTGAGGTTGCAAATAAGTATTGTCCAAAATAACAGCTCTTGTCCCCTGACATTTACAGGAATACAGAGGTCATATTCGGCATATCGACCTCCACTCTAGAAAATTTGTTTATTTTTTATAATAATTGTATCATTCTTATTTTTATAATTAATTAGCTTCTGTGTAATAACTAAGTACAGAGTCTCTCATAGTCGAGTCTGCTCGACTGTAGCCTTTCATATTTGTTGTATTGTATTGAATTCATTCTAAAAATGCATAATATGTGACAAAACAACCGAGTGTTTATTGTTTTATTATTATTATGTTCATAAATAATTAGCTTTTAAATAATAAATAAGTACAGAGTCTCTCATAGTCGAGTCTGCTCGACTGTAGCCGATCATTTGGTTAGGTTGTATTGTATTGACTTCGTTCAAGATATGCCCAATGTATAAAAACACCACAGAGTGTCTTATAAGTTGTTCTTCATGTTGCTAATAATCGAATTCTATTTCAGATCACATCACTGCTCAGAGCACGCACTGGCAGCGCCTTTTACAAGGCAATCGAGGCGCCGGAGGAGGAACCAGAGCCAGAGTCAGAGCAGTCATCAGACGCTGCTGGACAACAGCAACATACACAGTTGACAGTTCAACATGTTGATATTGAGTTCATACCAACATTGAATTTTGTATTTAAGAGGCCAACAAACAGTAAACAACTAGAGGCAACAACATTAGAGAGAGCGCAACATGTTGACGTGGCAGCTTCGACAGCATGCGATAATGTTGACAGTTCAGACGGCAACTCAGATGGTGATAACGAGTCCACACACACATATATAATCTCCAGAAGCAGCTTTACAGCTGCCACGAGCTCGAGCAGCACTCCATACGTGGTTACATCGACAGACACAGCCGAGCTATTGAGGCAACAAAATAATCTCAGTCTCACTGAAGACGAGCAGACAATTTCGTCGTTCAGCATCGAGCCTCCCACCAGTTCCATGACCATTGAAATGGCCGAGCAACAGCAACACACGGCGACAACAACGGCAACAACAAGCAGCAGCGATGTGGGACCAGGATTAGCTACGACAGCAACAACAACCACAACGACTAGCAGCAGTATAGAAGAGGACATTGAGGAAGCAATTGACCTAAGTGAGGTCGAGGAGGAGCTGCACTCGAACATTGATTCGCTGTCTGAGGCAGCTGCTGTTGCCAGACCAAAAGCTTCTTCTGAGGCAGGGGAGCAACAGTCACAACAAAGTGCCAAACTTGACAGCAGCGAGGAGGTCGCTCAATTTCGTATTGATGATGCTGAACTATCTGGTGGACACTTGGCCCAGCACTTTCTTGTGGTCGACGAAGAAAGTGAATGTGATGTTGAACCAACAAGTCCAAAGAATCAAGTTACTCTCTCTGAAGACGACAACGTTGAAGATGAGAACGACGATGACGAAGACGATGACGATGACGATGACGATGACTTTGACATTAGTCTGCCATTAGAGCAGAGAAAAGCTGTGCACTCGCGCCACGACGACAACGTGGAGGGGTCGTTGCTTGCTCAAGGAGAAGGTGAGAGTCTCAGCAATCAAAGCACCACCGATGATGTCTCTGACTTTGGAGACGAGCCGCATCAGTCGGCATCGGCAACAGCCACTGATGTCGAGGATTTGCTAAATCGAGATGAACCACAAAGTGGCTCGCAGGATGCTTATCGGGAGTCGATGGTAGAGCAAAGCGAGTTGGAAACATCTGTTGATCCACACAGCGAACAGGAACAGGATCATTCGATAGAGGAGATCGTAGCAACAAATGAGTCCGTTGAAATAACTTATGATGCAGAAGAAGCGGCTGTCAGCAGCTCCTTGCGCTCTACATCGCCAAACTTACAGATTGTAACGGATCTTGATGTGGCGGGGCCACAGGAACCAAAGACATGGGAGTCCCTACAGCTGCCACAAATTCGACAGCCACAAATAATTGATCAGAAGGCTGCTAAGGTTTTGGAAACTGTGCATCTGCAACCAGAGCCACTGGAACTGACCATCTTGAATCTAGATCCAATTAACAACCAGGAGGAAGACGATGAGGACGAGGAGTGCTCCTTGCAACTGATGAAGCTACGATTAATGGCAATGCATCAGCAGACGCTATCCGAAAGTGCCGCCAAAACATCGCCCACATCGCCCACTCCAGCTTCACAGGAGAGCATTATCAGCGCTGCGAACATGGATCTCAAGCAAATGGAACGTGTGCCGCTGACAGAGTTTAGCAAAGACGTACTCGAGGACATTACCGAGGAGAGTGAGCGTCTGCTTTCGCTGAGCACCACAGCCGAGGAGCCGCAATCGCTCTCTCTAGAGGAATCCAAGACGTTGCTGGCGGGTAAGGCGGGCAGCACTTCCAGTTTGGTGAGCTTAAACATGCTGAAGCAGCTGGAGGCCAAGGTGCACGACCTGTACACGCAGCTGGAGACCAAGGACAATTGCTTGACTTCTCTGAATTTGCAGCTAGAAGCTGCCCGTAGAGAATCCAGTGCAGGCCCCGCCTCCGCCCGAGACAGCAGTTCGTTGGTAACAAACTCAACAGAATATCGCACGTTTCAAGAGGAGTTTGGAGCACCGGTAAGACGATAATGTTATTATCATGGTCAATTACTATTAACTGTTGAATTCACATATCCCGCAGACACTTGACATCTATGTGGAGTTGTCCCGACGCGATGAGATTATAGCAAAGTTGACGGAGTCCCTGCAGCACTCGATCAATGTGCGGGGTCAACTACAAACGGATGCGGATCGACTTGGCGGGGAAGTCCAGATGCTTCGCAAGCAGCTGCATGGGGCCATCGACACAGTCAAGCGAAGTGGGCCATGGCCGGATCAGGATGCGAATGCTGGACAGCGCATCTCAGAGATATCCATGGATCTGATAAGCGAAAGCGATGATGATCTCGATCGTAACTTTCTAACCGATCAGGAGGAGCGTGGCTCACGCAGTTCTCGGGAGCGACAGTTGTCGGTGCCGCGGCATTCGGTGTCAGTCGAGGATTTGGGCGTGGCACCGTTGCCTCCGGAGTGGCCTTCTGCTTTCAGCAAGCAGATAGAACAGTTCCAAAAATGTTTACTGCCCGGGGAGCTGCGACCGTTTCTGCTGGTACAACGCAAGTTTGACGACTACTTGTCACAGCAACTGGAACATTGCCGCGATCAGTGTGCTCAGGAGCTCAAGATCAGTCAGGATCGTTGGGAGAGCGAGAAATTGTTGAGCGAGCAGACACAACAGGCGGTACATGCCAAACAGATGGAGGAACTTCGCAAATACTTTGAGCACCGTTGTGCTGACCTGGAGAAACAGTTTTCTGATGACGTGTTCTCGCACAAATCCCAGCATCTGGGCGGCGACAGTTCGTCCGAGTGCTCGGAGATTGAGCAACTGCCAGAGGAAGTGGCCTCCAAGGAGCCATCGCCCCGTAAGCGCAAACGCGCTGAGTTGTTGCTCAGCCCGAGTCATCGGCAGATAACTCCCAGCGGTATAGAATCTCTGGGAGATAAAAAGGACGCCAAAGACAATGTAAGTTACGACTTTAAACTTCACTAGACATCAACAAAACCTTTTATATTAGCAATACTACTTTTGATTATGCACATGGGGCTTATAAGTCAAAGTCACTTTCAAACTTATGTATAGAAAGAGTTTTTCTGATTTTTAAGATTATTAAAGTTTTTTTAGTAACGCTTTCTAAAATATAAATATTTTAGCCGTCTCTTCATCGATTTAGATTGATACTTCAAACGGCGATCAATTAATTAATTACTAGATTCCCCTGAATTTTAAATCCAAGAACCGGGAAAAATTCTGAACAAAGTCATCTTTCTTTTTTTTTTTTTAAATTTATTAGTTGCATAACTACTTCGCCTACTACTACGTTACTTGCGTTATGATAAAAATGAAAGCTCCTCTCAGATAAAAGCTTAAAAAAAACAAGTATATTTAAAAAAAAAAGTCTTACTTTAGTAAGAGAGTTTTTTCTTGCTTGGGCACCATATGTATAAGAAAATTTAATTGTTGTTGTCTTTGTTTTAGTTCGTAATTTCACAATAATATTTAATTTGTCACAGATGTCGCTGGAGATTGCGGATCTCAAGGTGTTCTATCAAACGCACATCCATGAGCTGAAACGATCCAATGAGGATCAGGTTCGCAAACTGACAGAGCGTCTGCGGTTCTACGAGCGTCGTCAAGCTGATGATGACTACCTGGTGAGACTCAATATAAATCCTGTTGCTTGGACTGTTATTTGAACTCGGCTAACTCATTATTGGAGGTGTCACTTCCATTAATCCAATTACCTGTGCGCTTATTTTGACTAACAGCTAACTGCATGTTCTTTCTTGTCTTTTACTTTTATAACCCAATAAACTAATAAACACAAATTGTAACTACCTGCCACGGCCACAACTAACCTGCACAGCCAACACCCAAATCACCGCGTACCTGTCCTGAAGCGAGGCATGACGAGGTCGCAATGCCTGCGGCTGTTCCTGCCCAGAATCCAAATACATCGCTGATTATTATCGATGAGGACGAGCTGAATTTGAATAACGAATCGCAGGTGATACAGCGCATCATTGAGGAGTATGAGAGACGCTTGCAAGAGCAACTGGCGCTCGCTCGCCAGGACATTGCCACCGAGCTGGAGGAGCAGATACAGGTGAGGTGTGGAGTGCACATTTGTGCATGAGGTTGCATATCCACATCGCCGTACAGTCTAACTGTTTGCCACTAATAATGCCATTTGCCATTTGCACTTCTCTGCATGATCTCTACGTTGTGTGATTCACCAAACTTCCTCTGCAGTTCTCAAAGAGAAAATTATTTTGGTTTACTCGTTCAATGAAACACAACGTTTTCACGCACGCACCGCTCGAGAAACGTGCGAAATTTTGTCAGGTTGCCAAGAGAGAAAAAAAACTGGCGTTTGCTTAAGATCTTTGACTATATGTGTGGCCAATCAGTAGCATCTTTAGGTAGCTCATGCGGATTGATTAAAAAAAATGCCATTTCCTTTTCCTTTCTTAACAACGTCATCGTTAGAGGAATCAGACTGCACTTTGAGACCAGCAGCAATTCGAAAGGCCAAAGTCAACGATCCCCATCGAACATTGACTTCTGATGATGCTTGCAGGGAATACAAATAGCTTACTTTTCTAATGAGTGACATGATTTATTTAAACTTTATCACGTCATTATACCCGTAAAAGACAGTCTACTGAAGAGAACCTTCAGAGAAGCTCTCAAATTGTGTCCCACTTAAATATGTTGTAATATTAACAAATATCTATGTATATAATTTGTACATATGCATATATGTTTTTGTCTGTTTGCCAACAAAATTTTAGCAGACATTCTGCTCTTGATTTCATTTGCTTTTGTTGCTTGACAATTTTGCGTGTTTTCTTTTAGTTGTTAGACTGGGACAGATGTTTATGTGTGAGTTAAATTTACTTATACATACGTATAGCCAATAAAGTGGGATATTCTTGTGCAAACAAAACATGTGCTCCATTTAATAAACAAACGGCGATCGATTCTCGTATCCCCTCCACAAAACTGAGGATTGACTCAAGTTAATTAAGCCGGGCCGGAAGTGCGAAGGGTTTTCCAACTCCGTCGCCAGTTTGGTTAATTTGGAAGTGTGAACAAACGAGTCGAGCTCGCACCCACACTTACCAATATGCGTGCACATATACGTATATGTACATATGTACACATGTGTACTACTTAAGTGCAATAACAATGTGCAGAGGCCGCAGTCCCTCACAGTCCGAAATTAACGAACATAAATTTGAATTAATTTCAACACGCACACAATCACAATAGAGCTGGCAAGCAGTTCAACAGGCACTGCTTTGCCTACAGTCGATCGCTCTCACGCTCGCTTCCTCTCTTTCTCTCTCCCGACCCAAACGTGCGGACGATCTTTATTAAATTGCCTGTTCGCCTGAGGAGTCAGCTCAGTCTTTTCCGTTACTTCAAAGCGTGCGTGTGTGTTATGAGCATCGTGAGTGCCGAATTATAGACATAAATACAAGCAAATATATACATATATATTTATATGAGTACAAACATGTGCGCTAAAGAGATCTTTAAATGAATAGTGTGTAAAGGAAGAAGTGCAGAAAAAACTACATAAATCAACGATTCCAAATAAATTGAGTTGTTATTATGAATATCAAGTGAAATTGTCATAGACTCTTGTAGTCTAAATACCAACAAAGATTCATGTCTATTTCAATAGACACATCTTACAAATTTAATTAGTGTGTGAAATTGCGCGCATTTAAACTGAATAGAATTCAAAACGATTTAACGGTTCCCGCTTTATAGTTCGCGTCTGAATAAATCACAAATTTCTTAGCATACATACATGCATTTAAAGGGGATATTTGGATTTCAGAGTACTGTTAAAAATGTAAGAAATATTAAGCTTTCTATTAAATATAAATACTTATGAAATGTTATTGTAAATTTATACATATCTACGATACTTCACGTTCAACATCATCATATTCCCTATACGTACTAAGCAATCAAAGGGCGAAGACTTTGAGCGATTTGTATTCCAAAACTAAAAAAGTCGTTGCCCTTTTCCAAAACCATAAACACTATTCCTGTGGCAGTTCATCCGAAACATGTGATGTTATTTTTGTTTAAGGCGCAAAATTCTGGCTTCTGTTGATGCCTATTTTGGAAACTTGGTCTATTTTTAATGCGTCACGTCACTTCAGTTGGAGTTCGTAGCCTTGCACACTTACGATATGCATCTGGATGCTCTAGCCAACTGATAATCGTATCGTTTTTCACTTTTGTGGACATATTTTTGGGCATTGAATTCAAGTAAATTCTTGACATTTCTTTCTTTCATGTGCATTCTCCGATTCTGTGATTTCCTGCTATATACTTTAGGAGTAGTGGATGGGTGATCACGGCGTTGAAGTCCGTTCAAGTTTGAGTTTACCCATTACATTTCACTGTATCTTTGAAACAAAGATACGAATAAGATCATTTGAATTATGATTTTCAGCGTGATTGCTCTAACCGTAATCTTAACCGTTAAAATCATTTTTAGTCTTCTTAATGTTTAGAACTGGAAGAACAGAAAGCAACATTCGCGCATTACTTTAACTATCTTTATTTTCAACAAATTAATTTCTAAAAAAATATAACTACTTGAAGTTTTAAATGTAAATATTGAAAATTTGTATTCAAATTATTTGTATTATAGTATTGTTCCGATACTATAATTACATTAAATATATTAAATATTTAATCTATTGTCTCAATATTAGTGAAAAATCTGAAGCTTATGTTATTATTATTGATAAGCATTCGGGTTTTTTAATCAAACATATTTCCTATGTGAAGAAATTCCCTATTTAAAGATACTTCACCAAAAATATACACATTTGTTTCTCCCATGTGCATTATGCAATCCGTTATACGCAAAAAATGCAATATGCAAAATGCATGTGACGAAAATAAAAATATGTGTTTACTTGTAACGCAGCAAAGTCGACTTGTTCATCATATACTTAGTTCCAACTTGAGGAGGGAATGCAATCGAGTGTCTCTCTTTTTCTCTCTCTTTCTCTCTATCTCTTTGTAATAGCAAAAACACAAGGAAAAAGTCTAGGGGGGGAATTAAAGATTATATTTACGAGTAAGCATCTCTCAGAGAAATGATGGTAGGGAAAATATTAATCAGCTAAGAGCACGACCTCAGAATCAGAGATAAGACAGCGAGTGTTGTGTTTCTGTATCATATAATTTCAATTAAAAAATTGGCCCCTTGATGCAGCTTTTGCATGGGTTACCCTCTTTCTGCCCTTTAGAGTGGCATGTTTATTAAGATATATGTGCCACATTGGCAGCTGAATGCAACGGCGATGATGATTCCGTTTTGGTGTTGGTATTTCGGTTTTTATAAACAAATGAAGGGCGGGCCCACAGACGGTTTCCTCTTTGCTTGTCAAGGAGATGTCAGGGGAAGTTAAGAATTAAGAAAATGTGCATCGCAAAAGTTCAAAACCATTTCTCCGATATAAACATGTAAATATTATTCCTAAATGTGGGCGATAAACAATAAATATTTATAGTCCGTACGTTGAAAGGCAGCTTTTCAAAGGGCTGACAAGTTTGGTGTGAGCTTTTTGGACATTGTAGAATCGAAATCGGCTACACTCGACTGTTGCAACAGACTTTCACAGACTTTGTTAAAAAGTTTGTTTACATGCAAGATTCTATCCGTCATTAATGGTCCGTTCAAATTGTGTTTTCAGAATTTGCTGTCGGAGAGTCCGGTGGATGATCAGTACTGGCCCAAGGAGCTGATCTTGCTGCGGGAGAAGTTTACAGCCAAGAGCCAATTGGAGATAACACAGCTGAATATCAAACATGCTGAAGAGGTAAGTCCTTCAAGCATCCTTGCAAATAAAATCAACTTACACTATAAATTCAAAGATGTCACGGATGAAGCTCGAATACGAAAAACAACTTAGCCGCAAGGCCAAGCGGCACCTGACCTTCGATTCCTCCCGGGACTTGGAGAACATAATCAACGAACGGGATGGCCTGCGGGAATTGTCAAAGAGTTTTCGAAGTGTACTTTGCCGCCTGGCGAAGTGCGTTGCCAATTGTGAGGATGACCTTAATGCCACACTCTCAGAGGAGGTGCAGCGCATTCTAGCCCAAAGTCGTAGTCAGGAGGGTGGTGAGGACTTGGAGCAGACACTAAGCAGTTCCCTGCTGCAGGGATCGTTCAACAACACCAAGCAGCTTCGCCTTGTGCCTGATGTTCACAGTTTATTGGAAGTGGTTGAGGATCCCAGTCTGGTGCAGTTTATCGATAACAAAAGCGCCGAGGAAAACAACGATGACTTTGATTTGGGCGACTGCCTGGAGCGCCTGAAGTCAGAAGCTACCTATCTACTACAGCTTTCCGAGGACCTGGATAAACATCAAGTTAACGAAGCTGGGGATCCTGTGGACGAGCCGGAGAAACAGGAGCACGAGTTGTGCTGCGAAGCCGAAGACGGCTTGAAGACGACAGCGCCGTTGCCAGCGGCACAACAACAACAACAGCTGCTGCACAAACTCCTGCGCACCAATTCGTTGAATGATCAGCATCTGGGCGTGGCCCATCAACGCAATTCTGCTCAGGGAGTGCCGGCAGCCAAGGCGCACAGTTCTCTGCCCATCGATCTACAGCAGCATGCGGGCAATGCCTCCGAATTAAGCTTTCAGCTGGTAGAGCTGAAGAATCGTCTAATCAAATCGGAATCGGATCGGCTGAAGCTTCAACAACAGTTGACCCATACCATCGACCGCAATGCGGAGTTGGGACAGGAGCTTCAGACGCTGCGCGATCAGCTGTCACAGCTAAATTCTCTAAATCACACGGACTATGCGGAAGGCTATGGCCTTGGCGACATGAAGAGCCCCGAAACGCTGGACCAGTCGTCGACCAGCTTTGTGCAGCTCCAGGAGAGAGCTCGTCACTTGCTGACCTCACCATCGAAACAGCAGTCCCAGGATCAGGGTAATGCGACAGTCGTCTTGCTACAGATGATTGAGGACTTCTGTCGCGAGGGCGACAAAGTGGTGGAGTCCGGCAAGAAGGATCGTGAGGATCTTCAGTCTCAGGTAATTTCAAATCTAAACCATTATCTTTCGTTGTCAATCAATATCCTCTTGCGTGCTAAACGCATGCTCACCCACATCCGTATTACGTACCCGCTAAGCGCGTCTACTAGTTGTATGACAAATAAGAACTTAGGTCATTATCTGCCACTATTGCTACCCCCACCATAATAGATCGACACCGCTGACAAACAGCTAAAAGCAACGCGCTTGTTCCTGGAAGAACAGGCCGCCGAGCGTGAACAGGAACGCGAGGAATTCCAGCGCGAGATCGAGCAGTTGAAACTGCAGTTGCGAGAAAAGGAGAAAGAGCGCAGCTCTTTTGCTAATGCCTCCGAGGAGGTGAGTCTCAAGTCAACAATAGTCATGGATCTGTTGGTTAAAAGTATATATATACTTCTGCTTGGGGATTGTTTTGATTTTGTTTGGTTTGTTTCGTTTCGTTTCCTCTATGGATTGGTTCTTTCTATTTCTGGGCTATTAGCTGATTGTATTTAAAAAAATTATGATTTGAATTCTGCTTATAATGTGATCCTTCCTCATTAAGTAGGTCACACACACACACACACACACACACACACACACACACACACCACTACAGCAGTCGCTAACAAACTGCACTTTATAAAAGAATAACAAATTCTTGTTCTTTTAATTGGCTGTTTATGAACTGATGCCATTTTGCACATTTGCACATGCCCTACACTAATAATTATTGGCTAAATTGAGTTCCCAGTACACAACACATCATCAAAATGTAAACTGTAGTGAAGCACCTGTTGGGCATCGTTCGAAATTCCATCTAAACAGTGAAGATGTTAACCCCCCTCTTGGGTGAATAAATTCAAGGGCAGCACGATTTTCTGGCATATGAACTCGTATATTTACATACTAATGTATATACTTATATGTATGTCCGAGTATATGTGAGAGAACAAAGATTTCGTAAGCATGTGCAGACGTATTTATAGAAACAATATTTCGATTGGCGAGGGAGCCATTCAAATTCATTCCATTTGCAAAATGCTTTGCCGTAACATTGAATTCATACATACATATTTACATACACATGCCCAGAATATATTGTTTAAATACTTGATAAGTCCTAATGTTAATTAATGATCTAACCGTACCTCTTTGCATGCACACTTTAACCAAATCTTTTCCAAATAAAATCCCTGAAAACTAACTGCACCCGAAATTGAAATGCACCACATACACAAAAGTTGAGGGTAGTGAAGGAGAAGCATGTAAGTTGTAACTAACTTAAACCTCGCACACTATCCCACAATTGTCTGAAATGTAACTAAGACATGAGTATCTAACTGTAGACTAACAGAGTGATCCCTTTCAACAGTACGCCCAACTGGAGATGCATCTGAGAGAGGTAAACCAACAGCTGAGCGAGTCTAATTCGAAGCGAGACAAGTTTGAAGTGGAACTCAAGGCGTCGATAGACAAGATCTTCGTGCTGCGAGAGATTATATCAGATCTGGAAACACAGGTGCAGACCAAAGCCCTCAATGAGCAGGTGATGGAAGAGAAGTCCAAGCAGCTGGAGGACTATGTGAAAATGCAAATGCGCTCCCAAGATGCCCTTCAACAGGAAGTACACAACCTGAAGACGGACATTGGCGAAGGATACAAGGCAAAAATCCGACAGCTGGAGGAAAAGCTCCAGCAGGGACTGCCATCGGCTGAGCAGAGCATAGTACTCAACCAGGTGGCGGAGCAGCTGCGTGACATTGAGACGACGCTGGATCAGAAGACAAAAACATTGGAATCGCTCCACAACTCCAACACGGCCTCCAACTCGTGCAGCCTCAGCGCCACAGAGGATGTCTCCGCCCACGGTGGCAGCAAGCAGCCAACAGCACCCCACACGGCCGAAGGCTCCCCAACGCATCCCTCGCCGTGCCTCCACTCACTGACAGTTGAAGGTGTTCAGCGCGTGGCCGAGAAACTGGAGAAACATTCGCGGATCGAGGAGGCTGCAATCAAGCGCGTTCGTGATCTGGAAATGCAAGTCACCCAAATGCGTACTGGCTGTGTGGTGAGTACACAATACAAACACACTTGCATATGTTAAAATTTAGATAGATAAAAAGCTTTTGTGGTGAATAAGCTGATGCCTTGGTTGTTGACTCCACTAAATGAAAGCATTCATTTCAATTGAATTGAGAGATATTTTTTAGCTTGACGTTTATTTATATTTGTCTTATGTCAAAATAAATTTCAGTTAGTCAACTGAGACCTTGACTGTACCCTGCACAAGCAGAGATCGTCTAAACAGGGAACTAATGAACGTCTAAAACAAAAAATTGTCAATTTAAAGTATAACTTTTTGTCAACATTAAAAAGCAAATCAATCAAATTAATTAAACAAAAGAATTATGCAGATTGCTTAGAAATATAATTTAGTTAATATTCCGATCATTAATTTCGTTCAAACTATTTTCCGAACTCCATTTGAAATAACATAGTCGATGTTGTTCCGTTTTGAATTCTTTTAAACTGTAAAGGACGTATATTACTTAGTTATTCAATATACAAAGTCAGTGATTTAAATCTAGCACTAAATAAAAAAATGAACTGACAACACCGTCAGTATTTTAAATCTTTTTTGAGTTGCCGCAGCTTTCGACACACTGTGCTGTATTTACAGTTTTCAAGCAGTTGTGCATTAATCACAGTTTGATGTGCATTGTGGGATCGCCACACACTTGTATGAAACTGAATGGAGGCGGTGTTCGACATCTCGCGCTCTTTGGCATCGCTCAGTTGTTGCCTGGTTGTCTCCCGCGACGCACACGAAAGAGTGCGCCTTCTATTTTAGTTCAAATATTTAATTAGAATTCTTTAATAAACTGTTATTGGGAGTGTCAAAAGGAAATGTTGATGCGCTCTAAAAAAGCGCTCAACTTTACCATGGCACCGATTCAAGTGAGTTAAAATTTGAATTTGAACTGACTTTCTCATTTGACGAGCAACATTGAAGAGTTGATAAGTGGCCCATAATTGACACTCAATTGTTGTATATGTGAATCTATTATTAATATATAAATATGTGTTTATATGTTTTGACAAGGCTACCCAAGAACAAACACAAATCGCACTTGTATTCAATTGCACCGTTTGCCGTTTCCTAAACCGTTTTGTTACCTTCGGAGTGAATATTCTCTGAACATTTTCGAATAGATCAAAATGCGAATAAGTGTATGACAGAGTTCGATGGAAAATGGCACAGGCTCAGTCGAAAATAGACGCCCTAGTTATCAGCCCATTTCCAATTCCCTGTAAAGAGATGCAGTCCCAAAATTGTATCTGTCCCTTCAAAAATAAATCAGTTGACGCCTCTCTGGCGCACCTGCTTCAATCAGCAATAATGCCCCGTAGTTTATGTGGCATATGCGATTTGTTTACAATGTGCAGTGTGCCACAAGAACCTAATTGAAAGACTAATACGCGTAAGTACAATGTATGAGTTCACTTAGCAGCGTGTGCCTGAGTAAATCTCTTTGTTATTGTTGTGGCACCCGATAGCGAGGAGACAATGCCCGCATAAACAGATACTCGTATATGCAGATACATATTCAGATACCATGTGGTGAGATACATATTTTATCATCGTCAGCGCTGTATCATTTGAATGGGCTCAATTTGTTTAAATTGAAGTCGTCAAGGGTTGTCCGCAAAGCGTAGGCCGCGTAGGGAGAGATGCAGATGCAAATGTAGATACTAGTGTAGATGCGGTCAATCGGTCGGTCGTTGACTGCTATGCGATGTGAGCAAAAACTAATGGAGAGTACTTAACTTGCAGGAATTGCAGCACGAACGCGACTCGCTGCAGGGCCGGATCGACGAGCAGACACAGCGCATCTCGACGTTGCACAAACGGCTAGAGGAGCAGCGGCAACGGGCGGAGGAGCTGCACCGGGTGGGTACCTCTGATCTAAACACTCGAGTCCATGAGCTGCAGAGCGAGGTACGTGATCTTGGCGAGCAACTCGCAGCACGGGATAAGCAAATGGCCACTGTGCAACAGCAGCTGCAGCGCAGCAAGGATGAAATAGTCCGCCTCGAGGGAGATCTGGCTAAATGCAGTCAGTCGGATCACACACTCGTTGAGCGCTTGGAGGCGGATGTGCAGCAGAAGAACAGCGAGTTGCAGAACCTCAGGGAAAAGATACGCACAGAGATGATCAATCGGCTATCGCTGCCCGATCTCATGGAAACCATGCTGGCCGACAAGAATGACGAGATTGATCACCTGCAGCATCAATTGGAGGCTAGGGATCGCGAGTTGCAAGCTGTCAAGGATGCCAGTCAGGCATCTTCTCCCCTCCTGGCTGCTGGCAAACAAGATGCAAGTGCCAAGCACAGTGCTCGCACTCTCAGCGATATTGGCTCGATCACCGAGTTCCCTGAACCGGATGTAGACCGACGAGCGGCGATGCGCAGTCTCAATGCCCCCCTTCAACTGCCCGAGGCTGAGGGCGGCTTCCTGTATCAGACAATGGTAAGGGTTAATGGAAAAAGGTTGGGCAAGGGTGTATTTTCTAAAGTTGTGGTTCGATTCTTGCAGGAAACCTCTAAGGAAGCCGTCGCGAATCTCACGTACAAGCGAACTGATGACTTAAGTGGCTTTGTGGTGGCCCATCCCGCCAACACATTCGAGCATCCTCACTATTTCCAGGCTCCCAATGCCCTCGGGTTGACTGCTCAAAGCAGTGGCGATCTGACGCCTGGCTTGGTTCCACGACAGATCAACTTCTCGAATTTGACTGAGGACTCAAAGGTAAAGACTCCCGGTCTGATGATGCAGACACCTGAGCTACCCAAAGCAATTGCGTCTCCGGAACTGCAGCAGTTGAGGCAAAAGCTGTCGGCCTTGGAGGAGGAGAAATGTAAGCAAAAGTCAGAGCTTGAGGAGAATCTGTGCCAGTTGCAGAAGCAATTGTCACGTGAAAAGGAACAGCTTCAGAGGCAGCAGAAGTTGGTGCGTGACCATGAGGAGAGCGAGCAAAAGTATCGACTACGCATAGACTCGCTGGAGAGCAAACTCCTGGAGACGGCTGCCCAGGCGGCCTCCGAGCGAGATACGCTTCGCAGAGAACTCAACTGCATAAGTGCAGCGCACGTGCAGTGCGAGCAACTGCACCTGGACACAGCAGCAGCTCGAAAGAGAGAAGTCGAGGCACTCAATGCAGACATCAAGTCCAAGACGGAGCGCAATAGGGAGCTAGCAGCTCGATTGCTGGCCACACAGGAGCACAGTGAGGAGCTACAGAGGCAGGTGAATGCTTTAGAACGGGAGCTAGAGCGAATGAAGAACAGCGAGAACAGCTCGAAGCAATATTCAGTGGATGAGATCGCACAGCAAGTGGAAAAGGAGCTCAACTACTCGGCGCAGCTGGACTCTAACATTCTCAAGGCCATTGAAAGTGAGGAGGAAAACAATTTAGACAAGAAGTTGCACCAAAAGGAAGTTCAAACGGATGCTGAACCCTCGCCCAGCACCCGAGATGGAAACGGAAACGGGAACGGTCACGGCACCGATGACGAAAACTTTACGGGTGAACGGGAACTGTTGAATCAACTGGAGGCACTGAGGGCACAGTTGGTCGTGGAGCGAGAACAGACCGAATCACTGAGCAAGGAGCTGCTCGGCGAAAAGCAGCATTCACAGGACATCCAGGAGCAGGACGTGCTGATCATCGAGGCCATGCGTAAGCGCCTGGAAGCCGTGCTCGATTCCGAGGACGAGCTGCATAAACAACTCGACATGGAGCGCGAGCGTTGCGAACGATTACAAACGCAACTGACTTCAATACAACGTGCCGAAAGCCGTCGAAGTAGCCTCATGCTAAAGTCACCCACAGAATCACCCCGCAAATCACCAAGATCCGATTTTGACTCAGAACTGTGCGACAGACTTCGCAGCGAGTTGAAGCTGTTGACTGCCCAAAACGAGCGGGAGAGAGAAAGATCGGCAGATGCTCAGCGGAACAGCGAGCGGGAGCGACAACGCTATGAGAAGGAGCTTCAGGAACGGGTTGCCTACTGCGAGCGGCTTAAGCAGGAGATGGATAAGCTGGCACGTGACAAGGAGTCGGCCGAAATGGAGCTGGAGCATTTCAACGAGCGCCTCACATTGCAAGCAAACGAAATTGAGAGTCTGGAAACGCGGATGGTCACTCTCCAGGAGACGGAGACGCGCCGTGCAACAACCCGATCCCGACAGCATCAGGAACAAGCCAAACTGCAAGCAGAGATCCACGAATTAAAGTCAAAGTTACTCGCCGCCGAGTCCACTCGGGAGAGCCTAGAACAGAAGATCACCCAACTGCGGTTCGATGTGACTCGCTCGGCACAGCGAGAGTCCAAGTTGGCGGATGCCTTAGCCCAGGCCAACGATCGTCTGGCTCACAGCACGGACGACACAGTTCCCGTTCAGTTTCTGCAAAAAATGAAGGAGATTAACACGTTGCTGGCGGAGAACACTCAGGAGAATCGTCAGATGGCCGAAACGGTGCAGTATCTGGTGGGCGAGCGGATTGCCCTACAAAAGAAGTGCGAGGAACTCGGCAGCGGCAGCAACAACGGAAATGTCCATGTTGGCGAACTGGAGGAACGATGCCGACAGCTCCTCGGTCGATATCTGCGTGTCGAGAGCCACCGCAAGGCTCTTGTTTACCAGAAGCGCTACTTGAAGCTCACTCTGGAGGGCTACCAGGCGAGTGAGCAACTGGCCCTTCAAACGCTTGCCGGAGGAACCGTGACGAAGCTAGCGCCGCCTCGCCTCACCAAAAAGAAGTTGTTCAAGTAAGAAACTTACTTAAGTCTTTTGTTTACTTTCTTTTGCTAACTGATTATTGTCTTCTACTTTAAGGACTGTCGCTTTGGCCATCATCGCCATTCAACGCATCAAGTACATTGGTCGCATTTGGCACACCGGAAAGCGAATTGTCAGCAAGTCGGTCTTCACAATAACGCAGCAGAGGTGAGATCAACAGCAGACAACCGAATTCTATCTTGAAAAGTCTACTATTTGCTGATAATGTTATCATTAATGTTCTTGTACATAAGCCATGCCTATAACTACCTTCATTGTTCTCCCCGTAGCAGTAAGCTGCCTCTAGTGACAGTCAATATGAGAGTTAAGCTGAGCAAAGGCGACTCCGCCAAAAAATAGTTGCTCAGGGGCCAAGTGCCAAAAGGTCTGCTCCACAAGCATACAATATGATAGCACCCACTTTCACCTTCCACCGATAAATTTCTGTAGCATCAGCAATGAGATGCAACGTAGATCTACTATTCTAATTAAATACATATTATTATTTTTTCATCTTGCTTTTAAGTAGTTTTCTCCACTCTTATATTGGCTCTTTCACATTATTACACTAAATGAGTTATATTTTTTACTGATGATGTTTTCTTTGCAGAGTTGGAGCTGGACCTAGTCACAATCTGAACGTACCGCCATCACCTTTGCCCGTGGCCAATCAAAACCTTAACTCGAATATCAACACACCCACCAACCCGAACCTCGCAGGGCGCCTGAGTTACGCTCCTGCCTCGCCGTCCCTGGTGCCAGCTGTCAACTTCAGTACCTTGCAGCCCATTGTACTCGCCCACGACTACACCTTGCAGACGCCAGCCTTGCTCAATAATAATCATATCAACCACATCAACAAAAACAGCAGCAGTAGCAACAACATTAATTATAATAACAATGAGAATGCTCTGCCATCGTTGACCAGTCTGGACTGGCCGACTGGCCAAGCGACAAAGGCAAAGCGCGTGCAGTCGCGACATCATTAGTTAAAGCCATGCTCAAATAATATTTTTAAGAGAACCAAACCGGAAGACAGCCATACATGATAGTTAATGTGTAAAAGTACGGCCCATATTAGTGCTAATGTTATATTCCTGCTAATTGTATGTTTTAAGATGTTTGTAGTCATGAATTATTTGTACTATATACTTAGTTGATAACTATTTATAAATCCACACCAAACCCAACTTTATCCTTAACTCTAAATGTTTAAAGTACTCGTATAAATGTTTTTCAGCCTTGTATCAACCAATTATAATTTGTAGGCTTAAAATTACACCTGACCTTGTCTCGATCCCAGTATTTACCTTTTACTTATAATTAATGTAATCCTTTGATTTGAATATGTTATCCAAGAAATCGCTTCTTCGATTACTTTAAGATTGATAAGTTTTTACTCCTGTTTATTTTTTTTTTGGTTTATTAAAGCCGACTTATGCTCATAACAACGCGTTTTATTTTGATTTTATATATATATTGAATTTGTGTCACTTATGGGCACGGAAATGTAACATATTTGGAATGTGCCTTATTTGTGAGAGTTTGTAGTTGTTAGTTAAATCAATGAACCATTTAATGTTCAATAAATCATGTTTCAAATTAAACAAGTAATATATGTATTTAATAATATTTAAAATTGAACAGCCTGGTTGGAATTTGTCTTGCTATTCAATTATGTCAATTTGAGACAATGTGCGAATGACAGTAAATGTTGTCCTACAACAGGTTGCACAAATCCGCGGCTGCGGGCGGAGGACACCAAAGCTGGCATAAAATAAACTTTCTATCTGGCGTTATCTGGTGTCAGCTGCAAATTGAAGGCTGCTACAAAGAAAGACAGAAAGCCTTTCATGGGTGGAACGTCAATTCACTTTCACCCCCCAAGGTGATTGCTGCAGGGTCTGTTGTGTTTGGTCCGTGCCTTGTTGGTCAGCGTTCTCGTTATCAGAACAATGCGCTCGAATACGTATACGTAATCTCTGACTGATAACAGGCAAAAGCGAAAGCTTTGCCCGACACGACCCGACTCGACACGAAGCAAAGGCTATGCCCAGAGGAGCTTTTTGGGAGTAGCACGAAGACGAGCACGGATGCGTCGGCGACACAATTGCTAGCATATGGTAGCGATGGCTATGGCGTATCGTCTAGCATTGGTTATCCTGTCGTTGTGGCAAGCAGTTGCAATCTGTGGCACGCTGAGCACTCTTTTCTGTTGCCTATTTATTTGTGCAGCGACCAACTTTGTTTGAATTCCAGTTGAATACCAGTTGATCGAATTTCAAAAAACTTGAAATCAAAGACATTTAAGTGCGATTTAATTTAGTCCGTGTTTAACGACCTTTTCTGTCGAATCGGTAGAGTTGTATCGAGCCAATATTGTTTTTGAGCAACTGTGATTCTAAAGTGTTTGCCATCACATTTGCGTCTCGGCTTAAACCAATATTGAAGAGCTACAAAAGGAAACTAAATTGCTTTTCAGGTAAGGTGTTGCAATTTGTATATTTGCAGGGTACTTCTATGCATATTTTCGAGCATTCCAATTTAGCCACATAATAAAGACCTGGTTCTCGAATGTAATAACTGATTTTTATGTGACACTTGGGAAACCAATAACAAATGCGCCGTTAAATTCCGCCTGTTGAATGATGCTGAACCCAAATAGTTGACTCTACGAGAATAGCGAGCTTCTTGCTTGGCTTCTTTCCTATGTTATCCATTCCGTTGTCCTTTCCATTACCGTTATCCAGCATTGTGGTTATTAAAACTACGATTGTTTGCCTAGCGGACACAAACTGCCGCTGGCCTTGGCACAAGGCAATCACAGTAACAAGAGGACATCGGCCACTCCAGAGATGTAAAGTGGCCATTTTTATTGGCTCGTCTTAGGTTGGGTCTCCTATAGTCGTACGGATTTTCCTCAGTTCGGTAGTCGGAATGAGTTTTCTTATGTGTAAAATAACTGTGTGGGCTGCATTTCCCCTGCGCTCGGTGTGGAATTATATACAATACATAAATATATTGCACATACAATATCTATTTATATTTACTTGTCGCATATGCATGAAGTGAAATTGGAATAACTGATAAGATAGGCGGACGCTAATCAGGCTCAGGCACAGAGAATATTTTTGGGACTATTCGTTACGGCACTCAGATCAAGCAAGCATTACGCCTAAACAATAATAGATGCTATATTTACATATGCTTTGAAACAGTGACAGTGACGTCAATCACCAATTGTGAGTGTACCGTGTGGTTTAGATATAGACATACATATAAACTGAGACTGACACTCACATATAAATCAATGTTGCGAATAGTTAATTATTTTTTTCGGTTGTACTATTCATGTTATAATTTACTTATTTCAGTCATTTCCATGTCGTCTAATGATTGGAAAACGGCGCGTATACGTAATGTCAAAGGCTGTGCTCGACAGTTTCTTGTCTGCTGCAGCCTGACTTGCTTTACGGTCTTCACTTTTATGTGGGCACTGGCCATGACCAGTGTAACTCAAGAATGATAATCCATTGTGCTGAATTATGGTTTAATAGTTTTTTAAATTTCCTTCTCTTTGAGTATTACTTTAAAATACAATTTATCATTCGAATTTTTAATCATATGAATCATACGCCATTGGCTACAATAAGACTTCACATTAATAAAAAGAAAACAAATTTCACTTCATTACACTTCATTACCAAAAGACTAGTCTACGAACATTAATACTATTAAAAAAATAATTTTATTTCTTTACCAAGCATCGAGTGTAACAAATGTCATACAAATGTTATCACAGGTTTATTTCTGTACCCAATTTTGGATTCACAACTAATTAGTACACTTTATATACTTATTTATTTATTTGCACAGCTTTCTCATAGTGTTGATGTGTTCTTTCCTTAAAGTATTTGCGTTAATGCCGAATGTAGACAATAGAACACATGTCAACACAATATGCAGTCGGAATATTGTATACTCGTGTCCTAATGACGACCTATCAAAATCTTTATTAACTTTCTTCAAGCTATGCAAATAAGTCAGGCATCGGGGGGAATCGACATCATTAGAGTGACTTTGACGCTTGAAATGTGGATAAACAAGTCGAGAAATGCTAACGACCAAACTATGACAATTGCTTTGTGAAATAAGTTAAACCAATATTTATTAAACTGATCCCATGTTTTTGGCAATAAAAGGAACCATTGCTGCGAGTGAAAATCAGTTGAAGACAGAATTCATAATCCATAATGCGTTGGTTGCTATCTTTGGTATTCGTTGGCTTGGCGACTCTCGTCTTATCCGAGAAACAAAATATGGTCATTCATCAAGCCCTCGTCCGTCCCGGACCCTTGATCAAGCTGGCCGTTCAACCGGCTATTGCTAGTGAGCCCGTAATATTGGCAGAGACTCCAGAGGATGTTGCTCCAGTTGCGGCCGCTCAGCCCATTCTCCCTTATGTTGGGGCTTCCCAATATTGGCCAGGATACGGCGGACCTAGAAGTTGGTATGGCTGGGATAGACCAGCTCCTGCTCCTTTCTGGGGAGGCTACAGACCGAGAAACTGGCGTTCCATGGGTGGTCCATATTGGCGTCCAAGAGTGATTCAGCCCGCCGAAGTCTCCACTGATGCCGCTATTGTAGATACAGAGCCAAAAGTGGATACTGACGCTGCCACATCGACGGTAGTCGATGCAGGACTCGATGCAGGAATCGATGCAGGACTCGATGCAGGATTAGATGGAGAATTAAATGCAGCTGTAGTGGCTGACATTGTCTAAGTTCCCGCCGGAATGTGTTAAATTGTTAAATCTAAATTGTGGCTTACCAATTCGGATCTGGATTAATAAACAAAGCTTTTTGTCAAAGACCATTTCTAGAACCTTAACTAAGTACACCAGATACAGCTAGTACTTGATCCATTTGGATTTTGTTTACGGAACAATTGCATAAACAAAAAATGTTTATCTTATCGGACAATTTGTAAATGGTCTATGAAGAATAGCGTAAACAGTGCACCAGACAACCAAATCCCACTCTTCACTCCCTAGACCCTCAACAATCAACCCTCATCCATCTCCAGTCATCAACCATCAGCGACCAACCTGCCATATGGCGCAATATTGGAAAATCCAATCAAAATGTTAATTCGATGCCACAACAAAACGCTAAAAGCCCTGGAACGCTTAATGCCGTTCGCGAAAAGTTGTTAGTACTCGTATTCGGACTCGTATTGTTATGTAAAGTTCGATGGCCATCTAACTAACTCCAACTTCACCTCCAGCTCGAGCTTGAGCACGAACTCGAACTGGACGCTTTGCTTGGAGGACAATGCTTATATTCAGTGGAGGTGAATTTGCTTTCACTATGATGATGTTCTATGCACGAATTCATGCTTTTAAATGAAATTTATGCAAATGCGTTCCATGCAAATACGCCTCAGTAAAGCAACCCAGAGACTTATGACGATGAACGATGAAGACGGAGATGGTGGCGATGTGCTTCGATAGGAATGTGAACCCTTTGGGAATTATCAGCGGGAGGCCAGAGCATTGCCATTACACTTGTTGATTCATTAAACAGGCTAACAAATAACAAAAAACCATAACAATGTTTCCCCTATCCCTCCATCCTTGAACTGTAACGAACTCAAAGTGGACTGTGATGTGACCTACCCAACATGTTTATTTTTAGGGTTTTCGTTGGGGCCAAGACCCAAACGGCAGTACCTGCGCCCAGTCCCCCATTTGCCCAATCCTACGGTGATAGAAAAGAGAGATAGGCGGCATAACTAAAAAGAGCTTGGCTCTCTCCTTGTCGAGGCTGGTAATACAAATAAACAACTTATAAGCTGCAAGACGATATATCAAGTCAGTGTGAACTGGCTTGAATGTCTCTTAAATACTTTGTAATCACGCTCCTTTTCGTATTTGGATGTAATCAAATACTAGAATGTCAGATTTTACTCTTATTCAAGATACTTTTAAAGATGATGTGTCTTACCTTACGAAGACTACAACAGTGTTGTATTTGGGAAGCTTAGATAAGTCTGTTTAAGATTGTAATCTTCGTATCTTCAATGTTCACTAATAAGCCGAAAAACATTGAAGTTCGAGTATATTAAAATGTGCAAAGATTGTAATAGTGATACCTGTAGTAGTAACTTTATTAATTGCTTATAATAATGTTGTTGAAACTTGACAAGTAACTTGTAATTTTCACAGTAATATAATTTTTTCATGTGTGAATCATTTATGGTAATGGGTAACATTATAATGTTCCTAAAAGATAATTAAGAAAAAACAATTTTTTTTTATCAATCTTAAGCAGTTTCGGTTTCAATAACCAGTTTTTGTGTGCTTCGGTTTCGAAATTCCGGATTGTTTTCTGTGGTAAACTAAACTTTGTTATTGAAATTATTTATTTATTTTTTTGACATGACGGAAAAGTGTGTTTGCATTTCATTCCAGTGAACTTTAAAACACATGTTTGAGTACAAATGAAGGGGATGGGACATTTAATGTCCCTGTTTTTAACATGGCGGGGTGGGAATCAATCTCAGTTATTTTCAAACTGAAAGTCTCAAATATGCCAATTCGGCGACTCTAAACAGAGAGTCACGATTCTCAATTACATATTTTATTTAAGTTGCATAAAGTCAGACACATTTTACAAAAATTTATTTATTTTGGAAACAGAAGTTTTCTAAAATGATCATGAAATGAAGACGACAAAATATTGTTTTCGGTTTTGCCAACATTACTGTTTTTCGATTCCGTTATCAGTTCCGGTGCGTACATTTTAGCAATTAATATGTTAATTTTGTTATTATGATTTCGGATACAGGTTCCAGAGATAGATAATTTTAGTGGTTCGGCTTAAGATGGGGCTCAGGGAACTTATTAATCTCAACTCAAACTCATTCTATGAGGCTCATGGGACAGTGTTCTGAAACATTATACTAACTGATCTCTGATCTGAACTAAATCGAATTATTTCACAAAATCATTTAATTTGTAATTATATTTGCATTTACTACCAATCAAGTTGACATCAATGCCTGTTGTTTTTTCTATATCTTTCGGACAAACCTTCGGTAAGATGAAAAAACGACAAAGCAATATGTGTATGACTGCAAATATACATAATTGATATCGACAACAATATATTCATTCATTGTGATTTGCTGCAGACTGCCCGAAAGCATACAAGAAAATATTTATCAATGTACGCCGCTTTATTATATTTAAGTCCACGTAAGAATGCTTAAATGAACCGCACTTATTTTTTAATTCACTTAATAGTATACTACACTTTTAGTGCTACAAACAGGTGACATTTATCAAAATGACTCCCGTTGAGGCAAATAGACTAGTCTGTTATTCGTTTAGGCCACACGCAGAGCAAGGCAATATGTAATGTGAATCACAAATTGACTGGATTGTCAACAATTATCGAGTCCTCTCGCAGAATCTTATCGAAGTGAAGAAATTGAAGCTTAAGTTTAAAATTCAGATATAATTCTTCACATTATTTCCAAATAATAGGCACTTTCAAATTCCGTAGTGCCCTTTTCTGGGAGAAAGGGCTGCAAATAACAGGATATTTCGGTTTGCTCCTTATGCCAGAGTGACGACCTAAAGTTAGCAACTTCAAGTACTACGAACATTGTAAATATCTGCGAATTTGCCTTCTATCTACCATACAGTATTCGGTTAAATCCGGTTCAATTGACTTATAAGGTCGGCCCATGGTTACTTTGTACAAGCAATAACCAAGGCTAGAACTTAGGCAAAGGGACCTGATATTTATTTCTATAGCAATGTGTGAGATTCTAATACAAATATTTTCATCAGACATCTATTGAACAGCAACTGTGCAAACTAAAGCAAGTTCCTAGAAAATATCTGCTAATGTCGAATCATTTCAAAACCCCAAAACGGAGTTTAAGAAGTCAAATATTTACCCATTGACGATTTTTATGGGCAATTCGAACTGAAACTGACATCTGGCGTTGCGCAAACAAATATAACGGATTTCGCTATATAAAATGTTGTAAGACCGAGTACTCGATATCAGTTGTCCAGAATCGACAAACACTTTCAACATGCGCGCTATTTTACTTCTTGCCTTATTCGGCTTTGTGCTGCTTTCCACCGTATCGGCAAATAAAAAAGTTAGCCAAGGAGATCAGGAAATTGAATACGAGGATGCGGTTGATAATGATGAGGCCGATAACGGAAACGATGAAGACGAAGACGAAGGCGATGAGGTTGAGGAAGTAATTGAAGAACAAGATGTCAGTGGTGACGAGGAAGAAGGAGAAGGCGAGAATATAGTGAAAGATCCTAATCAGAATTAAGCACATTGGATTTTCTTAAGCTTATTGGCTTATAAAAGCAAAAAAAAAAAAACAATCTAACTATCGATTACTCAATATTGCATCACCCTAACATAATAAACATTTTCTAAACTCGAAAAATGCGTTTATTTTTTAATCGAACTAAAGTTAAATAATTTTCATAAAGTTATTGAATACTACTGGAGAACCAGTTATAGCTTGAATGCAAAACATCTTGTGTGAGACCTTAGACAGTATACATTTTTCATTACCTCAGCAGTGTCTTTTGAAACGTTGAAATGCGCACATTGATCATTCTGGCGCTTTTTCTTTACTTTGGGTGTATTTTTGTCCCCGCGAGTTCCCAAATTGACGAAGATACTGACCTAGAAAACGGCTCAGATGAAGAAAGTGATGAAGAAGACTATAATAATGATAACGCTGATGATGATGATAGCGAAAACGCTCACGATACCGATGACGATGAAGATGAAGATGAAGATGAGGAGTCACTTAATGGAGATGAGATTGACGACACTTCTGACGCTGAAACTTCTTTAGAAGTAACAACACCATACAATTTTCTAAGCTATTCATCAGAGCCCGATCATATTCAAAAATACCCACGATTCGCCATACTGAGGCGCAACAGGCTCCAGATCGCCGATGATACTTTTTAGAGAAGTTGAATACTGACGTGTCATTTGTCTTGTTTATTATTTCAAGAACATAAAAAAAGTAAAAACCCCATGCAATGGGCAAGAGAAGTTTGCACAGTTGTATCTAAGTAAATAAACGACAACAGAAACATAACACTGTACCTATATTCTTTACAATTCGTTCAGTTTGTATGCATAGAAATACAGATATATGTATCAAAATATAATATAGTATTTGAAATGTACTAATGCATTGATAACTAAGTAATCAGCTAGAGAAAGACGAAAATAAATATATAAATATTAGAGCATTAAAAATTCTTATGAAAATCCATTATTATCTGTTCCCATTGTCTCCTTCTTTAGATTTGCGCACATTAGACGGAGCATTGTGCGATCAAAATGGTAATGGTAAGCTCAGCGGTATTAGGTGCCGCTGCCGGTACCGGCTTAGCACTGTTATTGGCTGTAACCATCGTGATGTACCGCTATTATCTGCTTCGAAGGCGTGGCAAGGTAAGTACGTCTACATCTATCATGGGACACAGGCGAGAAACTCATCTAATTCTCTATCTCTTTTACGCAAGGAATGGGAGGAGTTGGACAGATGGGAAGAGACACGTATAATGCGAAAATTGCAGCTGAAGGTAAGAAATTATTCAATAATAACAATACTACTTAAAAAACAAGTACGTTTGTCTCATTTGTTCAAATACAAAAAAAGTAAGCATATTTATGGCCGTAAATAAATTTAAAGTAAATTACAGTTTGAGTATCACTGAATGCCATGCTTACAGTTTGAGTCATGGATTGTAGCTTGGGTTTGTGACTAGGGTAAATTCCCTTACAGGGAAATTCACATTTATAAAATGTACTATACGCGCATTTTATTGAGAATATGGGAATTTGAAATGAGCAACCAATTTCGATTTACTTAAAATCATTTTCAATTGCAGACATTTTCAGTTAAATGTAAATTCATGCACATATGTAAAATGGATGCTTCCAAGTTTAAGAATTACTTTTAAAAAAAGATTTTTATTTTTCTATATAGAAATAAATGCCAAAATTTAAAATACATTTTAGATAATAGTTATGTGTAAAATCAAAGTCAAATTTTACATATGGAATTTACCCGAAGAATGTAGGTAGAAATTGTATCTATTGTATCTATTGATCAGTTTTAATTCTCTAGAACGTTATCATTGTCCGCCAGCAATTAAAGGAGCTTCTGGCATCCAACTTTGTATCTATGGCACAATTTTTCCTAATCAGAGATACATTTACAATACTCGATACCTAGTCCTTTCTCATCAAAAAGAATTGCATGATATATTTTTAGAAAATATGAGTTGGTTTTTACCCTTACAGCTAACTACTTGGATCAAGAGAGGTATACCATATTATTCTTACTCTATACAGTCTGAGATATGTATGTTTCACCAAGTTTTCGAGTTATGAAACATGTATATAGCCATTTATGTATGCTTTTAACGAGGACATGTTTTGGAAAAGGGTATTTTCATTATTTTGCGCCATAGAACAAGAGTGAGAAGATTTCGGGTCCGTTTCAAGATCCCCAGAGCCCAAGGGTTTTGTTCGAGCTTTGGTTGATACCAAAGAAAATATTTTTTTATTTGTTTTCAATTTTTCTAGATTTGTAAAAATGATAAGATTTATAAGGATATCGCTAATTTCTTAAAGAAACTTATGATTTGTTAAAATGATAAGATTTATAAGGATATCGCTAATTTCTTAAAGAAACTTATGATTTTTTAATTTAAGTCTCAAATATAAGCCATAGAGCTGATCCTTTTATTTAGTGAAGGGAGACCGGATCGGGTTTTGGTACCAGGTTAAATGGCTCGGCTTATAGTCCCATTCGGGTAATACTAAGAGGTTCGTTTCTGAATCATTACAGTCTTTCTTCATAAAATCAAGCTAAAAGGAACTTATGCTTAGAATTGTTTATTATAGATTGATTATTTTCCGAACCGAACTTTACTGCGGTTATAGTTGGGATCCTGAGAGATTTGAAGGTTAGTTCCATGATCCAGTTCGGGGAGCTCAAAAATCCGAACCGAATAGGTATTGTGTTATTCGGTTCAGAAAGGGTGTGCAGTCTTGCATTTACCTATATCAGATTATGTTTGTAGCAGTTCTGCTTATCATAAATATCACAAAGCACCATAAAGATACAAATGTAACTACTGACAAATAATGGCGTCTGATGTGATGTGGCATTGTGTATTGAATGCAAAAGGGTGTACGAGAATTCCCCTCATCGCGTCGCTCTTTGCCTGTCAATTTCATATTTATAAGGTAGCCGTATCCAATACGAGTCATTATACAGTCGAGTGCAGCTCTTTGGGGTTGATTCCGTCGCTTTCATCCGAGAAGAGTCTTCAGCCCGTGCCGCAGCCACTCATACTTACATCGAATCAGCGGGTGCTCCTGCGCACAATTCGGCGGCGGCTGTCGGAGAACGCGCGCGTTTTTCCCGGGACCATTTTATGATTTGAAATGTTGATTTTATTAACTGGCTTGCTGTTGACATGAGACATGAGTGGTGGAAAGGGGCGATAAGTGAATCGTGGTCGTGTTTGTTGTATTTGTGTGTGCATATAATTTGATTAGCGGCAATAAATTCAATTGCTTCTTTGCCAATGTTTGTTTCATTACCCCCACCAACCGGTTCAACTGTTTACATGTTGAAGTCCATATACCCTCTCTGCCCCTCAAATAGCCACAATATTGACCACAACAATCGACGCGAAACATGACAACAACACAATCCTGATTAATTGTACTGTCCGGCAAATTCGGCCTTGACCATGATGGCCATGCATTTGTCCAGTGGCCACCAAAAAAAAAAATAATAATAATAAAAAAATCGATATAAAAGACGGAGTTTTTGACAATCCGCTGTTACCTGGGCCAACACAAAGGCCAATCGGGACATGAATGGAGAGAGCAAATGGTCCACACAAAGACATCTGCAGATCACTGCAAGTGCTCGCAGCTCGACACAATGTCCAAGTACAATAGTTGAAGAACTGTTTGCGACCTTTGTACTGCACTGACTTTCATTCATGAATATGTATCTGTAAAAGTTGGCATTGTGCTGCTCGAGTCCTAAACTGTCGGTAGGGTGCTTTGAAATATATTTCTATGCTTGACGCTAAACCAATGGACGAATCGCAAAGTCTTTTATATTTCAAAAATACTTACATCGACTATTCCAACTCTCCAAACAGACCGCACACACTCATTTATTGCCTGAGGTCTGATGACTGAAAAACACGCAGTTCAAACCCCAATCGTTTAGTGGTGCAAAGCTCATTTATAATTTATTCATAAGCGCAATAGGCCTCAAGAGTATGAGGAACTGTTTGAGCTACAATATAATGAAGTCATATTTGTTAAACCAACATCACATATAAAAGTGTTTTTCTTTATACTTATGAGAATGATGGTCTCCCATCCCTTCCCTTTCCTCTCCTTTCCTTTACTTTCCGTCTCTCCTGTTCTCTTCAGTGCCCGTTGGCCAAACAAACCCCTTCAATGGCCAAGGCGAGCGGCACTCCGTTTGACTGTTGGTAAAGTATTAACAATGGCAACTATAACAATCAGTCAAATGCAAATGTCACAACCAATTAATGTCAATAAATGATGAGCCCAACAACAGAGGCATCTAAAGTCCCGGAGAACTGTTTATCCCATGGTGGTGCTGATACTGATGCTGGTAGTGGTGGTGGTGGTTCCATGGCCGCCATTAAGCACACACCCCTTTGTTGGCGAATCCGGTTTATCATAGACTCGTCTGAGTTAAGTACGTTAGCTCATCCTGAATCCATGGAGATACAATTTGTAGTTCCTCTCAGCTTTCATTTGTTTAGCGTTTACCCGAGTTTTGTTCACAATTAAATGTAAATTGCACACTCGAACGATTCCGAGGGGAGAGCTTAAAGATACTTGCTATCTTTGTATCTTTTTTGATTCCTGTTTGCCTAGCAGGAAACAAAATATCCAATGAAGTTTTGGAGAGTTCCTTGAAAGATATGAAGATAAGAGTGCACGTGGCGAATTTACATTTATCGATACTTATATTGATATTTGCCTTTCATTAAAACAATAACTAAAAACAACAACAGACTGTATCAATAGCACGATCTCCGATCTCGAATTTGAAAAGAAAGCAAATCAACAATGGTCAGTTAAATCGAGCGTAAAAACGGAGCGCATACAAAGAACGGATGTGGTCAAAGGTGAGCAGCACTAGTTGGGCTCTGAAGTGGCTCTTCCCTGAAACAATTACAAAGGCACTTACAAGATCCAGGTCCAGGTCCAGCTCCCGAGCACGAGACCGACGCAACGCCTATAAGCGAAATGTGGTGCAAAAATCGAAGGTGGCGGCAACAGAGGCAACAACAGCAGCTGCAACCAGGTTGCATTTGGCTTTGCCTCATGTCTTTTGCATGATATCAGGAGCAGAATAAGGAAAGCATGGCAATTAAGCAGAAGCCAAATTGACAACAATGTATCCTAAAAAGTAGGCGATAGATCGCTTATGCAACTGCATTCAACAATGCGTCCGAAAGTACTTTGAGAGTTGGACAACAATTAACGTCACAGATTGTGTTCAGTTTTATAGCCACTTAACATATGATAAAATGTCATTGATGCGACACACGGATACAAATACAAACTCACAAAGGCGCAGCCTGGCAGACACCTTGGCATTACGCACACGTCGGGACAATGGCGTGAAAAGGACAATTAAAGCAAATCCTTAAAGCGAGTTAGCAAACGATGGAACTACCGCCATAATTCCGTGTAATGTAACCCAAAAAAACCGAAGTCTCCCTCAATACACCGTATATTCCTTTCTCCCTCTATCGGCCAAGGCGACGCAATGTCTGGCCGGGCACAAAGACGCAACGTGCGTCGGGAATGAATGGCAATAGTTCGTCCTGAATGGGCATAGTTGATGCATGTCCCGAGCATTGTTAACCGATTTGTGAAACAGACACATGCACACACGGAGATAATGCATCAATAAAAACATGTTAAGGTGCTCACAGGCAGTTGACAATACGTTAAGGCGACAAATCGCCGAGTCCACAGTTGCCATGAAATTTCCATTCAAATGTCTCGGACTGAACAGCGAACTTTAAAACTTTAAGCAATACTTATATATACTAAAGTAAGATTTGGCAACGGTTTGCGAAAACGGTTTGGAGAGCCTTGCACTGGTTTAATTTAAAGCAAAACAAAATTTAATTTTTATTGTTTTCCAATTTAATTGATAGCTTAACTGCTCAAAATATAAATATAAAATATGAACAAGATTTGTTAAAACTCTAGAGAAAGGTAATTTTTTTTATATTTTTACATTTAAACATCAATTAAAAATTTAATTATTCTTGAAATTGTAGATTACATATTGCTTATAGAGTCGTACTTCCACAACTCGAACTTCTATGTCCTAACTCGAGCTAAATCTAATGGGAATAGCGCTTACTGAGCTTACAAAAAATAATTGCAAAAGTCGAAGTCTTCATAATTCGACCTATTTCTTTGGTTAATGGTCATTTAAGTTAGAGAAGTTCGACTGTAATTCTTATCAAATCTTTAGTTAGTCTTCGGCTTCAGTGCTCAGATAATTTTTTTAAGATCGGTTCATGGTCCGATTTGGTTAACCAGGAACCCAAATCGAACCAGTTTTCTGAGGTTCGGTTCTAATTCGGGTTGCAGACTTGTTTACAATTCTCATTTTCTTAAAAAGTGTTTCCAGGATATGTATTTCAGCATTAGCTTTAAGATCACCCCATATTTGAAAGTTCTTAGGAGAACTTCAACTTCTTTTGAATGAGTTGAGCAATAGGTTTAAATTCTCACACATACAGCGAAGCTCTCACACATACTAGAACTACATGTAAGAAATTACCTGCCATTGTGAATGATCCTAGTGCCAAGGGCGGAGCTTAAGTGACTACAGTTGCTGCCATTTGAGGAAGGCAAAGTGTAAATGGTGAGCTAATGGACTGAGAAAACAAGCAAACAACCCTCAAATGAGTTAACAAAGCCAATTGCTCTCTCACTCGCACTGCCTGAGGCTGTCTGAGCCAGGGGTGGTGCAGAAACAACCCCTAGACCACAACCACCGGTGTCTATATAAAGTAAAGAGCAGTCTCTAAGAGCAAACCAGTAACGCTCCGTCTGCGATCGTGTTAGGTGCTCAACTAGAATCGAGAATCTCAGCTCATCGTCAACGTCACCAGCAACTTCAAGTTTTAGCAGAATGTCGCGTTCTTTCCTCATGGACTCCCTTCTCAGCGATATTCCGCCGCTCAACAAGAACAAGGAATCACGTGGATCACCGAATGCGAGTGCAACCGCCGCCGCGGTCGCCGCCACAGCCGCTGCAGCTGCCATGCTGCCCGGCATCCCCATGTTGCCGTATCCAGCCAGCTATGTGGGCAGCTACCTCTTCTCCCTGGGCATTCAACAACAGCAGCAGCAACAGCAACAGCAGCAACAGCAACATCATCAGGCTGCCGCTGCTGCAGCTGCCGCTGTTCTCCAGCAGCCCCACGCCTCCCTCTACCATCCGTATGCACAGCTCTTTGCTTCGAAGCGCAAGTCCAGCAGCTTGGCCAACTATGAGGACTGCTATCCATCGCCCCCGCTCTCGGCCAATGCCATTGGCCACGTTGGCAACACACAGCTGTCACTGCCACTGCCACTTCCGGGCATCCCGTCCTCGACTGTCTACGGCCTGCCTCTGCATGATGCCGGAGCATTTTGCACTTCGCCATCGGCTTCTTCGAGTGCCTCGTTGGATTTCGCAAATCACGATGAGCCGCAAGGAAAACGCTTCAAGCACGAGTCCTCCTGCTCGCCAGCCAGCTCACCCATTAAGTCGCAAGGGACTGTCTCCAGCGCTGGACTGGACATCACACCGCTGATCAGTGACTACGCCGACTCCAGCAAACGCATCCGCACAGCCTTCACCAGCACCCAGCTGCTGGAGCTGGAGCGAGAGTTCTCCCACAACGCGTATCTCTCACGGCTGCGCCGAATCGAGATTGCCAACCGTCTGCGACTGTCGGAGAAGCAGGTGAAGATCTGGTTCCAGAACCGACGCGTTAAGCAGAAGAAGGGCGGCTCCGAGAGCCCCACATTCAACCTATCGGCCAACTCCAGCAGCCCCCAGACATCGCCCTCGCCCAAGTGCTGTGACGTCAAGATTGGCGCGTAGTTCCCACACAGACTTAAGAGTGTTACTTGTACAGAAATCATAAGTTGTTAAATAGTCTAAGATAATAAAACTAGAATATGGCATAATCAATGTAGTCTCTTCTCTTTACTTCTCCTTCAAACTGTTCGTAGCAGGCCAGTTTACATAAGTACACGAATTGCTGGCATCTGCCCTGAAATGAGATTTGAAACAACTGCAAATTGAAATTTTCATAAATTTACTGTTCGTTTCGAACTGAAATATTCCACGCAATACCATGTCGAACTTCTACAAGGAGCTGAAGAGCGAGTGGGCGAAGAGCTCTCCGAATCTGAGCCGTTGTGCGCAACTGTTGGATAATCTGAAGCTGGAAATGGTTCGCGTGGGCTTGGCAGGAGTGCAGGGGCAAGGCGCCTTGCCGTCCAAACAGGCCCAGGATCTGCGCATGTCCCGGGAGATGCTGGAGATCGCCATAGAGCACAGCGTTAGAGTCAAGGACAACGCCGCTTTCGAGCGCTACATGACACAGTTGAAGATGTACTACTACGACTACGACCAGTATCTTGAGTCCTCGCCACAGATGCACAAGTTCATGGGACTGCATCTACTCTATATGCTGGCCACAAACCGTATTGCCGATTTCCACATTGAGCTGGAGCGTCTGCCCTCGGCGCTGCTCCTGCAGAATCCTTTCATTTCTCCCGTGCTGGCCTTGGAGAACTATTTCATGGAGGGGCGTTATAACAAGATATTACAGGCCAAGAAGTCCATGCCCACGGAGCTGTATTACAACTTCATGGACATACTAGTGAGCACCGCCCGTGAGGAGATAGCCTCATGCATGGAGAAGTCATATGCCAAGATCTCGCAGAAGCAGGCTGCCTTGCGCCTGGGCCTCAAGCCCGGGGGACCTGAGATCGCTAATTTGGCAGCCAAACGAAAATGGACACTGGACATGGATGGTAACTTCAACTATGCCGATCTGAATACCAGGCGAAGGGAGAAGGTGCCGGCAAAAGACATCGCTGTGCACACTTTGACCTATGCCCATGAACTGGAGAAAATTGTTTGAAAATTCAACAAATAAAGCGTTAACGTTAATCCAATTGGGCGGAAAATTATGTCCAGGAAATGCATAGTTGATGTGCCGGAAATTTGTCAGATTTCATTTTCACACATCTCAAACTATTTGGACAAAGACTTTCGCAAAAACGCAGTTCGTCCTTCCGTTAAGCTGACAGGCGTTTTGAATGAGTGGATAGGGCTATCCGATTCGGGGCTTTTCCAAATTAGATGCTCATGTCTGCTATAAGAATGACATTTAGAACGATTTAGTAAGTAGTTAAAGGCCCAGCTGATTGAACAGCTATAGACCAAACTCCGACATTCATGTCTCCTGTCAACCGATTTGTGTGGTCTGCGGTGTAAACCACAAGGATACAAGATAATAAAGTTGCATAATCATTGAGTTGGCAATTACTCAAATAATATTTGTAGCATCATGGCATCATGGAACCCATTCCCACGACACTTTAAACTGTCAAGCTACTGGCAATTACCAAATTGAGCGCAAATCCCGAAACAGGACTTGCAAAAGTGAAGCTACAGTCAGTCAAATCCGCCAGCCCAGATGTTTATCGTTAGCATTTAGAAATTGTTGGCTTATTCGTATACGTACGAGTTGTTGCCGTCTGAAGAGGAATGGCCTAAACGAATCGGGCGAAACAAACCTGCCTGGCGAAACTCATTGACAACAAACAAAGTCGACAATTGACATCGATTCTTCAATGAACACTCGTATTCTACGAGTGCGTTCCATTGTGGACATTCCGAGATGAATGAGGGTGCAGGGGTGCGGTGCTAATAAACGCAATTGCACCTACGCCCCTACGGGACGTCGGGGTAAATGGCTCAGTCGGCGGTTTTAAACCGAATTCCCAGTTCTTTTCACTGAGCTATTCTTGAAAATTCGTTTCAGGTAGTTTCAGTTGGTAGTTTGGAGATCGCTCGATCCTTATCAGTGGCGTGTACAAAAGTTGCCTCAGTGTTTCAAGTATGCGCCCACTTGAGTTGAAGATCTAGCTCTTCAGATTCAAGTGCACAGGTAGGTGGTGTCGACTCCTGGTGCGTATTTTATTCTCCACTTTTGCAGAATCATGATATCTGTGCAATTCTAGTATTAGACTCGGCATTGTCTCATATCAGTCGAAACATTCAAAAATAATAGAGAGATTGATTTTAAAGATAGTTTAGATACTATTAAAGAAAGGGAAAATGTATGATTACCGAAGAATGATTCGTACAACTGAATGTATAATCATTGTTCCCCTATTGCGAATACTACGTGTAAGTAAATGATATGGTACGCATGCCTTATTTATTTAATAAAAAAATTAACTAGGTTTAATGGGAACAGGAACAGGCGGGCAGACCGGCCAAGTTTATATCTCATTCATCTAAAATCAACGTATCTGAAAACACTAAGGAATTGCAAAGGCAGCGAAACTCCAAAATTTGCCGGGTTGGGTTCTCAACAATTTTCGGAAAGTATTTGCATCTTTGTGACAGTAAAGTAGAACAAGTTCCGTGCTTGCTTTTTCTTTCCCTTTCTTACTATTTCTATCTCTGTTTGCTAATTTTCATATCCAGATGTTCAGAATTCATGGCTGTTTTGACACCCGCTGGGTTCAACGCTCTATGCAGAATCCCCTTGCAGAAAGTCTTTTTACAACAAAAGCACGAGCACTTCATGAATGAATACAAACTCAAGTGCCGAACCTCTTCACTCTGAAGTGTTTTCGCGCGTTCGAGAGTCCGAAATGGGAAAGCGTAGGAGGAGTTTTTCAAATGTATTCCTCGTCTTATGAATGAAACTGGGCAACCCTGAAGACTATGATTCTAAGGTTGTTAGCTGCGCTATCTATTACCTGTAGTCCTTCGGATCTGGGCAATTCCATTGCCTTGTTAGAAGATCATTAGTCGAGGCGTTGTTGCTGTCGGCAGACAGAAATTCTATTGAAAATTGGCCAAACAGCATTGGGCTCTACCTGAGAGAGGATAGCTGTGAATTTGTCAGGTGCGCAATGCGCAGTCTCCTCCTGCCCAGACAAACTGTCGCCGGGTATCCGAAGTCGAAAGGAATGTCCTGCCGTGCAACGGTTGTGGTCTCAAGTGTGTAATTTAAGTGTGTTTCTGCCATAATGGCTATAGTTTAGTAGTCGAAGTTTCATTTTGAATTGAACTCGTGGGAATTACAACGGACATTCTATTCTATTTTAATAAAGTTCACTCATTTCTCAAAATAGCTTTGAAAGCTTCACAAAGCCGAAGCTAAATCTCAATGAAATTCCTAAACCCCAACATTGAAGCTTCGGTCTTCCAATACAGTAAAGCTTACAGTGCAAAAGCTTTTATGCAAACTGTTATATAGTAGCACAATTCTTTGACATGAATTATCCAGATTAATAACTATCATTAATTATTTAAGATAGATATTAATTTGATATACAATTTTTCAGATCAGCATGAGTAAATACTTCTAGATTATAAATGGCAAAATTATATGAGTAGTTTTGATAGTTAAATAGATACAAGCAAGGATATTAAACACTGTCGTATTAAACCTCGTCTGATTGCTCCATCTCTAACTAACTAAGTAAATGATTACCCTGCTGATAAGTGAGTTTATGTATGTCGCTCTGACCATTCCATTCTCACGAGCATTCCCATGCATCAATTCAACTACGCACATTGACTCCTGTGGGCCCCAAAGCTTAGCATCTCCAGCGGAGCCAGACCCATTTTAATTTCCATGGCGCCTAATATCGAGTGGCGCCTGTTTACAATGAGCATTTGTCGCTTCGTTATGCAACATCTTATGTCACTGGCAGCAGCTGGCATATCAGTATCTGGGTGTACATCTAGCTAAACGCACAGTTTCCATTCAGTAATGCTCTTTGTGCTTACGAGTGAGTCGATCTAATTACGATTACTTGGATGTGCATATGCTAAGGCGCCTTCGCCCAGTGAACTCACTCCAAGGAATCAGCTGAGATAGACGCGTGTCTAAGGACCGAATTTATCATGAAAATGAACGATGCACATAAATATCTACTATTAGATATGTACATAACTCGATTTAAGCTATTTGCCTAGACCAACAAAGAACTACTCTCGGACATATCCTTAGCTTTTAGCCACAAACGAGTAGACACTAGCTTGGCAATGTCAATACTTTGATTGAAAATAAATAAACACAATGAATATTAAGTTTAAAGTATCCACGCTGTCACATTTAGGGAGCTCGTATTTCGACTAAAATTGTGTAATGGGCTTATAAGCGATTGTAACCTGTAACGAGGAGTGCTTAGATGTTTACCAAAAATGAATTTGGGGCTGATAAAGAAGCCAAATACCAATGACCTTATAAAAATACAAAAATGTTTGATTTCGCGAGAAAATGCTACAATAGTTAAGATTTCTTAAAAAAAACCTTTTGAGACTAAAAGTTGATCTGCCTCCAATTGTTCCAATGGTAGATATATGATATAGTAATCTGATTTTAACAAGAATGTAGGTGGCAGTGAACTTTGACACCGAATTCGACTCCTTGCAATTTGAATTTCGCAGCTCTCGCAGCTCCTACTCCAGTTTCTGCTCTTGTTCATTCTTAGTACACTTATAACACTGTCATCATATAGTGAATAATTACCAAGCACATCTCACATTTGTATTAATATTAAGCAAAAATATATGCTTCATAGACAAAAATAAGTAATAAATAAGGCAAGAAAGGCAAACACCGCTTATGTGTGGAGCTGCAAGTGCAGATGATAAAACAGGAAGGGAGATAGGGAATAATGCCCAGCTCTGGTTACTTGGATGGTTACACGTGCCAGGGGCAACTTGTTGCAGAGGATTAAGCACATGCAATGGTCCACCAGCTGTTGGTTGCATTCAAAATAGAAGTAAGTTAAAGTAAATGTTGAAATTAATTTAAATGCATTTTACGACAAAATACCTCTTGAATAGTTATCAGAGACCTTAATTTGACTTTGAAAATATGATAAATAAAATACTTATATACACACATAGTTTGTATATAAGGACCAGGCGCTTGGTGTCAAATCTCTGGACATACTGAAGCTTACAGCAGGTGTTAAGGGCAAAACGTCGTCTGTTCAGGGACAAACACAACAGGTGAACAGTATACTAGTATACATATTTAAAGCGGCCTTATCACTGTAATCAGTACTATGGTATTCGAGTATACCGCCAATGAAGGTTATTTATTATAATTTGAGTAGTTGTCGGTAACTAATATTAAATTAATTTAATTTTGGTATAGCCACAATTGAGTTTTTGAATACCCAGAAGAGCTTACATACATTGACTTCGAATGTACTCGTATGTACCGATTGTGTGTATTTATGAATAGTACATATTTCGTGCACCTTTAACGTCTGACACTCGAACAAATACAG
The DNA here is from genome assembly GCA_035043635.1 of Drosophila rellima. Taxonomy (NCBI): domain Eukaryota; kingdom Metazoa; phylum Arthropoda; class Insecta; order Diptera; family Drosophilidae; genus Drosophila; species Drosophila rellima. The sequence continues at coordinate 9,100,084 of JAWNMV010000806.1, read as the reverse complement.
ACAGATTAAGCGAAAGTATATTTGCGAAAATATGTATGTACACACACACATTGATACTTTTGTGTTTTGATATATGCATGTATATTCGTTTTTGTATCTCCCCCTAGCTTTTATCTGTCTCTCTCTCTCTCTCTATCTGTTTCTATCTTTTTGTTTGCTTTCAAGGTGAAGTCGCACACACGCACCCTCAAGCACTTTCAACGACCGTTAAAGCTTCCGGAGCTTTTTCGAACTTCTGCCATTTCAATTCATTGTCCTTGTGACTGCTGAAATCATTCGCATAACAATCATGTTTATCCATCAGCTTTAGTCTTCAAAGGTTCAAAGCCCTAGAAAATTAAAAAAGGTTTACTTTACTCCATTGACTTTAGTGAAGGACTTTTCGAAAAAGCCTTCGAGTTGCATTGGACGCCTTTATTGTAAAAGCCAATTAGTCTGACAGATTTAATAAATCACTACTAGTTGATATTTTATAAGAGCACTGACTATCAAAAGTAATAGTTTTAGAAAAGTATTCAATAGTCGATAAGCTAGGCGCAACAGCTGATTAGGCAACAAGTTGCGAAAAAGCTTTCGAAGTTGCGAGCCAATAATTCAATGCCACAAAGCTTTGCCGAACAACATCGTTCCAGCCGACGCGCCTTCTCCTTCTCCTTCTCCTTGTCCTTCTCCTTGTCCTCGTCCTCACTCTCGTTCAAGTCCACATTGCTGTTGTCGACCTCGTCCAACTCGAATTTTGCAACTTGTTGTGCGTGGCCAGCGTCACCGCCATTGTCGTCGTGTCTGAGAAAGCTGAAAATCAAAATCAGTAGTACGCGCGCAGTTCTTCTGAGTAGAACGAAGGGACACCGTGTCGAAGTCCATATCCGAATTCGAGTCCGAGTTAAATTAATGAAAATTAAAGCGCACCCAAATAGAGTAAAAAAGCTAAGAGTTAATAAATGAGTGCACAATATGATTCAAAGTTTCCAATAAAATCATCAATTTATTTGAAATGTGTAGGAAATAAGATTGCGTTGCCATCTCACATACAAGCATAATATTTTGATTGAAAGCCAGCGCCCAAGTAGGTATCAAATGTTTCCTCTACAAATCGCACATTCGAAGAGGTGTTTTATGGATTTTCCTGCGTCGCCTTTGTGGCTGCGTCGAAAGTGTCGGAACTGTTGCTTTGTTGTTCCCAGTTGGAGCTGCGTTTTAGGTGTACATAACACAGAATTGAGTTGTACTCGTACTCGTTAAAGTTTCTACTTATAATCGGGGCAAGGTGATAAGATGTACATAGTATATATCCATATTTGTGGGTTTGTATGTGTACTTGGACTATAAACCTTAATTAATCCTACTTACTCTCATATCAACTGGCTACCATACGGTGGTTCATAGGCAATGACTTTTTGTTAATTTCAACTGCAATTCAAATTCTTAATTAATTAGTGATGAATTGCAAATATTTCTTGATCACTTCAACACTAACATATGCAAGGCCTATTGAGTTGAGCGATATGTGTATATAGAATGTATGGAAATAGGTCTCACAACGTTCCTCTCCAATTGTAAATAGTTTCAAATTTAAGGAATTTTGATGAAATTCTCAGCTATCGCTCGCTGTCAGCCCTTCGCCCAAATGGGCGGGATGTGCATATCAAACGATTCGGTCACAAAACTGCGCAAGACCCTACTCCATATTACTTAGTCGAAGCAGTAAAAGTCATTTCAGCGGGTCTCTCGTCTGTCGCTCTTTGGCTTGGCTTTCGCTTTGCTTTCAGGGTTTTGTTTTGACTTGTATTAAACTCATCTTCGCCGAGTGCCTTTAAAAATTTAGTATGCACATTGCTTGCGCCTTTGGATATTGACAGTAACCCCGAGCTGACTTCAAGCTGAATTTAAAGCATCTGCGAAGGGAGTACTTAATGCGAGCCTATGCCTGGGTACGAGTATATCAATCCCGTCCTCAACCACCCAGGCTACAACAGACATCAGCACCAAAAAGCAAAGTTAATATAATTATTTTTAGATAACGAATAACGAATCATGCGAGTGCACAATTTTGCGCAGGATTCCTTCGATGTTGACTCGCTTGTTGAAGCAGCAAAAGTGCGTGAACTGAATACAGCGCGTGGCGGGTGTATAAATATGTACAATATATTTATGGGGACACGGGTCCCCGTACAGCTGTTTATTGTTGTTGCTTGGGCAGCTTTGAGTTGATCACCCACGCGACACGTTGAAGTCCCCTAAACTAAACGGAAGTCCCTAAACTATTGAAATAGCACAATGATTGAAAGATATTTTCGAATTCGATGATAACAATGAAAGGAGACACAGAGCGGCGACTGATAAAAAAGAGTGCAATCAACGTGATAGAGTCAGAAATCACAATCTGGCACTCCCTTCAAGTATGTTGGGAGCACTGCGTGCTGTTCCGATTTGTCTTAATTACAGATGCTGAGATACTCTCATTTTATAAAAAAGAAAAGAATGTGCTTTCTCTTTTGTACCCTGCAACCATGAACAACCAGGAGTATTTACTTAAAGTTGTGCAGATGCATCGCATAAGTCAAACTCACTTTTTGCATTGAGTGATTTGTAAACGAAGGTTAGAGTGTGTACTTAAGTGGATCTGTTTTAGCTTTTCTTAAAGCAGTTTTTATTCTTTTCTTAGTATTTTCCTTAGAGGTCCACTCGTAAATTTCAATTTACTTTGTAAGTGCACACAACACACACAGTCCGATAAACACACGCACACTCATGTAGCTCGGTTTTGTGTGTATTTGACAGATACATTTATATAGCGTGCAGCATTAGCCTGTCGTTTCAATATCTGTTGCATCAAGTCAGTTCAGTTCAATTAGTTTATTTACCAAATTTACAGATTGGGAGTTTTCTATAGTCCTATACGTCCAATCGGACGACTATTTTTTAAAGCTTACGAATAATTATTCAAAAATATAGTGAAGAGTTTTTGAAAGCCTACAAATCATATATATGTGTGCATGTGTATGTAAATACTTATAAGGCTCTCTAAGTGGCTGGACACAGGGTATCCTACAGTCGGGCAAACTCCGCGAGCGAAGTGAATTGAATTATCGAATCGCATTTACTTTATAATATGATGCCACATTATGCCAAGTGTTATGGAGACACATAGCCTGCTATTAATTAAGAGTGCAATAAGAAAATAAATAATATGACGAAACAATACAGGACTAAAATGGAGGACATTCAACATGCATACATATGTACATATGTTATGTATACCTGTTTGGTCCGGATATGCGTAATTCATTTATTGTCAGTACAATATGCAAATGTAATTAAACCCCAAAACAAAACAGTTAGCCCGCAAGCGAATTGTGAATCTGTTGAGGGGGTTATGGATATAGGTTTAAGTAAAATCGATAATGGGTGATATTCAGGCATCTAAAGAATTTTAATACGTCGCTTCGCAAAAGGAGAATTAATTGAAGTGATTTCAAAAAAACCAATAAAATTGAGATATATTAAGTAAGCACCAACTAGTTATCTTGTTGATGAAAATATCGGGGGAGATACCAGTATCAGGTAAAAAGAGGATTGGTTTCAGATAAAGCCTTTCCCTTAGCTGAACTTATTACAATGCTAATGAAATTTAACTTTTAGTAGCAATGCTATTTTAATGCTAATAAATCGTCATCTCACCAGCTGAAGTATTTTCCATGATATGTACATAGTAAGAGATGTGAAGCTGCTTAGTACAAATGGAATGGTCGAAACAACATACATATATTTAATATCATTACTGTAGATGATATTAAAAACATAATAATAAACATAGTCAAGGGCGAAGCCGGCTTTGTGCGAAGAGGGGGATAAAACAGTTTTATCTATCAGTGTATATCTCAAATCTCCATAGATTTTGGACATTACTTTTAAAGAGTCGGCGATCTTTAAGTGTCAGAGATTTAATTTTAATTTCTTAAATAAATAAATAAGATAATTTTTCGTTTCTTTTATATTATTAATTTAAAAATATTTTTTATATTATTAATAAATGCATTCAAAATTGAGTATTTCATTCAGTACAAATCTCTTCACAATTTACTTTTGAATTTGAAAGCATCGGATGCCTGGTTTAAGGAGCACTTAAAAGTGCAGATGAATTGCTATTACGCTGTTATAAGCTGTTACAAATAAGCCAAAAAACCACTTATTCATATTTTTTTTTAGCGGATTTGTCGCAAATTTATATGAGCTAAGATTTTTTACAAAATCTAGGCACCTGCTGGATTATATTATAATTTTACTATAATTATAACATGATTTTCAGTACAAGGTCTTTAGAGGCCATCATATTTTGTGAAATAAATACGTGCATACCTTAAACAAACCAATAACACGATGTCCTTGAGAAACCAGGGCTGACCCACAAAAGAGAAAATCCAAGCTGCTGCAATCAAAACTATTTGTTTAGATCATTTTATTGCTAACGAGATTGACGCAGTACCAGACAAATGCTTCAATCAAATCCTAGCTGCTGGCAAGGAAACGTCTGTAGGTACATGGTGCGAGGATATGAGGATGCATGAATGTACATATGTATGAATAAAGGATAGCAAATCGGATCATGCCAATGCATCAGTGCAAATGTATAGAGGTCTTGTCAGTTGATACAATGGCATTTATTTGCAATGGAAAGGGTTAAATGGCCAAATTGCCGAAGTCGCTGGCCTTTGAAGTAGACCTTGTCGATGCGTTCGGCTTTCGGCATTTGGAGTCTTATTTTGTCTGATTTTCGCACAGCGAACTGCAGAAAAGTGCTTTGTTTAAGGCAATGAAAAATTGTGATTTGTTTTGATCCGGACCGCAAAGATTGCTTTTCGCATCGATTATGGTATGGATCCCGCCCGATTCAGCTCTGATTGGAATATGTGCGCTTCGACAGAACCAGACATCTCTAAATTTTACCCATTTGAAAGCCAAATAGCATTGCCAGCGTGTGTGGCCTCTGGCTACTCGTATGAGCATATAAAATCGAAATCGAAAATAGGAGCTAGTACTTACATTGAAAAGCTATCATTGTTGTTGTATCACGCACATTGAGCAGCCGCACTATTTCCATTGTATTGGTGATTAATTTGTAGCCTCCGGGGCCGGGGTGCCTCTGTCTGAGTGCTCTGGGTGGGACTTTCTCATGCCGCCACAGAACTCGAGCTCGAATGCTTTGTAAACAAGTTGACAGACAGCGATGAGAGCTGTATTGACGTTTGATGAGCGGATTATCAGCGAACCCTTCATGCGGCTCTCGCTCTATGGGCCAGGCCAACAAGTGTTGTCCGTTTCTCACCACATTGCTGCGCCATTAACAGGATGCCACAGGACCTTTGCCTTCTGTTTTGATAGTTTGTTAGTGGTTGCGGTTGCGTTATGTGTTCCGGGAATTTTTAACTTACAATATCGGATAATTTTAGCTGTGGATGTGTTTGTAATTGCTAGTGAATACTGACATGATTTAAAGTGGTAAAAACTGTTTTCAATAACTTAATGATAGTCATCCTTTAGACTCTTGCAATAAGAGTGTGGACAATGTCTGTTTTTAAGGCAGTAAAAAACATTTTACCCCTGAGAAATACATACATATTACATTTGCAAGCTGCACAACTTGCTTTGAAAAATAGGGAATAAACATGATGGGTTTGATTTGGTCAATAGCCAGACGTCGAGGTGCCATGGAACAGATTCTAAAAGAAAATCGGAGCGTCTTCCAACTGCAGCCCGCCAGATTGAGTTTTCAGAGTGTAGGTAAGCGAATAATGAGCTGCTGTTTTGCATTTTAATTTCCGGCCACGGTCATACCTGTGCTGGCCTTTTGTCGGACATTGCTTGAACGGACTTTACGGCTTAGGAATGTGTTTGTGCTGGAATTGTTGCTGGCCTGTTTGGCTTCTGTTTGTGCCGCAATTATTTAAATGAGATTACGAGGACTTACGCGGCGGAAATGCCCGATCTGTATTATCATCTGCCGGCATGGGCCAGACTTGGCCTGATGCCATTGCTCTTTTGCTGGCAACCCGCTCATCCTACGAGTGCTCTTACTCATAGAAATCCTATTCTTTTGCTCTGCTCGTGTGTCAAAAGTTGACGAGCGAATTTACCTTTGTTTTCTAACTGTTTTTACGGTTTTTGTTTCAATGCATATTGTTGCCTTACTACTGAAGAGATTACTCAGGGGCCACAACAATTGATATTGTTCATTATCATACGCAGATTGGTTGACACTAATGCGCATTTGCATTTGACAGTTCAGTTTGTGGAACCACGCCAAGCCTTACTGATTGAAAGACTCAGAAAGCTCATAATGAGACTCATACCAGACCAGTACATGACCTGAGCGATGCCACAAGCCAACCCCATGTAATTTATTGCCAGTGTGAGCGCACGTTGTATTTAAATTTAAAAACAAGGCGCGAATGCAATCAAACAACTTCCATTATTTCTCCATTTATGCCCATAAGCTCATGAGTAGTAAGGACATTGAGCGTGGGAGCCAAGCTCAAGGACGTGGCTGCCGCTTTCTGACAACGTCCTACGACTAGAAAAATGACTACAATATGAAACAAGAGCAACTATTGTACTAATAGGATTAAAATTTGCACAGGGGACAAGAAGTGGCATTTGTGGCTGTGTCAGTGGCACTGGCAGTGGCAGTGGCAGTGCTAGACCAATGTATGGGTGTGTGTATTTTTTAGGGTGGCAGCAACTGGAAGTGCAACATATTTCACTGAAACGTACTCCACTTTCAGATACGTTACATTGATACTATATTTATAGAAATAATCTACAGTCTGTTTTCCCTATATTAAATCTCTTTTAGGATCAAAAACAGTCGATATTGTTTAGCCAAGTCGATATAGCCTACTGAAGAAATGATCGGTTGAAAATCAACTTCAGTATGATAAAGAAGATTTCTCTACCAAACACGCAGATTTTTCAATGTACATATACATTTTATCTAAAGTATAGTTTCAAAATTGTCTTAAGCTTGTATTCATTTTATGTCAAAATATCTCTTCAATAGTTGACAAAAACCTTATTTAGTCATTGGAAAAGCGAAAATCCTATAAAGCCACTATTTCAGATAACTGTCATGGGAGCGATCGGTCGGAAATTACGTTGAACATATTTTGTCAAAATCGGTCCCCTATATCCTAAAGCTACATACCTCCTGCAAGGGCAGAACGTCAGCCGCCATGTATCGCCTACTGTTGTGTGTGTATATAAGGGTATCTAATAAGGTATCTAAGTACCTGTGCACAGGATAATTGTAAATGTTAAGGCAGGCGAGATCCCACTTTATAGCCTCCGTCTAAGAAACGCAACTTAATCGTGGAGTTCATATAAACCTGTTCCAGATTGGATTACTCTAGCTTTTCTGACCTTTGAGATCCAAGACCTGGTATTCAAATTGAACACACGGCTTCTTCAGATATAAAAGTTCGAGATATGGAAGTTCGAATGTATATTCTGTTGTCCTATATGTCTACATACTTTCCAGAATTTAAAATAGATAAAATAGATAGATTTTAAATAGATTTAAAGTAGATAGATATATCAGCAGGTCGCTTGGTCTTTAGTGTCCTAGACTATTTTCCTGGCTTGCATGGCCCACTCTTACATGGATTCTTGCAAGTGCTGGGCTTCTGCTTCGTTTCGGGACATGGTTCCCGTGTTGTTTCTAAGAGTAGAAATACACCTTGAGTAGATGTGTTAGTATGGTTTTAGACAATTATGTACGTACTCTTAAAGCAGCCAGCAAAGAACTGGCTATCTGCAGCACAATTGTCATTCTTGCAAGTGCCATCATTTTTCTTCTTGCTCATTCCGCGACATTGAATGATATTCCTTGGATTACTGGCACGAGACATTACGACTGAGGGAATGCGCGTAATGGCACTAGCCACACGATTTACCAAACGCAGTGACATGTTTGGATTTTACAAAATAAATTCTAAACAGCAGACGACCTGCTGATATAATATCAGTAAATTTATAAGTAGTCGAGTGAAGAGAACTAAACGAACTAAATTCAATTAATACTGAACATTGTCTAGTACTCCATACATTAAATTTTTGAAGCAATTTTCAACGCCTTTCAGACTAGTGAAGAAGTTTAACCTCGAGTTTCCCTGTTTCAAGAAAGCCTAACTCGCTTTAAGCAAATATAAAATAAACAATGACAATTGACAATGTGACAATTTTTTGCATTAATTATCATAAATTTCTGCCTCCTAGCTCTTACCGTTTCTCTGTGTCAAGGTCGAAATATGTAGTTAGTTATGCTATGTAAACTTGCTTACAAAATTACTCAGAAAATGTGTAATAACCTCTGCAAGAATTTATTCATTTCAAAATGTGATGACTCAGTCCAAGTTTGCGAAATGATATTTAAGGCTAGGAAATGGATGTCCTCAGCCATTTGATGATGGACAAGCCATCAGCTTATCCAAAACCAATAATAGTAATAATTATAAACTTTTCAAAGATTTGTGGCGTGGAAGAAGAAAAGACACTGTTTACAGAAACACAACAAATTTCCTATCTCAACAAGGGGGCTTCGACCCCTGCTCACTTCGGATGCAGTCGAGCATGCTCGACTGTAGGATACCCTGTGAACTGGCATTCCGATAGCCAAAGGGTTAATGGTGCAGCATTACATTTTCGGATAATTGTTTGTTTTACATCTATATGATCCAGTGAACCGATTTAAACCAAATTCGATCATAATGTAAAAGACAATAGAAAATTCCCAATCTGTGAGTTTTGTTAGATATCTTCAAAAACAACAACAAATTGTAAACTAAATCTTAATTTTCGATTAATCGTTCCTAAGGCAGCTATATGATACAGTAGCAAATTTCAAGCAAATTTGGTCATTATATAAAGAGCACCCCAGATGTATATTCTGTCAGTTTGGTTAGGATATATCAAGATTTTCATACTAAAACTTGATTCCCGACTGATCGTTCCAATGGCAGCTATTTGAGATAGTGGTCCATTTTCCACCAAGTTATGTCAGGATGTTAAGGACCATTCCTTTTTCAATGGGCACAGGGTATAAAAAGAGCATCGGTCTACAGACACTGCGACACTGTCGAAGACTTTTACAAATACTTTGTAAAATAAACTTTATTCTTGTGTCTTATTCTAGCTGTTGCATTGTAGCAAGAAGTTTGCATTTACTTACAGTGACTTTATGGAACTAATTATTTATAGTTGGCTGCACAGCTTGCATCATAGTTTGTGTCGAGCAGTTTAACCCAAAAAGGTTAGTTTAATATGTAAGCTGATATCTTCTAAAAAACAACTTATGCATCAATGGATACATAGTACAATAGAATTGCTGTTCGAAGCTTTTTAAGTGAAGAATAGTTTTCACCCTACGAGTATTCAAACTATCTTTTTAAATGTAGCTGAATGTAAATATTTTGTGGCGAAATGCATTAATCTGTAATCATGCATGTTAAAAGCTGTCATTTATCTGAGGATAATACTAGAAATGGGAATAACTTACACCACAATACCGAAGAAACATCTGAAGTGCTAACAATGAAAATACCATTAATCAAGGCTTAACAAATTAAACAAAGTGGAAAATTTCAATTTGATAGTGTGTTCCAACTACCCGGCATCTACTCGAAACGACATCTACCCCTGTCCACTTCCTTTTTTTGGGGTTGACATTTATTTGGCAATAATAGCTGCAAAACTATTAAAACGCCTTTTGCATGCAATTTTACGCAATGACAAGGGTGTTGAGGGTACATCTGAAGGCCGCTTCCAGCATTTTGGGTTGCTTTCCGATATCTTTGCCGCAATTTGCAGGGATTTTCTAAGCATATGCCGTGCGTGTGAGAGTGTGTGTGTGTGTGTGTGTCTGTGTGTGGCTGGGTGTGTGCTTGGTGTCATGGTATCATAGATGTGCATTGGCGTTGAAAAATGGGCTTGGCCGTTGTCCCTTTGATTGCCTTTTAGGTGTCAATTAGCGACGGTGCGGTTGGCTGCATTTCAATGATACGAAATTGATGTTTTCGTAGTCGGATAATCATAGTCGCTCTCACTGTTCCTGGGGTGAATTGCAAGAGAGATGGCACGGATTTGCTTGTATGGGTCGGCACCAAGGTGTTATTAAATGCAACTTTTGCTAGCTTATTATTAATTGCACATACTTGTACCTTTGTTGTAATTACAAATCATTCTAATAACACCATACGAGGTGAAAGTCTAGTATCGACAAAAATGTCCACGTTCCAAAATTTTTGATATTCCATTTCGTAAAAAATAATAGAAAAGATAAACGACTCTCTCATATGCGACGACGAAATCCTTATATCTTTTGATGTAGTTTCCCTATTCCGCAGTATACCCACAGATCTAGCAATTGAAATTAATAGCAGAAAAAATCCGATCAGATCGAGCTATATATCGATTGAGAGGTAGAGCTTTAACTAACAAAAGTGCGGGCCAAGACTTTTGGTAAATCACCTAACTTAACTCGAAAAGGTTTTTTTTAAGATGTAATCGAATCAAAGATGTAGTGCATCTGGTATTGTCTTCGACATCTCTATCAAATTTAATTCAAATCGGTCCAGTGTATCATAGAACTGAAGTTAAAACATGTTCATCCCATATGTAGAAAAAATAGTGGTTTTGATCAATGTTACAAACTGGCTTTTGCGTAGTGCATTCAAGAAAGATTCTTTCACCGATCTCTGTTTAATGACAACCCCAATACGAGTACAACACATGAATATTTATTCACTCTCTTATAACTCCAATGCTCACATTTCAACGCACCAAAAGAACGTACTTTTATGATCCTTAACGAATTTGAGGGTTGGTCTTTGGTTCAGATTGTCTGTCTCCCTCTCGCAATGATTGGTTGTTTCATTTGTGTTTTGATGTCATTTGCTACACGTGCTTAGATTCATTTAATTTATTTAATACTTGAAAATACATTTTTGTGTACTTTTGTATTGGACTTCTCTCTCACCCTCTCTGTTCTCTGTTCTTCTGGTCCTCTTGCTCTTCTAATTCTATTCAATACCATCGTCATCCCCTGCAACGTCATTAGGGTAACTACTCGCAGAGCAGGATTGGGTGTGACTGCAAATGAATTTTCATTTCGCATTCGATACGCTGCTTAACGAGAAGTCGTCCATCGAGCCATCGGCTCTTGGGGACTCCTGTTTCATTTGCTCATACTCTGCCGGCATTCTGCTTTCCTTTCCATCTCACTTACAATTAGATCAATTCAAGTGAAGTACCTAGAATAGCAACTAACTATGCAACAACGAAGTCTGAATATTTATGACCACACACCATATTTAAGCTTATCTGCTTAGAGCATTTTCGCATTCATTGTGGTTCACCTGGTCAGATGTGCTTGTTGAAACTGCGGTTTCCATGGAGCTTTGCAGCTCAGCAATGCTCGGGCGTAGTTAACAGCATTCCGAGGCGACGAAACTTAATCACTCGCGTCCTCGATTGTGGCTACTTTAGTTCGCAGTCCGGACCCGAAATGTGGTTGCGATGACACTGTCCCCATTCGTATGTGTGCGTGAGGATGATGAGGAGCATGGGCGTTGAGGTAGGCTGATTAATAATTGATATCCTCGCTCACAGTCTACTTTTTGGGCAGATTGGGAAATCACGTGAACTTTAAAGAAACACAGTCAAAAGAAACATTTAAATAAAAGTGCAAAATCAAAGTACGTTCGGAAATAGCATAAATTATGAGTGGCCTGGGTCCAGCAGCCTGCTGGCTGGCACATAAGCGCATCGAGTCCTGGTCCCGCATGGCCAAGGAGCGGGTCGGAGCCGTTCGCCGGGTTACTCTTGACCGCAACTCGGCCGACGAGGGCAGCGCCAGTAGCGGCGGCAATAGCTGTGCTCCAGCTCTGCCGGGGAGTGAGGGCGTACCCTCGACGACGCCACCGCCGCCGCAGCCCATGACGCCACCGCCATCGGCCTCGTCGGTCACTTCGACTACGAGTGGCATTGGCAGTGTGTCGGCTGGAAGCGTCAGCGACAGCTGTGACTTGCCCACGGACTCGGAGGTGCTTTGCTTCAATCACAATAACAATTATGAGTCGCAATCAATTCCGTTTTTTAATCATGCAATTCTTACAACTTCAGGAAGTGAATATCTCGAAAGAGCTACAGCCAATTCAGCCGCCCACACAGCTGCATGGCATTCCTTGCGTACCCAACCATCCCATCTCGACAGATGTTCTCCGCGGCCCCTCCGAGGTCTTTCACAGCCCGTTGCACTTGCATCACCAAAGCCGATCCTTTCCGCCGCGGCTGCAACGCACGCCTTCCATCTCCAGCCAGAGCAGTGTGGACAGTACTCCGTCCAGGCAGTCGGTAAGTCTCCCCCACCTCAATCACCCACCCTATAACTGGGTTCATGGTAATACTTAATCATAGGGACACCGCGGCTCCTCGCCTCAAATACGCACTTTCGGACCGGACGGACGTAGTTCCCTACCCAGCGAGACGGCGTTTCCTCACCATCTGGCTCGCTCCCCTAGTCCCATGCGGACTATATCCCTGGATGCAAGATGTGGCAGTCCGGCCTCGACCGATGTGGGTGACTTGCGGACCCCAAGCCCCTCTCAAAGTAGCCTCGCATCTCTGGCAAGTGCTGGTGGCGTTGGATCCTCCGCCAACATGGTAATGGGTGCAGCGGCTGGATCGGTCGTCTGCAAAAGCGTCGGTGTGGCCGGTGGTCGATGTCTTTCACCATTGCTGATACCCCCGCGAACTCAACCTGGTGTCGACCCAACTGTGGGTCCTGCTTCCCCACTGGGTGCTCTACAACCAGACCTATATCGCATGCCTGACGGACCCGTCTATCTGACGGCACCCGGAACCAGCCATGCCGTGGGTCGCTTGCACTTGCGGGTTAAATACGACTATCATCTGTTCGATTTGACGGTCCACTTGATTGAAGGTAAGTCATGGTAGCTACTTTAATTCGGTAATTAAATAGAATACGCTTCAATTTCTGTACAGCGCACAATCTTAGTCCCATTGAGGAAGGGGGATTTCGAGATCCCTACGTGCGTCTCATGCTGCAGCCGGATGTGGACAGCCGGAAGCGTCAGACGCAAATCCACCGTGGGGAATCGAATCCATACTTCGATCAACATTTCAAGTTCCCGGTTTCACGTGATCAGCTGCAGGGCAAGGAGCTGGTTCTACAGGTGCTCGACTACGATCGGTACTCGCATAATGACATTATCGGCGAGGTGCGCATTTCCGTAGATGGCCTGGATTTATCCAAGTCTGTTGAGGTTAGCATCACTTAACACTATTTGAATTCGATGATCTTCAAATCTAACCAGTCGTACCATCACTTGAGTAGATTTGGGGCGACTTGCTGCGTACTAAGAAGCCCAAGGAGGATCGACCGGAGCTTCTGTGCTCCTTGAACTATCTCCCTCAGGCCGAGCGGCTGACAATTGTCATAATGAAAGCCAGAAATTTGGATACCCTTCAAGAGCCTTATGTCAAGGTGAGTTGTTCGTTTCCAGTAAAACTGAAGATGCCTTAAAACCCCATGTGCCCATTTGGGAATTCACAGATTTACCTAATACAAAATGGCAAGCGCATTAAGAAGAAAAAGACGAGCATTACCAAGTCCGATGATCCCACCAACCCCATCTGGAACGAAGCATTCACATTCAATCTACAATCAAACTATCTACATAATGCAGCTATCGAGGTAATGATTATGCAAATCCAAAAATCAATTAAGTATTTATTCGATTAATGGGAAATGCTTCTCCATAGATTTACGTGGTCGGCGCGGGCAGCGAAGCAACGGAAATTGGATGCTGTGGTCTCGGCCCCCAGGAAAGTGGCACGGGTTGCCAGCATTGGCACGACATGATTAACAATGCACGGAAGCCCACAGCCATGTGGCACTACATCCGCTAGGCCAACAGGCCACCAAAACAACTGGCAGGAGGAGCCCATTCCACATGCATTGAATGACGCTTCAAGCTGCTTTAAGCTAAGCCAAACTATGAACTTTTAGCCATATCTAACGTCCTTTATATACTTTTGTGGGGAGTGTAAGGCTTTAGCTTGTAGCACTTTTTTGCTAACATTATTTGATAGTATTTAGTTAGTATTCCCTAAAGCTCCTTACTATGTACTATCCGATGCCTGTGCACAAGTACTTTTCTACACGCATATTTGTACGATATTGAGAAATGCACAAGCTCAATGAAAAGTTCCTATGACACTTACAAAACAGAACTATACACGTAGAAACGAATGAATGAATAAACGAGCATTCGAATATCGAATTGCATGAAGCCAAAGTAATGATCCGGTTAAGTGTGGGTATTATTCAAAATAAAACCCCAGAAAAATAGCATACAATGGTACTACAGTTTTTCGGAATGTTGTCCATTTTTTTGAGTACTCTCGCAGTATTTACGAATGAATCGATTGAGTCGAATGAAAGAAGGCAACGACGAGTTTGAACAGAAAAGAGAATAACTGTCAACCGAGTTGTTGACATTTCAGTCGCCGTCTCCTTTGACGAAGAGAATTCAAGTGTGCATTTCTTAAATAATTATGAATATAAAACATTTCAACAGCACTTCCTAACGCAAATGCTCGTCAATCATGTCGCCCAGCACAAGATTAACCCTCGCCGCCTCTTGAAATTTGCTTAGACCACAGCAAGGCGACTGACGGCGCGACAGAGACGGAGTCGAGACTCAGGACTCGGGACTCGGGACTCTTTGTATTGGCGACAGTTGACAAATTGCTAAATTGCTCCTGTTGTTCTTTTCAATGCGCCAATATGCACACACGTGTGTCTGTAAGAGTATATGTATGTATGTATGTATGTATGTAAGAGTAATGTATGTATGTATGTGTGTGTGGATGTTTCAGAGAAAGGGAGTCGGGTTAAGGTAAATCGTGTGTAGAATTCATGTCACAGAATATGACGCCAATAGCTTATGCTAATTCTGTAATTAAGTGTTTCTTCCATTAATTATTGAATCTAAATGTAACTCTCCAAAATGAAGCCACTGCAAGAGTTGTCAATATTTGTGAATAGTGAATTACAACGATAATTACATTAATGCATTACTATTTGTGGGTTTGTACATACTGTAATACATACCTATTATACAAACGTGTAAATCAGATTACATAAAGTCTTCTCTATTTCATTGAAAAATAATATTATTTCACCTGTATTCACTGCTCTTCTTTTTTTAGAAGGCAGGTAGCTTGAACGAATCCGACGATTGCCATTACCTAATGTAAAATGTACCAAATATGTAAAATACATTAAATATAATAATATAAATATGATAAATAGCTACATATACATATACATATACATATACATATACATATACATATACATATACATATACATATACATATACATATACATATACATATACATATACATATACATATACATATACATATACATATACATATACATATACATATACATATACATATACATATACATATACATATACATATGCATATACATATACATATACATATACATATACATATACATATACATATACATATACATATACATATACATATACATATACATATACATATACATATACATATACATATACATATACATATACATATACATATACATATACATATACATATACATATACATATACATATACATATACATATACATATACATATACATATACATATACATATACATATACATATACATATACATATACATATACATATACATATACATATACATATACATATACATATACATATACATATACATATACATATACATATACATATACATATACATATACATATACATATACATATACATATACATATACATATACATATACATATACATATACATATACATATACATATACATATACATATACATATACATATACATATACATATACATATACATATACATATACATATACATATACATATACATATACATATACATATACATATACATATGTTAAGTGTCTGAACAAGAATGCAAGAATATTTATTCAACTTGTCTAAAGTCTTCTCTTATTTTATTTGAAGTTTTTGCTATAGCTCAATGTCGTTGTCAAATAATCATTCATAATATACCGATATCGATGTATATGTATAGATTAATGCTTAGATCAACTCATCAACAAAAACAATATAATGCTGAAATACCTCCGATTTACCTAAATTTTACTTGTGTCTCTACCATGTATACCTAAATATATAGCTTGTACTTACTTCGTGTAAATGTTAACTTGTATACTTATGTACAGTCTATTGATTGTTACTTAAGGAATCCAAAAGTGTGTTAAACAGATTCAAATTATGGAATGATGGATGCATACATGAATTAGCCAAATCTGTACACAATAACGAAAAAATATATTTATAGACACTACCTTTCCACACAGTTATGTGTATAATAATATGTGTGAACCAAATTATAAAAATATTCATTTAATAAATATTACACAAGACAACAATAATTTGTTTTAATTTGCCATTGGTTCACCCATTTTGTTATTATCTGGCGATATTAGTAAATCGAATTAAAGTTCACTTTAATTATATAAAAACAAGCGGAACAGTCGATTGCCTCGATAGTAAAATACCCTGTACCTAGGCATCTTGATGTTTTTCGGCGCGCCGAAGACTTGCCCTTGCAAAGCGCTGCGAGTTCGATTTAGATATCTCAAGAAAGAGCTACAATTTTCATACTAATCTATACCTATCGAACAATCGTTTCTATATGGCAGCTACTTATATATGTATATAATATAATACATATCCCTCACCTGTTGGTATAAAAAACTCAACTGAACAGGCACAAGGTATAATATAAAAGTACATTAAAAATATCTAAAACTAAAAATAAAATTTCAGCATATTGGGCCCTGTACAAACAATTACATCAGTATAAAATCACTTCATACTTCTGGGCTTTTGAGTTTCTTGGACTTCTTGCTAAGATGAATTACAATATATATACCAATAACCACGAATTTTTTTTTATATGATTACAACATATTAGGTCAGTTTAAGCCGGACTGTCCCCCCGGGAACATACATAGGCCAGAGAGGCCAAAATATAACTCCAAATAAAATTCGTATTTAGACCGGCAACATTTCACATAAGTTGATTAGAAAAGATATTATTGATAAGCTTTTAAAAATTCGTTTACAAGTTTCTTATCGAGCTTTAGCGTATATGTATGTATATAGCTGAGATAGCATTAATTTAACAAATCTTGATAAATCTATCTAATCTCTAATATGCCGAAAGCACCAAAAATGCAATTGTCGATATTCCTGAAACCAACAATGTCATGAAAATGTAATCCCTTCCATTTCAGTATGTGTCATGTCCTTCCATGATGAGTACCAAATTTTGAATGCATTCTCATTACCTATCGAACAATAAAAAGATCGAGAGTTCGAAACTTGTTGTTGCTATTTGATGTGTTTTAAATAAAAGACTGCTCTAATTTAGAAAACAAAAAAAAAATTATTCAAGAAGTCAAATAAAATCAAATGTAGATTTTTTAATTTAGCTTCTACATTTATTTCGAGCAGATACCAGCTGGTTTTTATTTTTAAAACTATTGATTCCTAGCTTCACCCATTGTTTCACAGGTAGTCTTTGATTTTCCAACATTTTATGTATACTGCTTGCAATTTAATTCATATGCACTGCTTTTCATAGCTTCCCTAAAACTGTTAGTCATGCACAATGGCTGTCAAACTGCTATACTGCTATGAAAGTAATATAATTAAATATTTTATTTATTATATTAGAGCATTTAAAACCAATTTGAAGAATAATTGTTTGGTGGACACAAAAATATTTTTGTTTACTATTTGTTATTATATTTTCCTGAAAATGTGTGCTAATAATTGGTGACTTAATTGTGACAAAAGTTTAATCTTATATTTGTACACTCGTAAATGCTTTAAGGCATTGCATTTTGCAACTTTTGTGAAAAGCTAAATCCGAAACCAGGTGACAACTCTGCTCGCTTAAATCAGCTGCTGCGCGCATGCGAATTCGCGTCCGTTAAATGCTTTGCAATCGCAGTCGCAATGTTGCCGCCGCGAATACTTGTAGACTTTCGCTGACGCGAATTTGGGAAACTAAAGTGAAGCGGCTTTTGAAATTGCGTGAAAAGAATTTAAAATTTGAAATATGAAATCATATATGTACTGATAATATAAAAAGTTTTACAAAAATGATATTCTCTGGCAATTCGCTCATTGTAATTTATTGATAAGACAGGCTAGTGCTATTGGTTCAATTGTGACACAATCAAATCAAACTTACGAATGCGCTGAGGCTGGGATCGAGCTGAGGTTGCGCTTGTGATTGTGCTTGTGCTGTTCTTTAAACTAACAGCGCGTAGGCGGCCAAAGTGGCAGTTATGGCCATAAATACAAATATGTACGTACCCGTAAGCAGGTATTAAATAAAAATGCTATTGAATGTCATTTATTAAATACATGTATGTACATACATATGTATCTGCATTTACATACATACATGCATACATATATTTGCAAGTTCAGAAACTCTGACAACCAAGTAGATGTGCAGTATTCGTAGAAACCGACAATCGAAAGGCGCTTAAATTCTGGCCAACACCAACCCCAACCTATGACTGAAAAGCCCCTGATTGTTTTTGTAGTGCTGCTTCTGTTGCTGCTGCTGCTGCTGCTGATGATGATGGTGATGGTGATGGTGATGTAAGCATGGCTGCTGTCTGCCGTCTGCGGTCTGTCTGCCGTCGGTTTGTAGAATGCAAACAAATAATAGACAACTACCATTCAGTGCACACTACTTTGTAAACTGGCCCACCTACTATCAAAGCTCAACATGTCTGATTATCTCACCTTAGTGCAGCTGATTTCGCATATAGTTCTAGCAGATTATTATTTTAACGTATAAGTAGTATTCAAAGTAAAGTAAACATTCGTACGTTAACTCTGGATGAATAATAAATAAAAGAGCTTGCTTAAAATGTATGCGTTAAACTTACAGTCCGTCCGTCATTTTAAATTGATCTCAGATATTATGTGTGAGAAGACAAAAAAGAATGCATTGACTTGATTTGTGGTAACCAAAAAGAGAAAAGTCTTTTCTCTCTGTGCAAAATAAGTGGAAGTATTTTCAAGTGGAGTACTCTGGTTCTATGATGTCAAGGAATAATGTGCAATCGTTACTTGATGTTGATATATCTATGTACTTATATATTCATATAACAGAGTATATTAATGCGTATCCCAAAGCAAAACTAACTAGCTCGTCCTTTTATTCCTGGATATCAAGTTTAAAATAAATCATATTTGAATCAAATTAAGTATATAATTTGAATTTAGAACAAGCATTAGAAAAAGTAATAAGGTTTATTAAGATCGAATGGAGGAATTAGCTGTGAATATATTTGTTATCAGTAGTATCAACCGAGTCGATAAAGTCGGGTTCCTCTGTGTGTCTGACTTTCTGTTTGAAAACCTAGATTTCGGCAACTATAAAAGCTTAACACATCAATCCCTCTCGGATAGAGCTTTCTCAATTGTTATTGTCAAGGAATTAAACCGAAAAATATTATCGGCTTTGGCTTTGGATTCGGTTAAACAAAAAATTTTTTAAATCTAAAATAAAAGCAAAAACTTATTAACAGATACATATGTAAGTATGTATTTTATCGAGATTCACCCAACCAAAGGTTGATATAATTTTTTTTATGTAAAGCATAATTATATAAAAAACCGTTTCCGTTTTCAGTTCTTGAAAAATAATTTATTTCGGTTTCGGTTCCGAAACTTAATACGAAATGGTGAATTTCTCTTGAATATCTTATTCCCTAGTTATTATTATTATGTTGTAATATTCTATTATTGTTTGATATTTATTCGAATAAGAACAAGATTCAATTACATGGCCTTATTTTAGTATCCCTATAAGTAAATAAAACATATCTGTGAAGCTCAATGTATTTTCACTTTAAATAAAACCACTATGACCCATATTTTGATACACTCGTACAAATAAACATTTGGACATGTATTGGTACATCCCGAAATAAACACACGCAAACAGTCAGCTATTCAGAGGGCATTTTTCCTTTTCCGAAACTAATAAGCCGAGAGATACACTTACACTCCCACATCTCTAATACAGGCACACATAGATATTTATTTACACCTAACCAGGCACAAGGCAATTCTGAGTAGCCCTAACCAGAAGTCTCGGACATCTAATGCTATTAATAAACACCATCAACTAAGAGATTACCTATGCGTAGAATCACGAATTTGGGAAACTCGCACACACCTTGAATGCTGCAGCTGCTGTACATCTTACTTAGAACTACGAGAAATATCTCTAAAAGAAATATATATAAACGTTTGTATCTGAGAGTGGCACTGTTGGTTATGCTCGACTTCGAAATTCCCTGTATTCAGGAGCGTGTCACCATAAAACTTCCCACTCCCTGATCTAATTTTTAAGACCCAGTCGGATACATTATATAAATTAAATCAGCCAAACTATTTAAAATGTTGCATTCCCATAATCAATTTTGTGTGATTTGCGGAGAATAGGAGTATCACGATCTACTATCGTTTTAACTAGGAAACAGAACTTTATTTTTTTTGAACCAACCAACTATTATGTATATCATATATAAGGACACTAGATGGAAAAATAATACATTAAAAATGATTCCAATGGAAAGACTTTTTCTTAATCTTGTATTGGTTTTGGTTTCTTTTTTAAAATACAATCAAAAAATCGTCCTTATTAATTTTCCATATTGGTATATATAGAAAATTAAATATCAATAATAAAAAATGGTCGTAAATTTTTTTTGGACAGCTCAAAACTAATTTATAAGCTCGATTAATACCTTAAAAGACCTTAACTTCCTCAATATCAGAATAACTATTTTAAAGCAGGGTCCAATCTTCGACTTCAATGCCGTGTGAATCGATAAAGAAATACAAAAATGTTTATGAATGAACCGATCGGGTGGAATCGAAACGACTTTTCCACATTTTCAATTTCTCAGTCGTGTTTTTTGCGTTACGTTGCTGCAGGTTTGGGAGAGTTTGATGAGTAGAAGGGGGGTAGGAATTTGTTGGTTTATGGCCGCAAAGCAGCGCGGCGGCAACAAGTTGAATTTTTCTAAAAATGTATTCACGAAATATCTTCGTCTTTGGCGTTAAATAGAGGCACGACAACGCACCGCTGCCCGATGAATACGAAGAGCGGCAGAGGAATTTAATTTGATTTTCATTTGGTTCGCTCAACGTTCACATTCACATCCACATCCACGTTCACGTCCACGTCCGCGCTATTTTCTTCTATTGTGTGTGGGGCGTGCTTGCTCTCCGTCGCCTCTTGGTCTCCGTCTCCGTCTCCGTCGTCGTCTTCGACCTCACCCCTATCTGCGCTGCGTCGCCGTCTCCGGCTGCGATCCATCTAAGGAGCATATTTTGAAAAAGATGCTTTTAGTGACTTTCCCACAACTAGTTGAGTTTTGGATGTCAACACGATGTCTTCGCGCGCGGTGACGATGCTGCGATTCACGAATTCAGATGCCGTTTCCGTTTGATAGGCGGGTGAATCTAACGTAACAGACATAAAAATCGTGTGGCTAAAATACTCGTAATACTAAAGACAATAGACTGAACGGATCCTGACTCAAGGATTAATCTTATTATAGCTATTTTCAAAAACAAACACTAAGGTAACATTTACTCAATAACTTAAAAATATATATCACGCACTTATATTATAAAATTATTCTTATCATGGTCAATATATTTGTACATATGTATGTTCAAATCTTTGAATAGCCGAGAGTGCTTAAGCCTTTTATGGCCATACTTTCCCCAACGGAATCGAATTTCATGTACAAAAACAAATTTCAGTTTCAGAGCGAAATGCGTCGCGTTCTCTGATTTAGTCGCACCTATGTATGTGTCTGTGCATGAGTGTGTGTGTGTGAATGTATCTCTCTGTGCGTGTGTGTGTGTGTGTAAGATACAGCGCCACTTGCCAGTTTGCAGAGCATTTAAATAGAATTCCCGCGGTGCCACCGCCATCGCCATCGACAATAGAAGACGGATACGGATACGATCAGCTAACGGCGACGCGACGCGACGGTACGGAAAACTCTGCCGGCGTGTTTTCCCAACAACAAACTGAACACACATATTTATTTACATTTTATTTAGATTTATGTTTATTGTTTTTTTAATGGAATCGGCTAATTTCGATCTCCTTTGAATTTATTCCATTCCAGAGAGGAGCATGCAGAATCTCACTCGGGAAGAGGCCATCGCCTTCAATGCTTGTGAGAAAAACAGCAACAACACGACAACAACAAATAACAACACCAACAATAAGGAGCAAATGTGCTCAAGCAATTTGCTGCCCAAATTCCACATTCAAGACCAACAATTGTCACATGGTCTGCCTTCCACGTTGCTGCCGTGCATAAAGTTGGAGGCGGATAGCGGACATATCCTGGAGACGGAGACAGAGAGGGAGACGCAACACTGGCAACAGTCGGGGGTTAATGAACGCCTGCGTCTGGAGTTAAGCACCACAAAGCTGCTGCTGCTGCAAGGCTCTGATGATCCATTGATCTCACATGGCGCCAGCAATGACACCCACGACGAGGATCAGGATTATCCATTCCAAAATCTGATGGCCCGCAAGACGGAGCAACAGCAATCCATCCACAATGGAGCATGCAGCACGCTCACCAAACAACAGCTCAAGGCGAATCTGATGAATGGCCGCAAGATCCACAGGCAGCCGGTGGAGGAGCCAACAGTTCCGGTCCAACGAAACTCGCAGCATCGCCAGAGCAAATCAAAGAAGCGGACAACCCCAACCAATGGTGCTATCAAGCTACGATTCCACCATCAAGCTCTGCCGGCAGAGTATGCTGCTCACTACGAGGCAACACAGGGTCGCCAGCTGGGCAAAACAGTTCCGCCAGTGCCCCCAGTAAAAGCAACGCCCCCGCACCCGCCCCCGTCACAAAGCCATTCGCACGAGAACGTGCGCAGCTGGCTGAGAAAGATAGCCGAGATCCAGCGCAACGCAGAGCGACAGCAGCAAGCGCAGGGACAGGCCATGGCACAGGGATCCTCCAAAGAGTCCAAGCCGAGTCGATCGTCAACTGTTGCGGCGGCACCGCCAACAGCGACGATCCTGGAGCCGATGGCTGAGGTGCCAAGTCCCAAACGCAGTGCCATCAAGTATGCCGACCTGCCCTACATGGGTGAAATCACCTTGGACAACTACAAGCCCCGACGGGGACGCAAGCCGAAGAAGGCAGACATCTGCCATCTCATCTACAAGAACTACGGCACCATTGTACCCGCGACTGCCACGACGAAGAGTGTGATTCAGACGCAACAATTCCCAGTGGCCGGGTCAAAGGTTTCTCCTGCTGCAAAGTCAGCACCTTGTGGATCTGCCCAGCGAAGTGTGGCCAGCACGGGTAAGAGGTTGGCCAATGTGTCAGAGGAACCACTGAATCTCTGCATGCGGGATCAGTCCAGTGACCGCTATTCAATCTCAAGTGGCGACAGTGATAAGCCATCAACTGGAACCACCACTGAATGCAACAGTCCCTTTCAGAGGTCGACGCCACTGACGGAGGACCACATGTCCATCTCCACATTTCCCGAAGAGAACAAGTCCAGGATTTCGGCCAAGTTACTGCTGAAGCCAATGGGACTGTATTATCAACAGATTATGGAAACTTGCCGACTGGGTCTGCCAGTCGAGACCATTGAAAAAGACAACCAGCTAGCTCTTAAGATACCCATACCAAATGGCTTCTTTGCCACCACCAACGTAACCACCACCACCACCACCAGTCCAGAACCAACGACAGCTGCCAAGCGTGAGCCAATGGAGCAGACAATCCGTGCTGAACCTGTAACACCTCCTGCCATGCGCAAGCGCAAGCGCTCAGCGATCTTTATACCCCCGCTTCCGGCGGATCACTCCTCCAGCCCTTCCACGGAGGTCAGCATCTGCAAGTTCAAGTTTACGGGCGGCGCCAAGCCGATGCTGCAGGAGAAGAAGATGCTGTCAGTGGATGCAGAGGGAAACTATCGTTATTACAACGGCACTGGGGATAGGAGTATGCGTGGCTACGAGTTCATCTCACGGGATCAACAACAACAACAACAACACCAACAGCAGCAGCAGCAACATGGAATTCCATTCAACGGCAGCAATGACAAGCTCTATATAGATATTCCACCACCCTCGACGGATCTCAGCCTGGAACTGCTGCACATACCATCCGAGTCTCCCACCTCGTCTCTGCTGATGTCCAGTTGTCTGGTGCCAGTAGCACCGCAAAGCCCGTCCAGCTACTCCAACTCTCATAGTCCCATGCTTGTCGCTACTCCGCAAACGGAGGATTACCACAAGCGAATAGAGTCTTCGGATCTGCTGAACCGCACACTTTCGAGTCCATCTCCCGCTGCAGTTGTGACCAAGCGTCGCTCCTCTCGCCGATCGAAGCAACGCGAGAAACTAGAAAAGACATTCAAGGAGAAGGGATTCCTGATACAAACGCAGCAACTTCAATCAGCCGAGGGGGCTACCTATTGCAAATTCCGGCAGTTGAAGAAGTTTACGCGCTACTTATTCCGCAACTGGAAGGATCATATACCAGAGAGTGACCTGGATAAGCATCCGGGCACAGAAAACGATGCTCGAGTGCCGCACAGCGTCATTGAGAATATGCTAACCGGACAGATCGGGTTGGGCCTAGAGACTTTGGGAACAAACCAGGCCATCTAGAAGCATAATTATTTCAACACCGAATGCACTGCCAAAGATTGATAGATTTACGAATGGATTTACAAGGCAATCAAATGCAATCATCTACAAGTATGTTGATTCCGTCCAAGCTGGCTGTTTAACTACCAAGCTCAGAGCCAAGCCTCTAGTCGTTCATCAATTTTAGTACTGTAATAATGTTATTATTAACATAATAAACTAAATGCCTAACTTAATTACTTTTATGTTTTTAAATGATCCCCAAGCTAGACACCTCCGTGACTCCTCAAATTGAATTGAACACGAACGAGTTTCGTAAAAAATGTATAAGGCGTTATTTACTTCTTCCTTAGAAATATGGGTCGAATACATACAATTAATTGTTAGTAAAAATAAACTCCAAATTTGTGCAATATGACAGACTTTGACATGATTTCCAGGTCGGTTATATGCTGATTAAAATACTTCAGTTTTCTTCATTAAGCTATGTTTTTGGAAGACGTTAAGGCTCCAGTCGTCTTATGTTAGTTATTATAAGAATATAAATGTTCAAAAATTTCAAAAAGGTATGTATAGTTGTGCATCTAGCAACCTGCATGGATAATACGTACATAATTGATCGTTTCGTTTCGTTGGTGAATATTGCTTATGAATCGGGTCACATTGCGTGAAAAGTTAAATTCTTGTTAATACAGTTTATTGTCTGTTGGTCAGTATGTACGAGTAAGTAAATATGTATGTGTGCATGCTTGGTTCTTACATGATCGGGCAGTTCATCCGTTTCAGGGTCAGGTTTCTGGCGAAAGCTTAAAACTAGATTAACGAAATTTATATTGCTCCTTTTCGCATATATTGGCTTAGCTCAGGCTTCACGATTGCACCGGTTAATTGGAGCTCAATGAACCATCGTGATCTTTACCCGGACTCGACGTGAAAGGGACTGGCGTAACGGCACTCATTGGACAGACTAAGTCGGTCCAATCAATCTCGCTTTGCCCCTTGGTGCTCTTACGACGTTTTAGTGTGAACTGAGAGCGCTTTCGCGGCTTTAGTTTAGCAGTGATCGTAAGGGGCAAATAGTCAGGAGCCGCTTCTGCATCGCGTTTGCAGTGTATAATTGTCCTTCCGACAAGCTCCTTAAAATGCATTGCCAAGTGACGTCGGAGGAGTGACTTACTCGGTGGTATAGAAAGTAAATCCGCCAGTAAATCGGCGTTGAATCGCGGCTCATAAAGCATCAGTGCACCATGGACGCCAGCACCACGTAAGTTCGGCGCATACTCCGACAAGTCTATGGTCTTCAGCCATTCCATTACACGGTGTGCCGTCCACAGATCGACGCTGTCCTTATCAGCTGTAGTGGCCTTATCAATGCTCTCGGCTAGTTTGGTTGACCGACGAATCAGGCCCTCAGCGTCCCAGGCCAAGCGGCGCATACACAGAATACCACAGCGCAGCGATGCAATGTGCAAACATGAGCTAACATGCAGTTGGGAAAGATCTTCAAGAGTCAATCGATGCAGCAAACGCCCATCGACCTTGGCCAGTAAAAAGTAATCCTTGTACTGGGGCAAACCAATGTCATCTAGCCAACGTAGAACCCAGGCAACATCTAAATTTGCTGCCTTTAGAGTGAGCTCATCGAACTCCTTTCCGATCAGATCGTCAATGGCCAGTAAGATTTTCTTACGATGTAGGGCCAATTTCAGGTGAAGTTCCCGTTCGATGTCCACGGGAGAAGCTGTGAAGAAGGACACTGTTGGATCACTCCTCAGCCACTTTCTGTAAATAGCAAGCCATACATTAAAAAATGAATTGTTTTTTTTTAACTTATAAATTTTGCAAGCAAGAGACTCACCTACAGTTATCCTGATAGCAACCCAGACCCATATGCGTCAACCAGTTGCAAACTTCCTGGGCGTTCCAGCTGCTGTAATGCATTTGGGCATCACTGAACATTGGAGTCTGTGAGCTCCATTCAATGCGGCCGCCTGCAGTTGCACGCGATCCACCCCGGCGGAACTCATCTGGTTCCGCTTGCTCCAGAGCAGTCAGTTCACAGTTGCTGCTGTTGCTGCGTCGCAGCTTACCCAATATGTTTCGCAAGCCGCGCGCAGAACGCTCACGCAGTTTGGGTGAGGGTGTCGATTGCGATTGGGATCTAAAGCTCGAGTACATGGACATGGCGTCCTCAGTCGGGATAGCACCATCGCTGAGCACTCCATCGTCTATTAATATTTGTTCGTTGGAGGCAAACGCCACATTACGCTGTTTCCCGCTGCTGTTTGCATTCACATCTAGACCGCGACTATGATTGTTGTTGTTGGTCAGTACACGCTGAGTCTGTTTGTTGGCACCGCCATGAGAGCGGGGCAAACTGTGAAACTGTGGCTTGATCTGGTGACGTAAGGCCGAAGGCGGAGTTTTAGGAGCTTGTGTGCCACCAGCATGGAAACCTTTTTGGTTGATATTGCCCATACTGCCGTACGGCATATTCCCCTCACCCCTAGCGTTGCCGTCATTCTCACACTCTAACGCAGTGCGATGTAGCTTGAGTTCACTTAAGGCACTCATCAATTCAAGTTTTTGTGTTTCTAATGCAGATCTCGAAATCATTTGGCGCTGCAACTGCTCTTCCTTGCTGCATAACTGCTGTGATTTATCTGTAAGCAGACCCTCTAGCTCAATAATTCTGTCCGCTTGCTCAGAAACACGTTCCGCCAGCATTTGGTATTGAAGTGCCAAACCCTCCTTGTCGCGCTGCAAGCGACGCATGCGTTCATCGGAATCCTGTCGCGGTATGTGCGTTTCTAGCCAATCACTTATTATTGCCGCAGTTACCGGGTCTGGAGCTGGCGCTGCTAATCCAACCTACAGAAACAAAATTCATGGTTTAAATGTGTTTACCAATACTTTGATATAATCTTACCTGTTGTAGAGCCAAAGCCAATGTTTTAGCGGTTGACAACACATTGGTGGCTGAAATCAAGTTACGCTCACAAAAGCTCGTTAGAGACGCTGTGCTTGCAGCTCCGGGTGGTGCCTGGGACTGGGATTGGCACTGCGTCTGTGTCTGACCAGCACTTGCAGTTGCCGAGTTCGATATGATGCCATCCATCTGCTGCAATGCCGCCTCCAACATTTTGCTTGCCTCACTGGCTGTGGCCGTCATAATACATACAATTGATATGCTAAGCTTCTACAGTAATCCGTATCCGGTGATCGAAGTGAACCAGATATTTTAAATGCTCGCACTATTTCATTATTATATAAGTCCGTCAGTTGGGGCACGTCATTTTTCCGTTTGGAAAGGCCAATGTGCATTTATTAATAATTTTGTCACGAAAACTCAGCACGAAAACACAGATGGAAGCAACAAATGAAAATTTCGCTATTGCAGGCACATGCCAATTCAACTATCGACTATATCGATATTTGCAGCTATTTGATCGCAGCTATCGATATAATACCGTCATATCATCACGTAATGTTTATTAATAAAGGCATGCTAAATTTTATTTTGTAAAGCAAATTTCCATTAGAAGGCGGAACTAATTTAAATAGTTTCTTGCACAACTTACAGCCTGAAAACCAAAAAGCTGATTGGCAATTGAAAAGTAAAAAAAATAAGTTTAGAGTAGACACTGTACATTTCGAATGGCTAAATTTAATCTAAATAAGTTTGAGTAATCCTTTAATATATGCATATTCCATATTAATTAACAAAAATGATAATTTAAAGAACTTTGTTTTAGATTCATACTGGGCTAGGAAGCTAATACCAATTGATAAAACTCGTTAAATACAAACAGCTTTTATATTATTAAACTTTTATAGAGACAGAAAAATATATTTAAGAGTAATTGTAGGCATTCACATTCAATTTTGGTTCCGGCGTAAATGTATGTCGATAGTTCACAAGGCAAATTCGTAATCGATGCATCGCGACATATTCCTTAAATTCATCGTTTATAGCTCTAATATTTTTATGAAGTAAACCAAAACAAATATTATAGTAAGTAAATAGGAAGGTAAACTAAGAGGCGGCCATGAATCGATTTGCCTATGAAGAGGCTCGATTGGTGGAAAGCGAGTCCTTTGTAAGCAGGGATCGCAACGTTAAAATCTACGACGGCGACCAAAAGGTAAAACACAAAATCAGCTTCATTTCGCAATTGTGTTTTTGATGACAATATTTTTCAGTCGGATTTTGAGGATGGTGAGGTGGTGCTGACCACTCACAGGCTCTTCTGGGGACGTCCTGGCGAAATAGCTCGGGCAGCTGTAACACTTTGCTTACCCCTCAGCTATGTGATATCACTCAGCGAAGAAACAACTTCCAATTTTTTTGGCCGCAAGACTCGAATTATTATGCATCTGCGGCCGCCTGATGTGAATAAACCGCCTGGTCCTTTGGACACAAGTCGGGCGACACATATTAAGCTTTCGGGCAAAAATGGTCTAAGCGTGGAGTTTCACAGTGCTCTGCGAGAAACTTTAAATGCCCGGGTATGGGAAATCTCACTGACCAATCAGACAATACTGAAAGGCCCAGTACCCTTGACGAACGTCAACGAAAGGTTGGCGAGGATTCAAAAGCGTACTGGTATTGGTGGCATAGAGCGTCACTTGGAAGCGAAAGCCAAAGCAACCGACGAAAATATAGCCCTTGCGTTTCAGGATCTAAGTGTCCTTATGGCCATGGCAAAGGACATGGTTGGCCTGTCTAAAAGTATTAGCAGCAAGATACGAGAGCAAAAAGGTGAAATATCTGATGATGAAACGGTGCGCTTTAAATCCTATCTGCTCAGCTTGGGCATTGAAGATCCAGTAACGCGCGACAACTTCACCAGCAACACAGCGTACTTCAATAGCTTGGCCCAACAGATTTGCGAAATGCTTCTGGATCCAATCGAAGTGAGTATTCTGCAATCTAAGTATAAAAAATCTTTAATAAAAATTAATTTGTGCATTATATGTTGACGTGGGCTAGGAACACGGTGGTATGATGTCTCTAGCTGATGTTTATTGTCGCGTGAATCGCGCTCGTGGGCTTGAGCTTCTCTCGCCTGAGGATTTATTGCACGCTTGCGAGCAGCTTAATGGTCCTATTAAACTGCGCCGCTTTCCTAGTGGAGCCATGGTCTTACAGCTGGAATCCCACGATGATGAACTAATAGCCATTGACACATTGGAGAAAGTCAATGCTGCTGAGTCTTTAGCTGTAGAGGAACTTGCAAATCAGCTGGGAATATCTCTGTTGTTGGCGAAGGAGCGTCTATTGGTGGCCGAGCGACTGGGAAAAGTTTGTCGTGATGAGTCCGTGGAGGGTCTGCGATTTTACGCCAATCTATTAGTTCATCGTAAAATTGACTAACTGTCATGGAATCATTTCAGTTTATACAACATCTGTAATAAATGTTTCTGTTTTTATTTTTTAAATACAAACGTGAATCTGATTTTCCCTGTTGTCCCGATTTTCAGTGTCTGCATTTAGATACTCTTGAATTGATGGCACACATTAATTTTTTACATTCACACAAGTCTGTTTTATATTTGTTTTATTAGAAGTCTTTCTTGGATGCATTAACTTACTATCCACCCTCGAGAGACTTTTTCGGCGAATTAATTTCAGTTCTCGAAAGTAATTATCGTTTTGTCTTTAAACGTAATCAGTTTTATAAATACTTTAAATCAGGGATCGTAACGATTATAGCTATTTAAAAATAAGATATGAAATAAAAGTTATTTGTTGATTTTTATCAAAATTATTAAAAGAAAACTTTTTTTATCTAAATAAAAGAATTAAATATCAATTTTTATTTAAAAGTCATAATTTAACTTTTTTTGAAATTTTTATAATTAAAATTTAAAAAAATTATTTTTCAATTTTTATTATAAACGTTGAAAAAAAAAATTGAATGCCAATGTCTTTTGAACCGGAAGATGTAGGGGAGGGCAACATCGCTCCGTCTCTCCTTGACGGTGTCTTTGTATATACATGTCAGTTTTGGAAACACTCTTTCCGGTTCAAAAGGTATGTACATTAAATTTTTATTTTTCAACTTAAAATTGAAAAATAGTTTGTCTATACAATTTTTATTATAAAAGTTGAAATATAACTTTTATTTCTCATTTTTAAAATAAAAATTAAAAAATAACTTTTATACAATGATTTTTAAATAAAAATGGAAAATAAAAGTTTATCCAATTTTTCATAATTCTTATTCGCGATCCCTGCTTTAAATTAAAAGATTCTACGTCAGGTAATTAGATAAGCAGTTATTGAATTGAAGTTACATTTATGTTTATAGGTATATAATAGCTTATGCTGATTTTTCAGATTGATTTGCATTACTTTCATGCAATTATTTTAAACTTTAAAATTTTATATTTCTTTCACTTTTTATCTGGAGCTACTCCAGACACCAATTCGGGCGCAATTCCTGCCCTGACTACCTGGTTTATCGTAACATTTATAATTTTTAGGTAGTACCATGTTTTCTTTCTTAAATCACATTTATTATTATTATTAATAATATTAACATTGAGTAAATTATTCTTGAGTGTATGCGTGTGTATAGTTGGGGGACCTCAGTTTTTTTTTATATTTTACTTTTTTATAGGGTATTTGTATTATATAGGCATTTGTGTTATACAGCAAAAGCAAACAATGCCAAACAATTACAATTACAGCAAAAGTAGTAACATAATTAAAATAGTTACTTAAATAAATTATTTCATGCTACAAAAACGGGCTTAGTTAAAAAAACAAACTTCGTTTAATCATATATGTTTTGTTGGAGCTAATTTACAAAAGGTAACTAACTTTTGCTTCCTTACGTTAATTTCGATTCGTATTACATTGCTCTATTACAAATAAACTTTAGTTTTAAATATGATTTGCTTGACTTTTGTGTTCGATTTTTTTTTTTGATTTTTTTTTTATAGAATTTAAATTGCAATTGGAAGTACGAGTACTAATTTGTTTTTCTTAGTTTTGTTATTGGTTTGAATACAAACTAAAATTTTATATTATATAAAATTAAATTAAGCATTTAAATAATAAGCAATAATGATAATAATAATAGTAGTAGTATTAATAATAATAATAATAATAGTACAATATGCATATGTATGTATATTTATATTTATATTAATATGAACCATTACACCTGTTCATACCTTTGTAACTAATCCAAATCGTTATAATTAGCCATTTTCTGTTTTACAATCAATTTTACAATTTCTTTTCTTCTTATTATTGCTTCGCTTTGTCTTGTTTTCTTTTGTTTTGTATCTTTTGGGCTTTTCTGCCTTACTGTTTAAGCTTAAAGTTAGCACGCACGCTTACGTAATTAGACTTAAGGTGTAACAAATTGGAGTTGGAGAGCCAAATTGATAGACATTGTTGACATGGCGTTTCGGCGCATGCTTAAATATGAAACAATTATTATGTACAATTAGATAAATATTAATTAATAAGAGCTTTACACCTAATTCGTTTTGTAATTTAGCAGAATATTCTGCAAGGGACACAACAGACATAAGCGCAGTCATCATCACCATCGGCGTAAACAAAGCCGTGGCAGAGTTGGGGCTCCAGCTAACTCCGGCGAGATTTGTATATTGCAATGAGCTGCAATTTTCATCTCGTACAGCATTCCTCCAGTTCATCAGCTCACACAACTTACACTTACAATTATACACATCAAAATACATGTAGATATATGGTTATACAATGTATGCTATTAGTGCTTTTTAAGTTGTAGCCATAAACTATAATATCATGCAAATACACAGCGCGTAGCCTTATTACTTGTCTTCTCTCCTCAATTAACAAAAATGAAAAGTGCGCCTGTATTAATTGCATACTTTAGTAGCAAGTACTGTGCCCATTGCATCTACATGAAGCTAGGAGATGAAGATGCTCTTTTTTCTCTAATCGTGATAGGAAGCTCAGCGCCATTACTTGGTTGCATCGGTGGTGGAACGCCGTCGATTAACCGCGGCCTGTTGTTGTTGTTGCTTGGCCGCCGCCAGCGCCGTTAGTGTTCGCTGGTTCATAACCCCCGCACTTGTCGCAGCAGTGCGTCCAGCAATTTGTATGTGCTGCAACTGTTGATGCTGCACCTGGCTGGGACTAGGTAGCGTCTGGGAGGCGGCTGAGGCGGTGCCCTGATTGAGTATTCGATGTTGCTGCTGCTGTGGCTGCTGTGTCGGCGCCTTGACGGTCTTAAGAGGAAGCTTCTGCGCAGACATCACAATGGGCCCTGCACTGAGGTTTGTGCTACTGGTGACGGTGTTGGCTGTGTGGGGTGAAATTAACAAGACTTGTATTCTAACATTCTGGTAATCAATTGGTTCACTCACTATTTATGGGAGTTGTCGCAATCTTTAATGTTGAACCACCGATCTGGCGTTGTGCGGTGAGCAGCTGTCGACTGCTGGCCATCTGCTTCGTCCCCACAACCTGGACGTTGCGTGCTCGCGGCTGGATGGCTGTGGCGGCCGTAGCCGCGACAACACCTACACCACCACCGCTTGAGGTACGTATTGTTTGAGGATTTAATTTCTGTACTCCGGCACCGACTATTTGAGCTGTAAACAAAGAGCAGAACGGGTGTGCGGGAAGATTTTTTGGTTGTTGTTTTAGGTTACAATGAATCTTTTTGTCAGAGTCGCTAACTAAACGCCACCGTAGGCCCCAGAGTAGGGACTGTTAGACGGTGACGCTTTCAAACTGATGGCGTGGGTTAAATACAAGACACATATATAGTTTAGTTGCATGAGTATAGAAACAAGTTGTTAGAGGGGTTGTGTAAACGAAAAACAAAACAGAAATTGAAATAGAAACAGAAACAGAAAAGTACAAAATTAAGCATGTTCAATAAAATAGATAAATAAATACTTATAACAAGTAAGAACGCTATAGTCGAGTCCCCGACAATAACATACCCGTTACTCAATATGCAGTCAGTCAAACATTTATTCAATTTAAGTCTACTAAGCTGTATATATAAGAGAATAATTTCGGTTGCGCAAATATACATATGTTGTGCCATACAAACTACTGTGCACAAATGTGACCCGGACTTTGGTTATATATCTAAACATTTTCACTTCATCACATCACATCATCATTTGTTTCTTCGCCTTGAAAGTCCTCCTTCCTTAATACACTGCATTTATGCCAACTTATTTTTTTAGTCTTAAAAGCAATCCAAAAATCGAAAGTCACTTTTAGGTGTTTACAAAACTTAAGCAATTATTGGCGGGAAATAAGACGCAGTTGATAGTGACAGTGCTACCAAGGAAAAAAATAGTTTACATAAATTCTATGCATCGATTTGAATCCCCAAAGGTATAAATAATACTGCATTCATTTGGGCGCTCACATTGCTTTAAACTGATAACTCCCGTAAAAAAACGATATTAATACATTCAATTGGGTTTAAAAAAAAAAAAAAAAAAAATGGACGCGTCAAGACGCGTGGCACAATGTAAAGGTGAATATTAAATTGTGAGGCAGTAAGAGGCATAAAAAAATGATCTGCATTGGAACCAGAGGAGTCAGTGTTCGGAATTTAGCTACTCTATCTCTTTTATAGGCGGACAGACAAGACTAGATTGACTCAGCTGTTGATACTGATACTTTATGGGGTCTGCTACGCCTCATTCTTCTGTTTTACACACTGCAACGAATACAATATACCCCTGTACCCTACGAGTAACGGGCAAAACAGCATAGTAATATACTTATCAGTAATATACGAATCAGAAATTCTGGAGAGTTGCTACTTGGAAGACTCACCAATGGGCAGCGTAAGCATGGCCGTTGTGGCTCCTGTTCCGCTGGCGTTGCCGCCGCCTCCGTTTCCCCCACCGCTGCCAGCTGCGTTGTTTGTTATAACCACCGTTTGTGTTCCAGCCACCGTCGAGGGTAGGCTTACAATTGTTCCCGTGGGCGGCGCATGTTGAATCTGTTGCTGCTGTTGAGGCGATGGTTGAGTCTGCAAGGTGATGGTATGCGACAGTTGCTGTTGCTGAGTCGATACGGGCACCGATACCAACACACTGCGCTGAGGTGTCTGCGCCTGCGTCAATGTTCCAGTCGCTGTGCCGCCTCCTCCCGTTCCCTGCTGCTGTTGCTGCTGCTGCTGTACTTGAACTGGTGCCTGCAGATTGTTGCCGGAGAATTGCAGAGAAATGGGCTGCGTAAAGCCTGGAATCTGCACTTGTACGTTCTGCAAGCCAGCAAAGTTTGCCATGGCGCCCTGAAGCTGTGACAGATTAATGCCCTGTAAGTTTAGCGTGGCAGTAGTTTGTTGCTGCTGAGGAGAGGCTGACGGTTGTGGATGCGGACTAGACATCGGTGAGTGTATGGATGAGGTGGCGGGCGAGTGCACCAATGTCTTGGTAATGAATTGCTGCTGCTGCTGTTGTTGTGTCGCTTGCGCTTGTTGCGGCGACATGTGAGGTATGGTCACTGCCGACACATTGGATGTCACATTGCTGAGCCTGTCGAGCAGCACCTGGTTCTGATGCGTCTGCGACGACTGCGAGTGATCCGAACCGGATGGCGAGGGAGTCGCCGCATTGGTGAGCAGCGCATTAAGCGTCCCACTGCCGCCGCCAGTTGTAGATGTTAAGTTGGTGGGCACTGCGAATCCACTAGCATTTGAAGCATTCGAGTCGCTACCAGGTGAGGGCGCCGCCATTCCCACTACTATAGCATTTGGCGGCGCAGTAGTGCTGTCCCTTCGCAATGAGCTCAATATGCGCTGTTGCTGCTGCTGTTGGCCCGTATTGAGTATTTTAAGGCTGCCACAGACTCCGCCCGTGTTGACCGTGTACGCACCGTAGCTAGTTGTTGGATTCGTCATCACAGCAGGCGGCGAGGCCAGCTGCGATGCGAGCGCCGACATGGACACACGCACCGTCTGACTAACATCGGATGGCAGCTGCTGTCCCTGACCTGTTTGACCCTGGACCTGGCCCTGTGCCTGGTTCAGGTTGACGGCTATAAGATTGCCCGCTGAGTTAGTGCGAAACGTTGTTGCTCCGCCAGCGCCGACAATGTTGATCTTGCGGTTTGCGTTCAGCAGGTTCTGCAACACCTCGCTAGAAGGCTGCTTCCGTTGTGCGCTCACAAGTGTCGGCGCTCCGCGAGTTGTCTGCACATACGTCGCCGTTGTTGCATCTGCCGTGTTAGGCGCTACTTGCTGCTGATGCTGCACCAACGTCAACGTCTGCTGCTGCCCGGTGGACGAGGAAGTGAAGGTCCCACTGGCAACCGGCGTGCTGGTCATGGCTGCAGGTGCACTATTCAAAAGGTTTAGTATGGAAGCGTTGCCCGAGTTCTTTAGAGTGGTTGTCGCTGGGCTCCCGCTGTTGCTGCTATTGATGGTTGCCGTCGTGTTGCTGTTGCTGGTGGGAGTCGGCGTGTTGCCAGCTGTGAACCAAAAAAAAAATACAATCAGTCAAGTCTATTGAATGCTATACGAAATCTTTGCCGATTATTAAACTTACAGTGGTGTTGCTGCTGCTGTTGTTGCTGCTGTTGGTACTGGTTGGCAGAGTTCATGATACTGGTGACAATGGCATTGATTGCGGGATTTGGATGGATTGCCGTGTTGCTATTGTTGTTGTTGTTATTATTGTTATTGTTGTTGTTGATGGTATTATTATTTGTGGCGGTTATTTGATTCTGCTGCTGCTGTTGCTGCTTCTGAAGTAGTTGATGTTGTGTGCTCACAATCGGAGTAGCCTTCAGCTGGGATTGCTACGACAAAATAAAAAAAATTGAACGGAGTTTTTTTATAAGTATATATATTGAAATCTAATAAAAAGTCAATTCATGTCTATTGAAATTCTAAAAGCCGTTAAAGGGATAATAGGTAACTTACGAGAATTGGCACATTGGAGTTGAGCTGGGCACGCAATGCGGAATTGGCGCCAATGGCCGTGCTTAACTGAGCGTTTGTTGCTTTCTGCTGTTGCATGTTGGCTGGTTGAATTGTGATTCCTGAGTGCTGCAGCGTTGTGGTCAACTGTTGCTGTTGAGGTTGCTGTTGTTGTTGTACCAGTACCAGCGATCCATTGCTCAAGCTCACCTGATGAGTGGTCGTGGCAGACGCATTTCCACTAGACGTAAGCAGTTGTATATGCTGCTGCTGTTGTTGTTGTTGTTGGGACGACTGTTGTAAAATTGTGTTGTTGCCACTGACGAGTTGCGCCTGTTGCTGTTGCGGCTGTTGTTGTTGTAGTTGCAATGTACCATCAACATTAAACTGAGTGGCGGCAATTGGTTGCTGTTGTTGCTGGCGAAAATTTTGGTGCACGTTGATCGTGTTGTTGACTGTCTTGGCGACAATCTGTTGCCGCGGAACCACAACATTCGGATGCGATTGCGCCACATGATGCACTGTGGCCGGCAATTGCTGCTGCTGTTGATTAAACTGAACCTGTCGTTGTTGTTGTTGCTGTTGTTGTTGCTGCTGCTGTTGTTGTTGCTGCTGCTGTTGTTGTTGCTGCTGTTGCTGCAATAGCAAACGCTGCTCACTTGTTAACCCAGTGTGGGTAACTATTGGCACATGTCCGGGTATCAGATGAGTGATTTTAACAGCCTTTCGTCCCTCCTCAGTGAATATCTCGCGGAATTGCTGAATATAACGATTTGCATGGACACGGGTGCCCAGAGCAAAGCGGCATGACTCGCCGTTGCGCTCGCCTTCGCGATAGTCGCGATCCACGTACAGCTCACCGAGGTATTCTGCATCGGAGGGACGCTGGTAGATGGACAACTTGATGTGGTACAGGGCTCGCCTGCCTTCGCTCGCTTCGCGCTCCGTCTCCAACACATATTCTTCGATGAGCTGTGGCTGAAAGTTGTGTCGACAGTTTGGCTGGCAGCCTTCCTTGCACGCATCGCTGAACTCGTTGAGCGGCTCAAAAGTCTTGGCATACTTCTCAACGCTGATCACATGTTCAGGAACCTTTAGATTCGCCGGGTAGTCGAGGCAGGGCGGTCGTATAGGTCGGATGACTTCGTGCGGCCGTCGTGGTACCTTTGAGGTGAATGAGGAGAGCATCACACCACCAAGCGGATTGCTGCTGGGTGCCGTTGTTGGAGTCGCATTCGCAGCACTATTGCTGGAGGTGCGTGGTCGCTGGCGGAGGCGTGTTAAATAGTCGCACAACTCGAGCCCCTTGTGATGTGTGAACTGATCCA
The DNA here is from genome assembly GCA_035043635.1 of Drosophila rellima. Classification (NCBI taxonomy): domain Eukaryota; kingdom Metazoa; phylum Arthropoda; class Insecta; order Diptera; family Drosophilidae; genus Drosophila; species Drosophila rellima. Next base: position 9,061,949 of record JAWNMV010000806.1, on the reverse strand, counting down.
GCTTGCGTTTGCGGTTGATGGCCACCTGTGTAAATTTATTCATCTGTCGGCGCATCTCGTGCGAATTGAAGCGCTGGCGTTCGTGCTGAGCATTAATGGCTTGCCGTCCGATGCTCGGATCTGGCTCCAAGCATAACGGTTCCGCGGTGGCCAGCACTAGTTGACTTTCCAACGCCAGACGATCCTCTGGCGTTGAGCCAGCCCAGCCTAGCGAACTGCCCAGCTGCTGCACGTCCGCGAATAGCGTAGCATTGCTGGGTCGCAGCAGGATGTGTTTCATATCACAGATATTTGTAGAGGTGGCAAACGTCTGGCGAAAATCGCGGATTTGCGCTATTACGCAACCAGCATAAAATACACTGGGCTTGGCATACACTCGCGACCCCTCGCTGCCATCCTGGGGAGAGTTTAGGCAGACGGTATCGGCGCTTAGCAAATCCATGAGAAACTCGGGCAGAAGCTCCCGATCAATGCATTGCAACAGCAAATCATTCTCATACGGCCAACGCAGTACCTCCACCAATCCATAGTTGGATGACACAGGCGCCGACGCTGAGTCCCCAGTTACATCGCTCTCTACCAGCCTCGACTTGTTCCTGAACTGGCTACTCCCATCATTCTCTCTCTCCCTTTCTGCCTGGGCCTTGTTTCGGCTAGTGCTGCTTTTTTCGGAGGTGCTCTCGCTGCCGTGGATGCCATGATGGTGTGCGGGTTCAGTGACGATCCATTCATTTGTGACCGGGTTCAGCACTACATGCTCATCATAGTGCAGTGCCAGGGAGTAGCCTTTATTGCCAGGATACAGGTTCACCACAACGGTGTTTAGTCTCTCGCACTCGACCAGACGCTCCAAAATAAAAGAGCGACTTCGCTGCTTCAGCTGCAGATACAAAATCTAAGTTATATCTTTCGTTTCGTTAATAATTTGTGGTTGACTTACCCCCGTTTCCGCAAAATGATTCAGATCGTTGCCGAGCAGTTGTAGATAAAGCTCCTTGATTTTGTCGTGAATATTAAAGAACTTTGTGGTCGTTTCCCGTTTTCCGTGCGCCGTGGTGGAGGTGCCCAGACTGCTGCTGGCATTGATAATATTATTGGAGCCAGCACGTGATGATGCAGACGTTAAAACTGTATTGCGACTAGAGAAACTGCCGTCCTTGTTGCTGCTTTTCTGCCGTTTGCTGGGCGACGATGTGGGCGACGACAGCACATGGTGATTGTGAGCCTGAGCCTGGGGCTGATGGTGGTGGAGATGGTGATTTTGGTGATGACTGCTGCCACTGCCAGACGATGCATTTGAACTGCTAGAGGGTGGTCGCCTATCAGCTTTCTTACTATTAATATTATTATTATTGTTGTTGTTGCTGCTGTTGCTGTTATTGTTGCTACTGCTGTGTGATTGCTGTAGGTGTTGAAAAATATGTGCAGTGGTGGAGGAGGACGTGCTATTGTTGTTTAAGCTGGAATTAACACCCGGCGGTGTGGACAACAGCAGATCAGGAACTACCGGCGAAGGCGACGTGATCGAGTTGAAGTTAGACAGCGTCGTCGTTGAAGAGGAGCATGATGACGGTGAGGGTGCTATCGTAATTGCAGTACACGGCAGACCGCTCGGCGTTGTGGCTGTGACGTGCGTCTGCTCTGTGAGAATGACAATGTTCCCACCCCCCGGGGGCAGTTCAGTGGGCGACTCGTCATCATCGAATATGCAGATCGGCGGTTGCGCTGGTATTTGAGGTATCGCTTGCAGCAAACTCGTCTCCAGAAACGATTTGCTGCTCGTTGGAAAGCTAACCGTAACCGGAGCAGGCGACACCTGCTGCTGTTGTTGGTTGTTGATGGCAAGCGTGGGTGAACATGCGGCCTGTAGCACGGTGTGTAACTGATGGTACGACTGCTGATGTTGCTGGCCCAGTGACTGTTGTGACGGGGTCTGTGCCTGTGGCTGTGGTGAGCTCTGCGTCGCTTGGTAAACAAATTGCTGTTGAACTGTCGAGCCAACGGCGTGGGACAGACCCTGGGCGCTCGCATTTAGTGGGTTGTCGCCCTTTAGCTTCTTGAGCGTATCATTTATGATGAACTATAAATTGTAAACCAGGATTCAAGATTTTAACATGCAAATCACTAAAGGCTATCCAACAATCGCACAACACTAATACTTACGTCTGCTTCTTGGCACGATGAATCCAAGCTTTGCATTGTGCCAGCGAGAGGTGCAAGTCGCAGTCGCAGACCCAGTTCCTGTTGCAACTGAGTTCCAATTCAATAACCGACAACGAAGACATTCAAGCCAAAAAACGGGAACTGTACGAGAACAGTAGTTAGGCGCCTCCCCAGGACCAGTTCAGTTGTTTTCATCGCTCCTCCTTGCACTTGCAGGTGTCTGCCTGCCGAGTTACAACTACACAACAACAACTTCGTATTTTTATTTCGCTTTATTTTTCAACACAATTTCGATTCAGGCATAAGCATTGTCATTGGAATTGCGCCTTTTTGCACACACAGAGTTCTTTAATATTGTTATTGTTGAGTTTTCATGCGCTTTTCCTTCCCCCAAATGTAATTTCTTCACTCTTTTTCTGCTGCTGCTGCTTTGCGTGACATTTTCTCTTCGCCTTCGCCCCTCTTTCGCCTACGGTCTTTTTGGCTTTTTACACACACACAAATACAATGTGCTAACTTTTATCTCAACGCATGCACCAAAACGTTTTCTTAAACTCATGAAGGAGTTGCTAAAATTCAATGTTTTTCATTTGTTTAATGTTTTTTTATGTTTTATGCAGAAAGTTTAGTTTTGCAATGGTACGTTCTCGCCGAATACGCGTACACACTGGCAGCCAATAATTGTGTTATCGATACCGATAACTGTACAATATGGGCTTGCAATTATGGTACCAATTTTGAATTAAACATGCCAAAAATATGCCTTGCTGTGAGTTATTATGCGTTAAAAAAATTACAATTAATACTAATTCAAATAATAATATTTACAATAAAATGTTAGCATCATAGCTGCTGAAATATTTTGCTCCTCTTGCAATGTAGGGTAACACTCGCAACCGATAGTTGCACACGATAGTCGTGTCAATCATTATGATGCTGCCACAGAGTTGCAACTTTTTGCGTGTTGTTTCTGTAATTTATTTTTAAATTTTAAAATAAATTGAAATAATTCAATATAAAACCAATTTATAATACCAAAAAATTTATAAATTTTGTAAAATAATTAAGTTTACTTTTAAATCTTTTGGTGTACGTTCTAAAAAAAACTTAATAAAATGTACAAAAATATAAGAAAACTTCCTATGAAACATATTCCTATTTCAAACATCTAGCTTCAAAAATAACCAAAAACCCCAAGAAACTAATTTTTAAAATAGACTTAAATATGGAAATAGAGTTATCCGTGTGGCCTGATAGCTGCCACCGTGTTTTGGGAGCCAAGGTTGCCACACGGTTGCAAGAGCTGTCCTTTCATTTTTTTTTTTTTTTTAAGATTTTTTGAAAACGGTTTTTAAAGCTTGTGACCCGACGTTTCTCAACCTCTAGAAACCTCAAAGCGTGTTCAAAAATTCAAATTCAGTAAATTTCTCTTCTAAATTCAATTTTTTTTTGATTTTTTGTTTAAAAATTCAATTTTAGTTTTTTTTTTATGTTTATTGTAGGATTTTGTCTTAATTGGTAATAGAGTGCATATTAGAGAGTTCTGTGTGTTTATCACTCGCTAAAATTAATTTTTATAGGATTCATTTGGGTAATCGTAAGCTTAGAATAAATTCATAATTTAGAATTATGAAATCAATATATGTAGGTAAATATATATTTTTACCTATAAGTATATAAATATATATTAAGGATTAGTCTATCTATGCAACTATGCATTAAGAATACCAATTTTGTCACTTGTACGTATACGCTTTTCCACATCCACATAATCAATAATAAAATCATTGTAAGAAACTTGTAATACACTATCGCATTTGAAAAATTTTCACATCGTAATGAGATCTTTAAACATAAATTGTGTAGTTTGAAATAAAAACAGCTTTTGAGTTGGTCTTCATATCTTGACTGCATCTGGACTGCATGTCTACTCCTTGCCCTGGCCCTGCAACTTTTTCCAAGTGTCGCCCAATGCCTTGGCAAAGTGGTCATCTACAGAGGCCTCAGTCTTGGTGAATATTGAAATGTTCGTGGAAGAGGTGGGCGAGGCAGGCGGTGTATGCGTCGACGATGCAGCGGCTAGTCCCGGTTCGGCTTTCACACGTATAATAGCTGGCATGGTGGGCGGCGTAGGCGTTGACGCTAGTACGCTACCGTAGGCTGGTGGTGGCGTATTATATCTTGGAGGAGTATGATGAGGCGTGTCCAGGGCTCTTTCTCTCTTGGTTACCGGCATATCCAAAATTTGGCTGACCCCTGATGTCGGCGGACAAGGCGGCGAGGCGGATGCTGTCCGAACCGGTGACGAAGATAGAGACAGCGGTTCCTCCTGAGGTGGCGGCAGTTCATGCTGCGGCGATACCGGTGCCGAAAGCAATGTGGGAGAGTGCACGGTGGGCAAGCCCATTTTGGACAGGGGCAACGGCAGTGGCAACGACAAAGGTGAGTGATGTTGCTGGTAAGTTAATGGCTGCTGCCGATACCCAAGTGGCGAGATCTGTTGCATGGGTATTCCGTTACCCGCCACAGTCGGCGGTTGCGGCTGCTGCTGTGACTGCGGCTGTGGCTGCGGCGACGGTGTGGGCGAACTGGGTGTTGGCGACTTGAGCAGCGCCGCATAGTCCGGTCCCAGGGATCGCCGAAAATGTTCATCGATGTCACAAATAGAATCGGATTCTGAAAGGGAACATCAAGTATGCATGAGAAACTGGCAAAGTTCGATTAATAATTGCTGCTCTTACCCGTACTGCGATTTTCATGCTCGCGACTGGTTTGCGAGTTGGCGTGTGGGTGCTCCTGCTGCTCCCGCTTCGGTGGCGCTTGGGTGATGACGCTGGGTCGGCTAGCTGTATAGCAATGGCTACTCGCTCCCGCCAGTGGCTCGCGGTACGGCGGTGGCGGTGATGCGCGCTGATGCTTCACAGTGCTAGACGTCACTGACATGTCTATCGGGCTGTCCATGTCGGGGGTCCTCTCCCGCTCCCGCTCCCGATCCCTGTCAGCACTGCCTGCATCATGAACTTGATACTCGACGGCGGCGGCTCGTTGGCGGCGTTCGCGACGCCACTTGGTGGTTGGCAGCTCTTTTGACGTCAGGCGCGTTTCTGCAATGATTGAAAACTGGACTTTAGAAACAAGTTTTTCGATTTAATTTGCGTTTTTATTTTCTTGAATTAGATTTGTATTTTGATTTTTGCTAGGCAAAGGCAAAAACAAATCGAATTTCAATTAAAGCCATAAATTTGATTATGCCTCTATGTTAGTGTCTGTGGCTGAGAGTCTTACTCTAATCCTCTGACTTGTTTCACTGCGGTTTTCGTGTCTGTCTTGAATATTGATTTTGATTATGAGCAACAACGAAGTGGGCGTAATGAATCACAGGGGAGTTTAGTTGAGTTGGGTTCGGGAGAGTCGCAGCGAGGTGAAGCGGAGAGGGAACTGCGACACTACGCCGCAGTTCGGTCGACGTCGCAGTCACGTTCAAGTTTGTTGCCTAAGTCTTTCGACTTTCAATGAATTTCCGCTCAAAGAACGAGCTTTTCGAGCGCTATGACAACTACAACTCCAACGACTACAGAGACGGTGACAGACTCAGACCCGGTCAGGAGGTGGGTACAACAAAATTATGCATAAAAGTCCAACAAAAGCAAAAGAAACGATAGCGAAGACACCGCTGCTGTCGCCAGAAAAACACACAATCGAAACTCCGAGTCACAATAAAAATTGGTTAAGAAAACTAGTTTTTTCTATCATCATGTGTGTGTCATGATGCGGAGTGGAGTGGAGCGTTTACACTGAAAATAACGCTTAGCGCGAATCTGGACAAACGTGCCCGGCATCTCAATGGGTATCGCTCGAGTTTGGCGTGGGAAGGCAAAGGCGCTGCGTGGGCAACTACCAGATTAGCAACAACTGCCGGTGGATACCCTTCCTTCGTATGTGAATAAGAGGGTAAGAGTAAGTTGTGCGCTGTGTCCTACTCCAATTTACGTACAGTGCATTTTATGGTTTAGTTTCATCATCAGATACTTTTTTTGTTTGTGAGCTGCGCCCCCAGGAAACACAGCTAAAAATAAAGCTAAGAGCTGAGAATGAAGTTCGGGCCACTCCACTCAAAAACGCGAGCAAGTCTCGGAGCCCAAATTGAAGGGGCAGGCAGGCAGGCAAACCAGTCGAGCGACTTCTGCACATTTCGAGCAGCGCTCGCTCTGTAGAACTCCCTCCCCTTGGCCGCCAAGGCGTCGAACGCATGAATGAATGAATGAATAAATGAAGGAGACAGCGGTGGCGGTGGCGGTGGCGGTGGAGCTTGAGTTCGAGTTCGACTTGGAGTTCGAGTTGGTGGAGGCGGCTGTAGTTGTGATTCTGACTGTGGCGGAACCAGTTATCGTTGTCCTGTTTTTGGCAACGTCACCGCGGGCTGCAATTTATTATTATATTGTGCGCCTGCGTCACGAGAGAAGCAACAAACTGGTTGCCTCTCTGGAGTTTCTGAGTTTTCGTGGAGTGGAGTGGACGCGCAGTTGCAACCGAAAGCAAAACATGAAATCGGACGGACAACAACAAGAACAACAACAGTAACAACAACAACAATAACAGTAATGGGACTGGCTGGCTGCTGTTGCAGCGGATGATGATGGGGATGATGATAATAATAAAGAAACATTCAAATTTTATTGCACATTTCCGGTCGTCGATTTAGAGAGTAGGGGGAGGGAAGAGGGGGAGGGACCGAACATCATCGGTGCTTTCATTCTGTACCCATCTTCTTCTGTATTATTTATTTATTTATTTTATTTATGTTGAATCTACTGCTGCTGCTGCTTTTGCTGTCCGTGTTGTTTGTTTGCTTGTCTCTTTTTGTCGGTTTGGCCCCTTCGTGATCTTTAATCAAACATAAGACGCAGCTAAATCAATTCTGAGGCTGAGGCTAATTGGAAGAAATGGGGGAAATCTGCAAGTGCGTGATAATGAGAAGAACCCTCATCGCAGTCTTCAGTCTGTTAGTCAGTTAAACCAACTCTTTTGCAAACTTTGCTTAATCACCCAAACAACCAACATGTAGAACTGATCACATAAAGAACACTCAGTCGATCGGTCGATCACTCGATCGGCTTAGTCAACTTGCACAACGAACAACAATAACACACACATTTGTTGCTTATGCAAACAAGTTATTATTATTATTGTTGTTGCTCTTGCAATTGCTTTTGCTTTTGCTTTTGCTATTGTTTTGCTGTTGCTGAAGTTTGTATATTTATTATTTTCATCGCCTCTGGCATCGTCGTCGCAGGCGTTTCTTATTATTATTGTGTTATTTTTATTATTTTTTGTGCCGGCGCGTGAGTCATGCTCGTGCCCGACTTGATTGCAAATCTGGTTTTAATATGTCAACAAATTAAAAAAAGAACTACACCAAAAGAACAACTAGTAGGAAAAGCTACAGCCGAACGAGCTCGACGGTGAGAGACCGTGTACTTATTGTGTCAAATACGCAATCCAAGAAGTCCAAATATTTTAAGTTTTCGTCAGACACGCCTATGCCCTAGAAAAATGATGTATTCGAAGTATTCATTATTACTTTTCGACATGTCAAACTTTCCCAACTCAAATCATCATTATCCCCAGAAAAAGTTAGAATTATGGAGACTTCGACTTCTAGAATTCGTTTTTTTAAGTTTATCGATTTAGTTCGAGTTATAAAAGATTCGAATCACCATTATCTAAAGAAAAAGTTTGAATTATGAAGACTTCGGCTTATATAATTGCTGTTTTTTAAGTAGAGTTAACTCTATATCCACACGAATAAGTTCGAGTTAGAGCAAATTCGAGCTATACACGTTCGAGTTATGGAAGATCGACTGTATGTACTTTAAATTCCAAGGGTATAAATTTTACTTGTGTCCTTTAAAAGTTTAAAAGAACCAGAAATGCCGATATATTTAAACTATCTTGATTTGATTTAGTAAGAAATTGATAATAATATAGGGGACCTTTAGTCTCCGACATCTGTGTGTTTATACAGATAGGCAGTCGGACATGACTATATGGACTCGGCAGTTGATGCTGATCAAGAAAATATTTCCTGGTACATCATGTTATTAATAGAGCCTTTGTACTATTTAAATACAGGGTCTGAAAAAGAACTATAGCAAGAGCTAAAGAGCGAAAAGAGAAATAAAAGCAAAACTGAACCAAGTCAAACCAAGCTGAGCACAGCAGCCACAGTTGGATCGTATTTGATGTTTGTTAACCATTTGTCCAGGCGCGACGTTATCGCCGTCGCCGTCGCTGTCACCGTCGCTGTCGCTGTCGCCGTCAACGCCGAAGTCGTCGTTGGCGCCTGTGCCATGTAATTGAAAGCATTTGTGTGATTTGTGCAATGTGAGCAATTAAGTACAAAGAGTGCATGGCGACGGCGACAGCGACCACGACGATGATGATGACGTTGATGACTCCGGCAGAATCAGTTCGAAGCCAATAAAATGTTGGGCGTACTAAAAGTATTGCCAATTTCATTACGAATTGGTAATTTCACGCTAATGGCCAAATGAAATGGGTCACTTTACATCTGTTTCGCCTACGTCGCGTCGTTAGCAGCTTGTGTAACTGCAACAACTGCAATTTGCGGCGACACGTTTTGATAAGCCGTGGCGGCGTCATCAACACCAACATGGACATCCTAATCCACTCTAGATCTAAACTACGCTTACTCGCGGCCAGCAGAAGCTACTGGTAACCAATAGACTGCCATGCATTGTAAGGGTGCTATTCCAAGCTTATCTGCAGTTGGTTCGATGCAATAGGCACGTAGTCGACAGCTCGATTAATTGAATGTCCCGATCTCGGGTGCAAATGAACTTTAACATCTGTTGTATGGACAGTAGTCCATAAAAGTATGCACATTTATCACACTACACGTGTGCAACTGGTGCGAGTCAACGACTTTAGTGACTAGAAAGCGATATGGAATATGGAAGCCATTCTCTGGGTTCGTGCTATTCGAATACAAGTACACGTTTTGTCCGCTGTGTTCGTCCATACTGCAAACACTTGTTACCCCCTCACCACGATCGCTTCGTCAGCTTCACCCTGAATCACTCTCCGTCTCTTGTTTCAAAAGAAACTCATTAACTTTTGTATTATCGCAGTATGTGACAAATTTGCATGTTGGCAAACGTTGTTGGAGGTCAGCTTGAATTTTCATTACATTTTCATTCAATTTTCCGTATTGATCACGAACCTTTGTGCAATTGTTGCTGTTGTTGTTGCTGCTGCTGCTGCTTGATGAGCTGATGATGCATGGCCGCTGCCTGTTGAAGATCCCTCCAAGGCTGCCAGAGCAAACTGTTGGCCATATTCGAGTTGTTCTGTTGAAACTGAGACGATCCCGTTCCTGCCTGTTGATGAGCAGCTCCAGGCAGCTGATGTTGTTGCTGTTGTTGTTGCTGGAGTTGCTGCTGCTGCTGATAAAAGAGGGGCGACTGGGCCGGAAACTCAGTCGAGCCCTGCTGGTAAGCAACCGCTGCAAGTCTCTGCTGGAGCTGCTGCTGCGTGGCCGCGAGAGCTGCTGCGTGTGCGAAAGAAGCCGGAAAATGGCGAGACGACGATACGGCAGCAGCGACAGCAGCTTCCTTGGCCACTGCCGTGGGCGAGCTGGCCGTCGAGGAAGCAGCTGAAGATGATGAAGCGCTGCCGGAGACGGAGACGGAGGAGGAAGCGGGGACGGAGACGGTGGCACCAGACGATGTCGGTTGCTGAGAGACAGCGGCAGCGGTTGCCAGTCGCTCGATTTCCTTGATGCGATTATAATAATTTTGCTCGAAGGCGTTCAATATGCACAGATATTCCATAGCTATCGCGTTATATATTTGTTTAATTTATTGAATTTTTATTGGTCAGCTGATCACATTTCGTGCTCAGTTCTCGAGAGAGGGGAATCACTTTGGGTTTCACTTGATATCCTGGGCACAGTCACAATCACTTTGGAGAGCAGCTATCACCCGCGACTCGAATCCAATCGGAGCAGCTCGAGCTGATATCGCTGACGAGCGACGTTTGTCTGTTGTCGCTTGTCGATCGACGGCAAGCGGTCGTTTTTTTCTTTCTTCTTTTATTTTGTTTTTTTTTTTTCTTCTTTTTTTTTTATGAGTGACTTTTAGCGCTGCTTACTTTTTCCTTTTCACGTTTTCGCTTGCTTTATTGTTGCTTTAGTTTATGATTGCTTTTTGCGCTCTGCGCCGCTTCAGATACACAGATACACACACACACACGCACACACACACACACGTAGACAGCAATAGCCGCGGCTATAGATTCAGATACAATCTGTGTTTGTCGTGGAGAGCGACTCGGTCTCGGGTTACAATCCCAATTCCAATTCCGATCCCCGTTCTCCGTTCCCGGTTTCGTTCCCGTCACAGTTTCTGCCACTGCAGCAGCAACGGCGGCGCTTCAAGTCGACATTTAGCGAAATAAAAATAGCACACTTTTTATATATTTTTTCTGAGTAATAATTTGCATAGAAATCGACGGAGACGGCAGCGACTGAGGCAGCGACGTCGATTCGCTTGTTGAACTTGAGCGCCAGTTTCGCTTTCAGCTTTCAGGTAACGATACGACTGCGATACGAATACGTTTACGATGAATGTGTGGATTCAGTTTCATGTTCTTTAGCTTGAGCTTCAGATTTATTCAACTACTACTACTACTCAACTACAACTAAGTCGCTGTCTACTGCTTCTTCTTCTTATTATTCTTTTGCTTTTGCTTCTTCTTCTATTTCTTTGTACTGTACTCGCAGCTTTGGCTTTGCGACTGCGTCTGCCTCTGCCTCGCGCTTAGCTCTGTGTGGCTCGACGGACAAACTTGAACTGATCGTTAGACAGCGACAGCGACTGCAACTTGAAGACTGCGTGCTTTCGGGCTCCGAAAGCTTCAGCTTCGGCTTCGACTTCGGCGTCGCTGTCGCTGTCGTCGTCGTTTCTCAATTCGCGCTCGCTCGCTAAAAGTTGCCTACAAGTTGGGACAACGTTGTTGTTATTGTTGTGTTCTTTTTCTTTTTCTTTGTTTTTGTTGTTGCTTTTTGCAATCTGTGGCTTTGACTTGACGTCGCGTCGTCTCTCCGCTCGCGAGTCGCGACGTCTCTCGGCAACACTCTCTCGTGTAGACTTCTGGCCTTAAAAACCATTTGCACTTGCGACAGTTGGCACTCGTATTGGTTTTTTTTGTTGTTGTTTGGGTTTCTGTTGTTTTTTGTACTTTTATATTTCTCTTCTTACCAATTTCCGTTTTGGCTGTTGACGGTTTGCAGTTATTGCCTCGGTGTAGCTGCTTTCTTTAGATTTCGGTTGGTTTTGGTGATTTTGTAATTGAAAACACACAAAGCAGAAAGCGATTCCAGCGAGTGAAGAAGTGAGTGTAGCTTATCTCGAGGATGGCAATTCCAGACCTGCCGCACCCTACCCACTTCCTTTTAATCCAAGATGCGCAGAGAATTGACCAAAAAGGGTAACGAAATGGAGGCAATTGAAAATTACCCACATTCGTTCTCGAGAGCTCTCCCCCGATGCACTTTTTGACTGTCGTTGTAGCTGTAGCTGTAGCTGTAGCTGACGTTGACTTTAACTTTAACGTTGGCGTATGATTGGGTTGGGCCCAAGTCGGAGTTGAAGTTTTAGTTGGAGGCAGAGCAGAGGTTGGACGATGCTGCCCCAACACATCGCGTGGGCGATTTTGGGCCCGGTCATTGCATGAAGCTCATTATTACTTATACATACACACAGACACACTTACAAATAATTGCTCATGGATTCCCAGTAAGACTACGCATTTTCAGTTTAATCAAAACCCACAAAAGTTCCTTTAGCAGTCCGTTTCTCAGGGGACTATATATGAATGTTTATTGTTAAACATACAAAACATGAATTTTTTATATTCCATATAAGGATTAAAAACATTTGTAACTATCTTAAGCACCTAAATTCTGCAAGAGTGCTCTATTCCAAACCAACCTTCTGTAGTAACAAAAATATCATACCATTAGAATCCAAATATAACCAAATTAAATATGGCATAATATATTCGAGTTTTTGCTGAATGTTGTTCGTGTTTGCTCGTCTTCGACGGAGAAGCCGCCGCCAATTGGTCACAAATAACGGAAAGAGCTCGACGACCCAAGTGCACATCGCTGATCTACATGTACGATTTGGTGTTTGCAAGAAACTTGAATCTCCCTATTTTATAAATTTATTCGTTATATTTTGATTCGTCTTGAATGATTTTGTATTATTTTATTGTGGTTTTTATAACATTATTAACATGTTTTTATAGTTTTTATGTGGAGTGTTGTCATATTATATAGTGCTATTCGTCATAAGCCAATCAGAAAGAGTGTCAATCAACCAAATTTTTTTTATTCTTAAGATATTTTGCTGTATTCAATCGATCTATTATATTCATTCACAACTTTTACTTGTATAATTCTGTTATTTTGGTATAAGCCCGAGACGAAAGTTCCAACTGGGTACTCACCTACATGCATACATGCATATTCAAATATACATACATATGTACGAGTGTGTGCGTATGCATATGTATTTGTATTGGCTGCAAACTCGCTTGCGAAAATGACAACAAAATGAAACAAACAATAGGTCGACAACACAACCACAATAGCAACAACAGAAACACAACTAAAAAGTGACTGTTGCCTTCTTGTTGTGTTGCACTGTTGTTATTGTTGTTGGCTTGTTATTTTTGTTGTTATTGCCGTGGCACGTTGTGCTGGGGCTTGGCGCTGACTCCGTAAAGCGACGGCCATTACTGCAACCAGAAGTTGCAACAACAACAACAACAGCACCAACAACAACAACAGCAGCAGCAAGAGTACAAGCAACAACAACAAAAACAACAACATGAAACAAACTCGTTTTTAATTCAATAGCAGGCCCATGAAATTTTACGCCCGATTTGTAGTACAACTACTACTGTTGTCCCAGCGCCAACACTACTAGCTACATCACCACCGCTGCCAACAACAACAACAACGACAACAACAACAACAATAACAATGGCAATAGCAGTAGCAGTTGCAATCGATGTTGTGGATACTCAATCGCAGGCAAAAAGTGTTGCCATCGCTTACACACATATGTATGTACGTATATATGTTAGATGTACGAGCCTGGCTTGAACTTAGATCTCAGCTGTTGGCCTGATGTACGAGTACACAAACAATCGCAATCTCTCGCCTCGATCTATCGAACTATTGAACTTTCCATATCATATCCCAATTGATATCGATATTTGCCAATCCGCATAAGAAATGTGCAATTTTCTGTTGCGCAGGCCACCAAATCCAAATTAAACAAAATTCAGAACTGAATTATTGACGGATTGACTGACTGACTGACAGACGGAGTGATCGACTCGTCTGTCAATCGACAAATAGTCTCGCAGCAAGCTTAGAGACTCGTCGAACTGCTGCTTACTCATCAACGGCACGAGATTTTTTCCGCCTCTGTCGCTTTTTCTTCGTCTTCAATTAGTTTTTTATATGCGAAAATTTTTAGTATAGCGTGAAACATGCGCACGCATGCGCAACGAGGTCAATCGAATGGCAATCATGCCAACAACAAATACAACAAAAACATTAGCAAGTTGAAGCAACCAACCAAAAGCATAGAGTAGACAAAAAGCACAAACTCCTCTTTCGCCCCTTCCTTTCTCTCGCCTCGGATAACAAACTATGTACATTTGTTCCTTATTATTTTTTAATTGTAGTCCTCCTATTTATAAATTGGTATTGTCTGAATAAACTAAACACGCCTTGCCTTAAAACTGAAATAGTTTAAATGCAACAGAAAATTTATTTTGAATTTAACATGTCTTTAACTATGAAAATATTAAATATTTCAAATAAAAGAAATAAGTTATAAACATCACAAAACATAAATAATAACACTGTCTGTCTGTTCGCCATAAAACGATACGAAATGCATATTATGAAATTGGAAAAAAACAATTCCATTGACCAAAGCAAACTAATAGAATTAAAAAGTATCAAGGGTAATGCAACTCAATCTAGTCCAATAATGTACGAGAGTGTCAACCTAAGCAGCAAGACAATATTACACCAATCTTCAGTTTGAATTTGGTGCCAACTTGGTGCACACCCGGAAAATGCTTAGCTAATGTGCAAACTTTGTATGCGGTTTTCATTATTATTTGTATTTTTTGCGAAATCAGTGCAGAAATTTGAGAGCCCTCAAAGAGCACCAGAAACAACAACAAGAATAGCATATGGGTCAAGTAATCATAGTTTTGGGCACGGAAGTGTAAATGGCAAGTCAATAAGATTTCCTATACATTTATAAATAGATGCACGAGCAGACAGACAGACAGACAGAAAGACGAGTTGACGGACGGATGCAAAGATAGCGGTCAATTTTCAGAACAAGCTGACAGATAGCGGTGGACAATTTATATTTTGTGAAATTCAATAAGATACTAGATGGATATTAAGTTGGTATATATGCATACATATACTCACACACACTCACAATGCGGCATATGTAATACATGCAGAAAGGCAACACAAATCAGCAGAAACCAGTTCAAAATTTAAATAAAAGTCGAGCGTGCGCGCGCGGTTTCGAAACCTGTTTGCCTATTGGCTAAAAGCAACAATAACAATAACAATATCAGCACCGACAACAACAATAACAAGAAGATCAGAGGCATGAAGAACATACACTGGCAATAGCTAAATAACAATAACATAAATATAGTTGTCATTATAAAATATCATCCGGTGTTAAATCAAGCGTGAGAAAAATTCAGTACGAAATTTGCCGAAATTTTGAGATAAATGCAAATGGGAATCACATAAGCATACATCTATATATACATGATATACATACATATGTGTCTAAGCAAATTTAAGCTTAAAAGTCAAATGTTCCATTTGTAGAGCTGGTCGATCTGCCATGGAAAAACGCGAGCAAATTTGCATTGATTTGGCAAAAGGCAAATAGTCGAATGTGGAAATAAATAAATAGCAACAATAGCAGTTGCAGCAGCAACAGAGAGTGCAAAATGAAAGAAAGCTAATCTTTGGCACGCCGAAGTTTCAATACCCTTGCATAATAATAGAATAATCCTTCAAATGACAATTGTGTGATACAAAAGTTCAATTCAAAACAAATTTGTTCAGTATGTATAAAACAATAGCATATACATAATCTTTAATAATTTATGAATAATATATACTATACATTCATTTCACTAATTACTAATTTTACTGTAAATTCGGACAGACTGAGCGACTAGTTTGTAAAGAAACAGACTGTCAGATGGCTATATGGAATATTATGGACTCAGTTCGTCGACCTGATCAAGAACTTATATACCCTGACACGCCTCCATTAATGCGTTACACATTTCGTGACGAAAACTTAATACCCGCTGCAAGGGTATAAAAAGAAAGGCAGAGGCCTAAGCCAATGCATAAGGCAGGCGGTCATCTGAGTACGAGGCACGGCACAGGCCACGAGTCGGGAATGGGCCGAGAAAACGAGTTTCTTTCTTCTGGTCGAGATTCACGGCAATTATGCGCACCGTTTGCTAGTAAAAGGAAGAGAGTGTTTGGCACTGCCAAGCAGCAACTTGTAACTAGCAACTAGCAACTGGCAACGGGGAATTGAAAGGCCATGTAAATTACCTGATGAGCTGACGTATCCAGCTGTGCCTGGTGAGCGCTCACCTAGCTCAAAATTGCCACAATTTTTCTTTCGTTTTTAGTTTCTTGTTTTGTTCCACACAATTGTTATAACAACTAAGTATTTGTTTATTAATAATCGGCAACGAAAAACACACACATACGCACGCAATCAGCTGCCTAGTGGCTAAGAGTGCGTCTCGGCCACAACTGCCGCCAGCTTAATTAACGAAGCTGAGCCGAATCGACCCGCTTTTCTGGACTTGCATAGACCACATCTGATTTATGAAGAACAAATCCATGCGCTTCGATAATTTCGATTATGACAAATTCATTAATCATAGCCAGGTTAACGACATTTTGCATTTCCAATTTGGCTGATCAATCAAACTGGCTGTGACGAGCACACAAAAGCCAAAGGGCCTGCTCGACACTTTATGGTTCATGGGCAACAACAACAGCAGCAGAAAGAGACGAAGGCAACACTCGCTAAACGCACAACACAAACAAAAGGAACACTACAAAAAGAACCGCTGACATGTGTCAAAGGTCTTCCCGCGTTTAAAATCGCGCGCAAAACGCGTGCATTACTCAATCGTTTTGAAAAATTCACATATTTTCCCCGAAAATTGTTATTGCCATATGTATGTATGTGAGTATGTATGAATGTCGTGAGCCTGTGCGTGTGTGTGAGTATATTTAATAAATAAATTCCGTTCTGTGTTGACAGCTGAACGCATATGTAGCATGTACATACGTATGTATTGCTCTAAAGAATTTGTCAAATATACATATATAATATATGTATGAATGAATGCCAATGTTGATAAAGACATCTCAAATGGGCAGCGGCAAAAGTAAACAAACATAAATAACCAAGTCGACCAACAGTCCGCAGAGCTTTGGGGGTGGTGTCCAAATGGTTTATCACATCACATTCCAAAACTATTGATTTACATATATACTCGGGCATATGTATGTTGTATACAATATGCGCTGTTCCCTAGGGGAAGCTGTAATCCATGCGCTTTATCAGTCACCCAACCAACCGACAAGCGTCGGCGGCAACTGCGACTGCCACAACGACTAAGATTAAGACTGGGAATGGACTCGTGAAATATGCATAAATTGAGCAATTAATAATATGAGTATAGTACAGTATAGTATATGCATGTACATATTTGGTGCATAAGTATGAAAATACTTTTGCCAATCCGTTAGAATTTGCATATCTTTGGCCCGTCACGCGTTTGTTTGTCACATTGCGAGACGTGCGATGTGTGGGGGGCAGGGCAAATGCAATTGCAAATACATGCACACACACATAAATACATACATCTATAGACAACACAAAAATATGCAATACATATAGAAGCATATGAACACCTATGCAAGTACATAACACATTGACCATCCAAATCGTGCTCGTCTCAACGTCAACGCCGATGCCGAAGTCGACGCTAACGCCAACGCCAGCGGCAGACTATTGATAACGCCCGCGCGCGGGGCCAGAGAGCTCGCTTCGTCGTCGTCGTCAAAAATGCGGCATTTGACACATTTATGAAAATCGGAATCGGAATGCGCCGCAAACTCATTTTATTGGAATGTTTTGCTCGTTTTTGTACAAAACTGAAAATGTTTTATTTTCAGTGCGCCCGTGTCAGTGTGTGCGTGTGTGTATGAGTGTTTATCGGGTCGAGCAAGCCTTTTACGAAGTGGCAGAAGATGCCTTGGAGTTGAAGTTGGGACATATATACATTCATATGTACATATATTCGTGCATATATACATTCATATGCATTTCAGCTGAGAATGTCAAACGCAATGAATCATGCGTGAGGTAATATTGTTATGTCGATTTAAATATAAGTAAAAATTGGACCGACTTTGGTGACAGTTAATGGCCCAGCACATAATCAAGCTATTACTTGACTAACTGTATGTATTTATGTACATAGTACATAAATGTATAAACTGAAAAAGTGCCATTGCTGAAATACTTTCAAGTTTATAGTGCGGCGGCACAAAGGTGAAAGCCATTAAGAGTTGCGGGGCATACTCGGAGGTAGTCAAAAACATAACAAGAACTGATCTCGATGTTGGTGTTGGTGTCGGTGTCGGTATCGCTGTCTTCGTCCCTGTCCATGTCAGTGTTGATGTCACTGTCGGTGTCGTCGACAAAACTATAACATCATCAAATTGTTAACGTTGTTGCCACTGTTTAAGCGGAATTGGTTAATGGGAGTCCGCAGAGATGTCAACGATTACTAAATGACCAAATGTCATTGGACTACTCACCGCTAGCATTGTTCTGCACCATCGTGGCAGCTCGGGATAGCACGTCCAACGCTGTTTCCATTTTATATAGTGTGATCGCTTGGGATATGCTGAGCGTGGACTATTAACTATGGACAAGGTGGATGTGGACTGCGTTGCCGCCTCGATCTGCACCGCATCTGTTTCACACTGAAAATGCGATGAAATTGACCAAGGCGTAAACTGGATATAAGTACATACATCCAAAAATACATAAGTAGATATGAATGTAGACACTACAACGCCAGTTGCAAGAGCGTACACATATATGTTCATATGTAAATGGAACGCAAAACTGAACAAAGACTGATGCTGCTGACGCTGACTGACTGAAACAAGTAAGGCGAAATCCTGCTGGCTGCAAACAGTTTTCAGTTTTCATCGCCATAGCGGCTGCTTGCTGTAGCTTGGGTCTGGGGTTGGGGGCTGCGGGTGGAGGGCCACAACATGATGCAGTTGAGACAGGTTTGAAGACGGCAGCAGCAACATCCAGCCATCGCAGCCGAAATTTGGCAATGACCAAGTACAGCGGCTGAGCGCGGCCGCTGCAAGCCACCGAACCCAAAACGGATTTACTAAAATGCCATATTGTTGCCAAGCATGCCACAGCAGCCAGCGACAGCAGCAACAATTTTTTGGTGCTTCTTACCTTTACGTAGCAAACGGATGTCTCGAGTTTGTTATCGTTGGTAATAATACAGCTGTTTTTGTTATGTTTCGCTCTTAGTTTTGCTTTGGAACCAGGTGTTGAGAAATTTAGAAACTTTTTGTGAGATCTTTGTTTAGCCACTCGCATGTAATCGCTGCTTACTTTTTCGACATTTATTAACGAAACCAACACACTAACACAGACGAAAGAGTCACCGACAGTTTTGAAACGTGTGGCAACCTTGGTTCCCAGAAAAAAGTCACCGATGGCTTAAAAACGTGTGGCAGTCTTGGTTCCCAGAAAATGGACGATAGTCAGCTTTAGCATTAGTGCTAAAATATAAGTGCTAAATAATTATTTGCAGTGATTTTAGGTAATTATTTAAACAAGAAATTTGAATAGGCTAATAGAAAACTCTCTCTAGAGTTCTGAGTACCTCGCAACATTTTATCTAAATTATTATCTAATTAGTTTCATGGTTTCCTATGGCTGGTAGTTTGCTTTGTACATCAATGCCAAAAATTTAAACAATTGAATTCAACAATTATTTAAAAAATCGCAGCCAGTCTCTTTATCGAATCATTCAGAATAAGTTCGATTGAATTAATTTAATGTGATCTTTACTGAAATTACCATTATATGCGAATAGCTATCGGCAGATGCAGTCGCATATTACTTTTTTTATACATTTGTAATAAATTTATATCAAAAAATATTCTTTTATACTGACATATAATAATTTTATTTGTAAATAAATAAATATTTGTAAATAAATATTTGAACATTTTCATTTTGATAGATTCCTCTTATTGAATGATAGAGCCATTCAAAACATTTGATTTTTACTTTTAGCGTTGAATCGTATTGGAAGGGTAGGCGAAATGATACCTCATCTGAGTATCAATTCGGGGGGATTCGTTGTTGTAACAACTTTCTAACAGCCCGTGGTTGTTTTGATCGATAGGGACTATAAGGACGTATTCTCAGATAGTTATATGTATTTCAAACAAATTTAAAACAATAAAACCCTTTTAATGTTTGGGGGGTAACCCCTTACTGACTGACTGACTGACATCAGTCAGATAGAAGGCTGAAATTTTCACACAACATATCTGAGACAATTTTATCGTGCAATAAGACGGCCTTTTGCGAAATTCGACCTGTAAGTGGGTCAAATTCGGGGTCAAAGGTCACATAATTGCTTAGTATGAAATTTTTTTTTGTTTCTTAAGATATCTAAACAAAATTCACAGATTGTGTGTTTGGTAGTGCCTGTTATATCCTGACCAAATTTGGACAAAGTCGGTTTACTATATCATATAGCTGCAATAGGAACAATGGGATGGAAATCAACCTTTAGTACGATACTCACAGATTAGCTGTTCTTGCCAAATCTCTATTTCTCGAAATTTAGCTTTTTCCCGCAAAATCTGACTATTTTCCGCCATATCACAAAATCTGATTTTTGGGCAAAGTCCAATTACAGGAAAAAAAGAATTATATCAATGGACACGAAATTTAAATTTATATGTATTTTAGCAAAAAATGTTATATTATATAAAATAGTGATTTAGTATAACCTTCACAAGCCGGACAATTAAAGACCAGCCATTCTGCAAGCGGAGCGAGCAGGGGGCGAAGCCCCCTAGTAATTTAATAAAATTGAAAAATAACATAAACTGAAAAAAAAAATGTTGGCTTTTTTTCAGTGAATTTGGCTTTATTTATTTTTTGTCAATCTGATTTTTCTTGGGTCACTAGACTTTTACCTTGTAAGAGGTTTTTTTAATTTTTGTTTATATCAGTAACTCCTTGAACGTTTGGTTGGTTTTAAAAATGGTCTGCGAATTAGATTATTCAAGAGAGCGCCGTTGGGAAGGGGACTATTTAAAGGTAACGTATAATGATGCATTATTAATTCCAAACTGAAAGTTATCTCAGGAGAAATGCTTGGAGGTTGGTTTAGAAGAGGAATATAACTCCTACCAGATACGACTTCGCCTATATTATCTAGGCGTTTTTCTGTTTCTGCATTGGATTGTGGTCCTGTTGCACAGCGGTTTCTTGCTGGCGACATGCGAGGTGAGTTGTTCCTTTTTCATTTTGGTTCTTTTAAGCATAGGGAGCCCTCGTCTGTCCGGTTATACAGCACACAGACATTATAATCGTGGATGTTGTATTTTATGTGATAGCAGCTGTGCTTATCACTGCACTGATGTGCATCAACCTTATGGAGGAGCTGGTCAAAAGCCACATTTGGATAATGTATGTGACCTCAGTAATTGCAGTGTTAATTCAGGTCGCCGTGGGTACGTAGAAAGCACTTATCTCTCACACTATCCGATATTATTTAAGTATTTTCAAAGATCTATCGACCAATGTCTACCACTATCATGAAAACGATTGGATTACTGGGTCATTCTACGACACATACGTTATCCTAATGATTTATATGTTTCTCCCGATACCCAATATTTTGGCGCCTCTAACGCTCGGAATTGTAATATCAAGTATTTACATCCTTTACTACTATCACTATGTTGCATCTAAATACAAATTTGAGATGTCCACTTCGAAAAATATCAATAAATTGATAGCGGATATCTCCCATCAGTTTTGCCTGAATGTGCTGGGTGTTTTCTTCCGTGTGATGCGCGAGATCCTTGTGCGATCTTCGTTTCTTGATCGACATCAGTTCGTGATGGAGGACATCTGGCTGAGGAATGCTCGAGCACAGGAAAAGATATTTCTTCACAGCATTCTGCCACAGCAAATATCACAGCCTATCCAAGACGACATTCGCAATCGTATTGCACTCGCCGAGAAACATCGCAACGTGCAGTTTGTCAGCTTTGGGGAGAGAATTATGTCCGTTCAGAATCATCCCGACGTCACAATTCTCTACGCTGATATCGTCAACTATACCCATTTGACCACAACCTTATCGGTTAAGACCCTTGTCACCCTTTTACATAATTTATATGCTCGATTCGATAAGGCCGCCTCTCACTTCAACGTGCAGCGCATCAAGTTCTTGGGAGACTGCTACTATTGTGTGGCGGGTCTTATAACCCCGGATCCTGACCACGCCAAATGGTGTGTCGAACTGGGTCTCTGTATGATCCAACAAATTCATGAAGTAAGGTTCGTAGATGCATCGATAGATCTATATTTCTTTAGTTATATTCATTCAGTTATAATGATCGAATTCATAGAGCCTCTCAAAAAGTGGATATTAATATTCGCGTTGGTGTCCATTCGGGAGGATTATTTGCTGGAGTCCTTGGAGCGACTAAATTGCAATATGACATTTGGGGTAGGCAATTGTCCCGGTTATTGCAAATTTTAGACAAACTTACATATTTCAAATAGGTACTGATGTGGTTATTGCCAATGGCTTGGAGGCAACCGGTGTGCCTGGCCATATTCATATCAGTGAAAGGACCCTCCAATTGATTGTGGATCATACGTACACGGTACTTCCGGGCACTGAGGCAGCTAAAAATGATCCTTATCTCATTAAACATGGTATTCTCACATTTCTCATTGCCCCCGCAGAAACATCAGACCATATCAGCTTCAGTTATAGTAGTGATGATTTAGAGTCCACAGTATCTAGATCGATGAGCATTCAATTTAGCCTAAGATCTGAGTTAAATGAAAGTAAAATTTCACTCGAACTGCGCAATGAGTTTAAAAAGATGCCGGTTGGTCCTTCGAGGTAAGTGCTAAGAGATAAATAGTCGACATTGTACGAATACGAGGCCTTACATACCCTAACACGTATTGGTACACACGACTTCTTCTTATCCGATCGACGAAAATTGTAGTCCATTTGGAACGAGGGTATATATACTTATGTATATGTTGAATTTCCTACGTATCAGGGACTCAAATCTTAACCAAAACATTTAACAGGTATGAACCGAATGAAATTGGTAATCGTAAAAGAAGCTGTTACCGAAACTGAATGACTGGTTAAACCGTTTAATTACATTTTAAGTTTAATCTTGTTAAGATGTAATCAATGTTTTCCACATTAATTTATATTATTATTTTTTTTCATCTTTGATTCTTTTTTAATCATTGTTTTCTTACCATTTTTAATTTTTATTTGTTATTAATATATGTATCTCATTTAAAATATATTTTATTTTTAAACTAGTTTTTAGCAAACTGGTTGCCATTACAAAAAGGATTTTAAAAGATTTTACAACCGGTAATCACAAATCAAACACAATATAACAATATAACCTTCTCCGAATCTGTAAAAAATATTCTTTTTTATTTGAATCGCTAATACTTACTTTTCTTTATTAAAAACCTGCTTGCTATCAGCGTATTGTTATCAAATTTGTGATGTGCTAATAGGCGGTCTCAAAGCTGATTACAGGATATTTGTAAAATTTGTATTATTGTTTAAGAAGGATACTCACCCCTCATACAACCCTTGCAGGTTTCGGGACAAAGTGAAATTGTTTTTTAACTGGGGAGATCGCAAAGAAGTCAAGAAGAACGCCAATGAAGTTCAGGCATCATTCAAATTTTTCTTTTTGGACTTTACGGATCCTCGCCTAGAATATAGTTATATGCGGCAACCCGATTACATGCTCAAGTACAGCATTCTTTTGGCCTGGTGCATGTCCCTTAGTCTAATTGCCATCGAATTGGTCTTTCGCCATGAAACACACGAAGAATGCTATTACATTGGATCCGCGGTGATGTTCAGCCTAAGCATTCTTCTCATCATAACGTGGTATAAGAAGATCTGCTATTGGCGATATCCCGAAGATGGGCATAAATTCAGTGCCGTAAGCTGTATACTATTTCGGATTGCGGAGAGCCTTCAACGAAGTTTGATAAAACGTGTGTGCATCTACATATTCAGTATTATAGTGTACAGCTTAATAATATTTATCATGCTGGTGGGTAGTTGGTTGATCAATTGTTAGCCTAGCTTATTTATTATGAAATTCTTCTACTTAATTAGAATGAATGTGACTTGAATGACTACGAAGTCTCTCATATTGAAGGCAAACTGTATCTGTATGAGACAGATGCCGACTTGTGTTTCCAGCCCTGGGTACTCACCAATATGATATGTCTGATAATGGGCATGAGTTTAATTTTCACACGAATCCCATTTACGATGAAAGTTGTGGTTGCCACATTGGAGGTTATAATTTATATGGTCCTCGTCTTTTATCAATTTCAATACATTGTTCATCATAGTCTGACAACAAACCCCTTTTTTTTCCCCGAATATGCACACTGTATTCTGATTATAATTACTTTTTTGAGTCTTTATCTAATGGAGCGACAGACCGAGTTCAATAACAAGATCAACTTCAAGTGAGTATCAAGCCATTAACTATATTCTCAGCAGCTGAATATTTACTACCATTTCATCTGTTTGCCTTATGCAGATGGAGGGTGGAGTTAAAAAGAAAACAGAGGGATGCCAGGTTAGCTGATCAATCTATATCTATTCTATTGCACAATATATTGCCTAGTCATGTTGGTAAGCCCATGACAATGCTTGTACTTGTCGGAGATCACACTTTATATAATTTATATCATCTACCCCAGTCGATATCTATCTGACCTCATTAGCCAGGCACGAGCTCTACTATGAGAACTACGAAATGGTGGCCGTCATGTTTGCTACCCTTAAAAACTTTGAACTGGATTTGCCCAGTCTGCGGGTTCTGAACGAGATCATATCCGAATTTGACCGAATCGTAAGACATTCGTGAAGAAAGTGCACAGTTGCCAAGTGCGTTTTATTATATGTAGATTATTTTTTGTATAGTTGTTCTATTATAAGGACGATTACTCAGTGGAAAAAATAAAAATAGTGGGATGTACCTATATGGCAGCCTGTGGGCTCGACATACGCCTTTCCTCGACCATAAGTGGACGTCAAAGTCGCCACGAATCTATTGCTCAGGAGGGTAAGCGATTGAACCAATCTGTGACCAATCTGATGATATTACGTACTTGCCTATGTCTTGCAGTTCTGCGTGCCCGACGTTCTCTTAATTCCTTCCACAGGCACAATAAGCTGGTGAAGAAGAGAAACGAGGATATCGTCTTTGTGATAACAGCATTTGCCTTGGATCTAATGCGAACACTTTGGATGTGCAATGCGAGCTACAAGAATATCCCAAGTGATCGTGAAATGTTCTCTGCCGATATAAGAATTGGAATATCCAGTGGTGAGGTCATGGCCGGCGTGGTGGGTGCTTCACAGGTTCATTACGATATTTGGGGAAACGCGGTGAATATGGCCTCACGAATGGACTCGACCGGAGTCATTGGACACATACAAGTGACCGACGAGACTGCAAGCATACTCCGCAAATGTGGAATCAAATGCAACTACCGTGGTATGACCTTCGTCAAGGGGCGGGGCATTCTACCAACCTTTTTCGTCGGAATCGATGAAAACTTCAACTTTCAATACATCAATGAGAGCTGGGTCGCTGGACATTCTAGCAAGTCATCTAGCTCATCAAATAAGTTATCTTATACTGGATAGGATTTTCAATTACTCATTTTTGCAGCAATTGCAGTCCCTGTCACACACTTTTACATAAAGTACATTCATCGATTTATCCTGAATATTAATAATATTCAATATTAACAAAAATTGTTCGCAAAATGTGAATCATTAATTTCAACTTTATGATAATTTTTCCTAAATGATTAATCGAAAACTAATATTTAGAATGATAATTTTTGTTGTTTTTGGAGATATCTCAACCAAACTTACAGATTGACACTTTTCTATTGGCTTTTACATTATGATCGAATTTGGTTTAAATCGGTTCACTATATCATGTAAGATCATGTGTAGATGTAATACAAACAATTAGTCGAATATTTAATGCGAATATTTAATCGGAGTCCCAGGTTACAGGGTATCCTTCAGTCTAGCACACTAGCTACACCTACCCGCGAGGGGAAGGTGAAGGTGGTAGGCGAGCGAAGCCCCCTTGATTACTTTTTGTAAAGTGTAATTTTAAAATTTCTTTTGACATCCGCTCCTGCAGATTGTATACAATTTGAAGAAAAATTTTAGTCATTTTTTATTCTTAAATTTACAATTCAAAGTGTAAGTAAATTAATTATAAATGAACAACAATCGGCGGGTTAAAAGGCCGCTCAAGATTTGAGTTCTTATATTTAAATCAACATTTGCAATAAAATATAATTTGATGAAACCAAATAAATTATAAATTAGATAAAATAATGGAGATAGTTTTAATGAATGTTGGGTGCTGGTCACCAAGTTAGTAAATTAAATTAGAAAATTGACAAAAATATAACAGATATAATTCTAGCTTCAAAGTTAACAAATATTTCAAAACAGGCTCCTTTTAAAAAAAAATACCAAAATCTGGACATCGTCCTTCTTGTGGCTTGATGGAAGCCAAGGCTGCCACCTTGCATTGCCAAAGTTGGGCCACAGCTGCCACACAGTTGCAACTTTTTCTATTTTTTTCTTATTTAAAAGTACAATTTAAGAAACCAAAAAACTATAAATTTTCTAAAATAAAAAAGTTTATTTTAAAATTCATTTGGTGCACGTAACAAAAGTTCCTGTGAAAGTTTCAAAATTCTAGCTTCAAAACTAAGCAAAAACCGCCAATAACTCGTTTTTAAAAACGAGTTAAATATGGTTTGTGGCTGCCACCTTGCTTTTTTATACTGGAGCAAGGCTGCCACCTTATTTTTTATGCTGCTGAGAAAAACAAAAAAAAAAGGAAAAAAGACAACAACAGGCAGACAGTAGTTCAACTAAGAAAATTAAAACTGTGTGGGGCGTTGGCTTTCTTTAAAACAACGGCGGCGACACTAACGAAAGGCGCGTGAGTGAAAGTTGGCCAAGGCATTATAATCTTCGATTTCTTGCCTTAAGCGGCTTTGTTCAAGGTCGTTGGCAGTCATTGCCGACGAGCAGTCAGAGGAGACCAAGCCACATACATTTATTTATTAAGAGAAAAGTAAAAGATACAATGGCAATTAGTTTTGAGAAGAATCGTACTCAAATTGTGGACGCCTGGAAGGATGTGCTAGATGACAAAAGTAGCACAAACTGGTCGCTGTTCGGCTACGAGGGCCAAACGAACGAGCTTAAACTTGTCGGCAAAGGGGATGGGGGCGTGGATGAGCTAAGTGAAGACTTGAATAGTGGAAAGATTATGTATGCGTTTTTGCGAATCGAAGACCCAAAAACTGGCCTCAATAAATACCTGCTCGTGAACTGGCAGGTAAGTGAGTCACCATTTTGCTTTGCTTTGCTTTTATTGGTTATCTTATCTGACACTACTCATATTATCCACCACTCGGCGATAAAGGGCGAAGGAGCACCTGTTCTACGTAAGGGCACTTGCGCTAACCACATTCATGATGTCAGCAAATTTCTGTCCGGTGCCCATTTGACGATCAATGCACGCAATGAGGATGACATTGATATTGAGCGGTTACTTAAGAAGCTAAGTACGGTTAGCTCGGCGTACAGCTTTAAGGAGCCCCGTGGCATTGTCGACGAGCAAAAGGTGCCAGTTGGCACAAACTATAAGCGCGTCATTCCCACGAAGGAGCTCAACGCCAGCGTCATGCAGGATTTCTGGAAAAAGGAGGAGGCTGAAGAAAAGCGTCGCCTGGTGGATGAGAAGGAAGCCAAGCGTTTGGAGCTCCAAAAGCTCGAGCAGGAGCAGCGATCACGCGAAGAAAAGGAGCATAAGGAACGTGAAAAGCTTGTCATCAGCACGACAAAACTGCAACCTGCGCATATACCCATTAAAACGTAATATCTCTTACTAATTTCAATGTACAAACATTTTTAAATATTAAGTGATATTTATTTGCATGCAGCTCGCCGCAACCATTGAGTCCGGAAAAAACGTCGGCTACCTTAGCCAATAACTTAACCGACGCAGAGCGTATGCGTCAGGCACGAAATCAGGAGGCACGGGAGTTGATTGGTTCGCGTGTGGGCGCTGCCAAAGCCATGTTTACCAAGCACACCAGTGAGGGTCAGCTGCAATCAAAGTAGGCACAGCATTATTAAGTTCCAAATCCTTAATAACAGACAAACTTTTCAGGCTCAACACGCAACCGCCGGCGAAGCCAGCTCGTAATTCGATTGCACAGCGCATCAATGCGTTCAATTACAACGAGACTCAGGACGCAGGGTCATCTGTGTCTCCACGGTCAATATCACCCAATAAATCGCCTCTCATTTCTGCAGTCGTCGAAGCGCCGCCGTCCGTTGAGGCGCCAATCATTGCTGTGGATGTAGTTTCCACTGAAGCTATAAGCGAAGAGGAAACGCAGCCAGCGGAGGACCTACCGCTGGCTCATGAGAGTGAACAGTTTTCGACCATTAAGCGATCACCGCACAGTAAAACAAATTCGTTGCAATCCCAGTCGCCGGATGAGACAACATCGTCTAATGAAGCGGACACGGCTGTGTACAAGAAGGAAGATGAAGAGGTGCGCACCAAAGTGTCCGTTACTGTGCAACAGTCGCAATCGGTGAAGACGTCCGGACTTAGCACACTGGAGCGTAATGCATGTAGGTTGCTTATATTATAAAACATTTTTAAATGAAGTTTATCGTTGGGTTTTTGTATTTTTTGTGACCATGCAGTAACGGATTTGGTCAACGAAGATGACTTCATTTGTCAGGAGAGCTTAGGCGATTTGGGATTACGTGCACGCGCCTTGTACGATTACCAGGCAGCTGATGAATCAGAGATTACTTTCGATCCCGGCGATGTGATAACTCACATTGATCAAATTGACGAAGGCTGGTGGCAGGGACTTGGTCCCGATGGAACCTATGGACTTTTTCCGGCAAACTATGTCGAAATTATTAACTGATAAACTGTGCAACTATTTGTCAATGCTTATCCGTATCTAATATGGCAACTGCAAAGCAGCTACATGCATTTTTTGCTAGATATCTACACAAACAGCCATAGCTGTACTTTATGGATCATAAATCGGAACTATTTAAATACATATATATACTATGAAATGGCTGCCCAGAAATATCATGAACAATAATGCAATCCATACTATACCTAATAAGATTTTAAAATGCCTATATACGACTATAACACGGATCTGATCGTACATCACACGCACCATGTCCTCGTCGTGGTTGCCTTCCATTTATCTATATATTATACATTTACCCCATTGTTAATCATAAGATTTCGTAAAATGTTGCGTCCTTTTTCCAATGTTTCTTAATGCACATGTACTAGAGTATTTGTATTATCATTATCATATATGCATATGTAGCCAGTATATTTATGTATATGCTATAATGTCTGTATGTATGTCGCAAACTAAGACTTCCACAAATGATTCAAATTTTTGTGGCGGTTTTTTTGTACGTGTATTATATTGTGAACAATATCTACATTTATTTTAATAATTAGTAACATAAATATTTATGCATAGAAGTTTTCTTTGTTTTCTTAACAATTTTGCAAAGCGGCGAGCTATCCACCAGCGGATAATTTTAAAAATGAGTCCGTTTCGATGTAGATTTGTATGAGATCTTACTCCGGCTCGGGCTTCATCGATGTCTCCGATATAATAAAAACTGTATTTTCGATAATAATCCAGTTTACACAAAATGGTTAACATTCTTCAGTATAATTTGCAATTGCAGGCACTTTGTCATTTTTAACATCATTACTTAGCCTAATCTACATACATAAATACATATATGTATATGCATCGCGAGTTTCACTATGTGTATGTGTGTATGATTGTTTATGCTGTTTGTTATGTCACATGAGATTTATATATATCTACTAAATACTAGCAAAGAGTACAACGCCACTTCACCAGCACCCAATCTGATGCTCCCACATTACTTTAATCAAAAATTTGCGCTGTCCGATGATAAATTCAAGATTTTAAGCTCTCTTATTATTTGAATTTGGTTGAGTTGCGTAGCTGCTTCAAAACGGTCGCCTTGTACCGGCGATGCGTTCATCATTCGGACGTCTCCGTCAGCGTGGTAGTCTCGGCCTTTGAGCCTTCGTTCTTGGGTTCCTCACTTGCCGAATTCTTCGAGTCTGTCACATTGGTAGCGTTGTCTGCGGCACTTGGTGGCGGCGGCAAGGGTATGGGCTCTTGAATCTTAGTAGCATCTACCGGCTGTGGCGTAGTGGGCTCTGAGACAGCTGCCGCCTCAGCCTTATCGGTAGATTTAGCCACGGCTGTCTCTGCAGCGACTATATCCAAATTTGTTCCAGAGGCTGCCCTGCCGTTCTCTTCGGCCTTGGCGTCCAGCACATTTACGGATGCTTGTATGCACCTGGTAAGCAAAGAGGTTTTATTAAAATGTGTGTTGTTTTACAATATTTATGGCAAGAAGCAAGATCTCTTACTTGATAGCTTCCTTGCGAGCTAGTCGAATGCTGTCCTTGCCGTTAGTATCAATAGTGTCCAGTTTAAGAAGATTTCGCGTAAGCATCTCATCCAGGTACGCATATTCCTTGTCTTGGCGCGTGCCCTTGAACTGCTCTACTTTGGCCATTAGCTCAAGCACGTCACGTTGTATGTCCTGAATTTTCTTGATCGAATCCACCGTATGTGGAGTTTGTGGTGGCATACCAGCATTAGCTTCCGCCTCTAGCTGATGAGGATCTTGCTGTTGTTGAGTATTAAGTGGACCAGGACGTTGCTGATGTTGTTGCTGCGAAGGCATATAGGATGCCTGAGAATCGGCTGGCTGTTGTTGTCCCGAAGGCATATAAAATGCCTGAGGCTGGGCCTGACTATGAGCCGAGGCTTGTGCCTGAGCTTGCGCCTGTGGATGACCTCCTGCGTTCTGATTTGGTATTTCCTTATGCGCATTGATGATCGGCTCCGTGCGGCCCTCCACAAAAATGGGTATGGTGCGCACATAGCTACCGCCGGGTGTCTGTGGCGGCGGTGGTGTCTGTTGCTTCTGTTGCGGATGCGACTGCTGCTGTGGCGGATAGAAAGTCTTATGGAATTGCGGCATTTGCTGCTGACCGGTGGCAAAGCTAGCTTGCACTGGTGGACTAGTCTGGGTGCCAAATTGTTGAGGCGCCGTTGGACGTTGCTGATGTTGCTGCTGTTGGTACTGTTGGTTTAGTTGCTGCTGCTCTGGTGGAGGCGCAGAGTGTGAGCGTGAACCTTGATCTTGCTCGGCGGCTGACTTTATTCCCATATCCATGGTGTTGCGCAGCCCATGCTGGTTTAGATTCACAGGTGGTGCGCAATCTACCTCCGAGCGGCCTGCAGGGTCTTCCGTTTGAATGGCCGCATCGCATAGACGCTTGGAGGGCGACTGCAAAACTGGCTGTGCCTGTGCTTGAGCCTGAGCTGGAGCCGGTGACGTCTGCTGCTGTGGCATACTATAGTCTTGTTGATAGTACTGCTGCTGGGGATGAGGCTGATGCTGGGGATGAGACTGTTGCTCGGGATGATGCTGTTGCTGAGGCGGCCCGCCAGTTGCAGTTCGACGCGCGCCAAAGCCCTCTGGTATATACTGACGAAACTCCGATGGCAGTCTATTAAAGAAATCATCATCGCGCTCCATAGGATTGTTAGCACCCCCAGACACTCGGCCGCGTCGACCCATTGTTGAAAGTTGGGGGAATCCAAAGTCTGCAGCATCGTCGAAATAATGAGAAAAGTCATCATCAGGATGCATTAAGTGCGCCTGGGGGTTGTTAGGGGTATGGGGATCGTGCAAACTATTCCGCTTACGTGTGCCGCCAAACCCTGCGAAGGGATCGTGATGCATTCGCCCCAGCCGGGAGCGTGGAAACATATTATCCATATCCATGTCCATATCGGGTTCGAATCCAAAGGTCGGCTGCAAATATCAAAAGCAATTCTATATTACATTTTACTATTAAACACCGCTCTAACGTGCAAAGTGCCTTCCCAGTGGGCGAATTGTTTATAAATAAGCGAATGATTCACCCCAATCGCAGCCATATTTGTTGTCAGTGTTTATATACAAATGTATATATGTATGTATACATACAATATCAACAACTTGCAGCTTCAGCAATAACAAGTGACGTCAACGTATAAATAGACGCTTGTCTAAAGCAACAAGCCAAGAGCACTTAATGCACATATGTATGTATGTAGATACATGCATATGTACATACATACATATGTACTTACACACACACAAACTACAAACAAAGGTGCGTAAGTATGTATAAATTAACAGCTGTTTGCCAGCACCGACGCGATTTGACAAGCTGCGGAATTCAATTGGCAGTAAATCGGCCTGCCTTTCATTACCTATTTCAGTTATGTAATTGTTTGCTTTATCAATAAACAGCGTTTTACAATTCTCTTTTGCGCTTTGAATTTGTTTTTTTTTTTGTATTTCCGTTTACGAGACGTGACGCACTCGACTGTTCGACTGTAGACTTGTGAATGAGCTAGCCGGCGACTGAGGACTGGCCTTTTATAGCAAACAGCAATCAACGGTGAGCACCCGCCCACTACTAAGTTCATTGTAGATTGTTCTCGCATATTCGGCATAGGTTGGCAGCTCTCACATTCGAAATTTTCAATTTAAGCCAGTATTTATGTATTAATTTGATCACTAACGACTGCCGTCTACGCAAGTGACAAAAGCAGCACGAAGGGTGCGAAAGTCGACTGGCAAACAAGACAGGAAAAATGGAAAATTTTCTACGACTGTTCAATAGCATCGACTTAAATACCGATCGAAAGGTGCAGTTTTATCTAACAAAACTAACGATTAAGACTTCTGGTTTAATTTTACTCATATTTGTACATATAAATAATTTGCTATAATTAAGACAAAGTCGGCAACAAATCGACATAATAAAATTGTTAATAACTGACTTCATATTGCGTTAGGTAATTTAATCATTTGACACCCATTTCGCGAAGTTAATGTTTCTGTATTAACTCCTTTGCACATACAGTGACTCTCAGCTTATTTGATCCACCATTTTTACATATTACAAGTTTTAAATAAACTTATTTTTAATGTGAAAAAAATTGTTTCTCCTCTGTTGATACTTTACTTTTTCTTAAGTTCATGTATGTGAATTTAGTACTATATTGTATAAACAATTAAAAATTCAAGAGTGACTTTTTGAGTATCAGGGTTCCAAGAAGAATATTGTCGCTTGCACTAGTATTGATATATAAATAAAATATAAATTAGTCTTTACTTTCAGATTAATACTCAATTCCAATTAGTGTTGGTTTACACTTTTGTGTGATACTAATATGGAGAACATTGTTATAGATACGTTTCAAGTTTTAATAATATAACAATTATTGATATAAAGATAAATATTTGATACGAATATCTAAAACTCTTTTTCTGCAAATAAACTATTTCATGAGAGACTTAAAATATTGTTCTCAAAATGTATCTTGTCATTTGTGTTTTCGTGTTTTTTTTATTAATTCACATAATCAAATTTAAATCAGTGAGCCAAAAAGGTTTATCCGTCAACTGATTTTAATTGCTTAAGCGAATCACAAACAAAACTACATATTAAACTACACAGATTTTAGTTACAATATTTTACCAATAAATCTGTAAGGTACTTTACAAAAAAATTTGCAAGTCACCTTCGATAATTTAGCGCAAGTATACATTTAAATTCTGATATTCATTTTATCCGAACAAACTTCTGTAAATACATTTAAGGGGAAGTAGTAAATTTTGTTAAGGTATACTGTTCTCCGACAGCTATTAATATTTGTTCAAAATAAATTAAAATTTTGTTATATTGAATTTTGTCTACATACGAGTACAGTTATAATGTTCAATAAATACATACAGTAATTTTTGAACTTGTACTAAAAATCAAGAGCAATAATATTGGATAAACAAAAAATTATGTTCTTCAAAAAATCAGTTATGGGAGTTTTTTCCTTCTAAACATCTTAAAACCGATATATGTACAACTAAAATGAAGATTAGTGAATTGGCGGTTTTATAAATGTATGTGAATAAATATTATCTAAATGAAGTCACTTTGTGATGCGTTAATTATGACGATTGGCCAGATACCGTCACGACCACGTTGCGTTGGCCAACAAGTTGGGCAACAACTGCTGTTATTTTGTGTGCTGTCGCCGCCTACACGCGTTCAGGGTACATAACATTCAGAAAGACACATATGTATGTATGTATATGTATGTGTATGCATATACATATTGGCATTTACCCACCCACATACATCAGTATGTTTTAGTTCATAAGTATGTACATACGTATGTTTCTAAGAGAGTGCACCTACAAAAGCTACAGCTGCGACCGAGTCGGAAATATTGAGAACACGCTGACAAACAAATTGCTCACCGTTGTGGTTTTAATGGGACTCTCTCCCGCTCTCTGCCCCAAGTATTTGCTGGGCAGAGCATTTGCGTTTGTCTATCATCGCGCATTTTCTAGAAATTGTCGAATATTGTATTTATAACGAACAGAAAGCAAATTCTTGTTCGAAAACACTTGATACTTGGCGCATGGCGAGAAATAAGATTAGGTAGCCAATCAGCTGTACTCTTACTGGGACTGCTCTTGACGTGGTAAAATTCCGCACGCGTCGGCACATTAATCATTCGCAGTGTTGACTGTCCACTAACCAAACTCCAAAGCCCCGCAGAAGCCATCCCAAGTAGGTCAATAGTGTGTGCATGCATACTTGACCCACTGTGCAGCTGTCGTAGGGGATGGAAATGCACTACATGAAGCCGATGTATGTGTGAGAGACATTACACGGACACTACACATATGTACAACTTCGAGCACATACAAATGTACGAATGTAGTATAGCTCCAGGGGGTCCATTGAAATTCACTTTTACGCAACAATGGCGATTTTTAAATTGTTTATAGTATATCGAGAAACTCGACTATGGGAAAACCAGCTTTTGAAGGATTCACTAGCCCCAAAATAATGTTTTTTTACGTTTTCACCATTGGAGGTAATTAAATTTCTACTGTATGAGATGAAGGCAACTGTCGTTAACAACAATAGCACAAAAGCGACCTTGTCGGGCGCCTATATATGTACATATGTATGTGTGTGTCGTATTCGACCTTGAGACTGCCGACGTCGATTTTAGTCAGTCACTTGCCTGAAAATGTTGCTGCTGATTTGTGGGAACCTGGTGGTGCTGCTGGCGCGGCGATCCATAGGCTGGCTGGCTGCTATAGAACTGCGGCTGGTAATTCTGCTGTTGGGGCGAGGAGCCGTGCATGTTGTTGCCGCCGCCGACATAGTCACGGTTGATAGGTATGTTTGCGCCGGCTCTTCCGGGCGAGCCGTTGCCGTTGCCACCTCCGCCTCCTGCGCTGGCCTGGTTTGCTGTTATCACAGTTGGCTTCATTTTGGCTGCCACAAGCGAGTCCTGTCACTTTCCGTATTCGTTGTTCGTTGCGTCTCGAAGCGCTGCGACTAATTTCGAATAATTTAAATTTGAGTTGTGTTGCTACTGCTGCTGCCGTTGCCGCTGATGCTGACGCTGTTGTTGCTGCCTATGTTCGGCAGGCAGGTTCACCTTGAGAGCGGCGGTTTGTCCGTTGATTCTCGTACGTTCCACGGCTATCGTCGCGTCGCGTCTTGTCCCGATCCTATATGAATCAGTTCGATACAATTTTCGATGTGTACTTGTAGTTGCGATATTTATCGCTCTAACGTAACGCTTTTGTTTTCCACTAACTGCGGTCGTTCAATGTTTCTCCATTCACCGCTAAACTGTTTCTGGCATTACCGCACGGCTTTTCCACAATAACAAAAATCTTTGCTAATTGCTGCGATTCGTCTTCGACTCTGCCTCCGTCTCCGCTTGGCGTGATGTCACTCTTTGGTTACACTTTCTAACAGCTACAACAGCTGCTCAGCTTATGCACACTCCGCACTCTCGACACTCTGCTCTTTCGTATTTCCGTTGGCCGTTTCAAGTTCTCTCTCACTCGCTCTCTTTCTATATCTTCGTTTGTGTGCGATATGATGCTTTGTATTTATATATATTCAATTTAAATATACAACACCTATAGATTTTTTATTTTTGCACATTGCCACTGCACGCACACACGACCACGAAGTCCGCTAGTCCGTTTGTCCACGTCCACCAGTTCACGTCGTTATCCACTGCTCACAGCAAAAGTTGCTCGTCGACTGAGCGCAAGTTTCTTTGACGTTCGTTCGTTTTGGGTCTGCTTTATGCTACCTTTAGCCATGGTCTGTGTTTAATAAGGTCAGTCATGAGAGCGAACGCTCTCTCGTTTCAGATGCCAAATGGCTTTCAGTGAGCTGATAGCAAGAATATGTGAGCAAAATAAAGACAGACGTCTATACAATGTATTTACATACAACATATATTCTTGGTCAGCGCTATAGCCGAGTCCAAGAACTGGCACACGCAGATCAAGTTAGTTAAAAAGGTTTGGAGCACGCCTTTCCACCGTCAAAATTAAATAATCACCAACGGACAGACGCGCATTATACTTATATATCGAAACATCAAAACAATATAACATGCCAGAGTTTTTAAAATTTTAGCACTACATTCCACTCCTGAAAACCGGGGTATGTATGCCTTTATTTTTATATATTTATTTAAATTGAGTAACGTGTATCTTACAATCGGGAACTTGACTTTAGCGTTCTTACTTGTTTAATCTTCCCTTCCTTACCTTTATTCTACCATGCCTTTGGCGACGCCGCAGTCCAATTGGTCTCTCTGTTCGAACGCTCTCTCTTTCGCTGCCCCAGTTGAGCTGCTGCCACGCGGCCTGTTAACTTTCTTAGCGTCGTTACAATCATTGTCGATTAAGGCCTAAATTGGTAAATGTTTTTGTTACTGTGTGACAATAAATTATCACCGGCAGTGTTTGCTCATTGCTCAGTCACGCTCTCGCTCAAGTTATAGCTTTTGCTCTCTGCCTATCGGAGATGTTTTCAGCTCTCAGTGATCTGCGATCGTGGGCCGCTTGAGTGCCAAGATCCATACACATCAGATTTATAAATAGCCAATGGTGGCAATAACAACTACAACACTCATCAGCTGAGTATCCAAAAGTTTTCCGTGAGAGAGAGAGGGACAAACAGAAAGAGAGCGCATCAAATTCCACTGACTGAAAGTAATGAGTGTCGGCAGTCGCATGGCTTCTGGAAGCAGCTCAGAGCATACTCATATCTTAATAACTAAGTAAATACAAATGTATATTCGAGTTATTACATTTATAAGCTGTCAGCGCCGCCTACATGTCTTGCGTCGAGCGTCAACTGCGTCATGAATTGCTGTTGTGCACCTACGCGGAAGATAAATAACTGCTATCAACCCATCGATATTTCTAGCGATCAGCGTGCTTATCGATATCTTTATATTCAGCTGTAATCGGATGTGATACAATAAATATGCATTGGTGTTTTAAAGAATTCGAGCAACTGTTTAGTAATTTACTTGGCAACGATGATGCGTCAGGGTCTGTCGTATTTCATTGGAAGGGGTACCTATAGATCGCGGCTGTATATGTATGTTCAAAATACAAATATCGCCTGGTCACCGACACGCCCACACAGAACGGTGCCAGGCCGTTGCCGTTGCCGCTATTTGCGTTCGATGTATTTTCCAAATCATTTCGGGCGTGGGCAACAACAACAACGATGATCGACAACAGAGGCAGCTGAGCATATAAAACTGAAATAATTCATATTTAAAGATTGCACATACGTAAATATGTACGATATGTACCTATCTATGTATGTTTATATGTATATAGATTAGAATGTGCATAATTCGAAAAACGTTCAAGATGCAACAAAACACATAACAAGGACTTTAAAAATTACTGCCAAATAGACTTTGCTAATTTGTTAGATGAAATAACTTTCATCGTTCCATGTAGGTTATTTCGTTACTTTTATCCTTTGTATCCTCAGCATTGCACCATGCTTGAACCTCTTCGTATCCTGAATGCTGATTAAATTGCTTGCGCTGTACGATTAGTTTTGAGTGTTCTCTGTTCAGTATTAAAGCCTCTATATTATTATGTCGAACTAATCTAACCAACTATTCTCTAATTTTATTTTGGTCTGATTGGGTTTTCCCCAACAATGTTGGGCCAATCTTTTTCCTTTACATTTTAGACCTCCCGAGCATTTATATATTTTTGTTATTTACAATTTTTTAATTTTAATTATATTATTATATATTGCTGTGTCGGCTGCTTTTAGCTTGATAATCATTTTATCGGATCATTTTATACTAACAATTTTTGCCTCTCCTCGCATGCCTTCTATGGGGTTCTGGGTCGTCCAAACAAAGTCCAAAACGGGAGCTGTACTCGATGAGTTGGCAACTGAAATTATGGATCATGGCTGCGGATATGCGACTGAATGAACTTTGGATGAATGATGAAACGATGATTGGACATTTACCTGACCGCAACTTATAATGGAAGTTTGCCGGCCAGGTGCACCTCTCTCTCTTTGTTTGTCTCTCTCTCTCTCTCTCTCTCTCTCTCTCCTCTCTGTCCCTCGTTCCTGGTGTCTGGTTTTCGGTCAGTCCGTTACCGTGATTATATAACAATATAAAAGGTTGCCATGGGAGCTGAAGCGAGGCTGAGTCGATTTGCCTTTGCTTTGAGTGATTTCATTTGGCGCGCTTCTGTCGGGGATGCACACTGCGCATGTCTCCTCGGCGTGGTCCTTCATTCATGTCCCTCGGTTGGTATTTCACTCGTTTGGACTCGAGAGCCTCGAGTCGGTCTGCTATATCTCTAGTCGTGCTAGGACTCTGTCTCAATTTCAGAGTCAGTCTGTGACCAGCGTTTGAGGCGTTTTAGCGCTTTGACGGTTCGGGGGCTCAGCTCTTTCCTTTTTTATTCTCGCGCCGTTGTTGCGGTTGGACTTTGTTATTTTGTTATTGTTGTTGCTACTCCGTTCGTTTTTCCGCCGCTCGCTGCCTTTTTCAATACACACACCGTTTTTCGCAACACGAAAAATAGTCAAATAAAAGTAGTCCAAAAACAAATGAACTGTCAGCCAGTTGTCAGTCGCCCCTCGCCACTTGCCAGTTTATTTAGCATTCGACAACGTCAAATTTTACAAGTAGCAACAATAAAATAAAACAATCAGATAAACGAACAACAAAAGTCAATTCGATCAAAATTCAGCGTTGCGGTCGCCGCGTTGGCGTTGTCGCCAGCTTCGCCTGCTTCGTCCTCGCAGGGTGTGTGATATAACAGCAGCCGTGAAGGAGTCACTGACACGACCGAGTGATTCCCTATCTGGTGGAGTTCCTTCCACGAATCGTCCGCAGTTCGTGGCGCAGTTCAACTCTCCTCGCGCCAAATGCAGCGCCATTGACAACGACCCAGAAGGGGATACCACGCAGCAGTAGAAGCAGAAGCAGCAACAGCAGCAGCAGCAACAAATACGCAAAAGTCAACGTAAGTAATGCTTAGGCTAAGCAATTTATTCATAGAATGCGCATTGTTTGGGTTAATACTACTCCTCCTAACTTGAATCCGGCCAACACCTGCGACGCAAATGGTGGGGAAATTACACTACAGGATGGCGTAATTTGCAGTTGCTTTACCATTTTTTATTTTTCTAGCCTTTTTATGAGTACTACGAAAAATGTCTGCACGCAACTTGGAAATTAGCGTAGCGTTGTCCCCGTTCAAATAAATCGTACCACACGGGTCGTATGAGTAATAAGTGAGGCCGTGCCAGAGGCCTAATGCCTAAATGCCCAAATGCTCGTGTTCTTCTGTCCCTTTGTTTCTAAGTCCTCTGTGCCATGTGTTTTCCCGGGCTCTAAATTGGTGTGAAAATACCCTTAAACGTGCCATCCATTTCACTTATTCTGCAAAAACAATTCCATGGCCCTCGACTGTCGTCAAAATGTTTTCCATGCGCTTTCACAGTTGAACGGGGCATTCATTTTAGATGACGATAATTGGCGATTGGCCATTGACGACTGACAACTTACGATTGACGACCGACGACTGACACTGCCGGATGAAAAATTAAGGATATGCGGATGGGTCAAGTTGAACTCATTTCCCTTCTCATCGTATATTCTCAAGTGTGGACATGAATACAATGTAAATATAACCGTACTCATGAATATACTCACTTTTCGCTCAAGCTGAGCAACTAATGAGCTTCAATCTAACTTACCATAATTTCCCTTGTTGCACACAAAATAAATTTGTGTCGTTGTCCTCGTCATTTCGTATGCAAACCAAATTAGCATGCAGGATCCACTCGCTCTTCCTCTTTCCTGAGATACATGCAGGCTAAAAATTATATATTTAAATTAAACACTCTTGTTGAAATGTTCAATCTGAGTGCAACATTTCTACCTTCTTTCACTATTAGCTGTCCTTTTGTTTTGCAAACTGCTCTGGCTAACGGCCATCACAAATGTTTTCCACTTCTCCTCTAGTTCGTAGAATTGGCAATGACAGGCATTTATATGAATAGATGGTTTGTGCTTATGAGTGTCTGTAGATGAATGTAGTTAATTAGCTGGATAGATTTGCCACTGGGCTATGTGAGAGAACGGGTCTCCATCTCCACCCAATCGCATTCTATTGCCTTGCGCACAGTGGCCCTGTTTGCCTTTTTATCTGTGATTTATTAATACAATTAACCTTTTTTTAAAATGTCGTACTAACTAAATTGTGCTGAAAAATATAAATTCTTTTTGTTACATTTTATTTAAAAAACACAGTTTAGATTCAGTTGCAGTTTTGTAGATTCGCATTTTGAATTCCGACTATCGGTTTTGCAAAATCATTTTATAAATGAATCCGGTCTTTTTTAAATTTCAGTTTCAAAAAACCATCTTTGGTACTAAGTACTTTCAAAGTATACAATTCGTACATTTAAAATAAACAACTGACTCTTAAAACGATAGGGAGAATACTAAAGTACACGTATTCAGACATATCTTAGTTTTAAAATATTCAACTGACTCTTAAAAATATAGGAGGAATATCCGTAATAAAGTAGTAGTAGTAATAAAATATGAGCACATAAAAATAAATCATATAACAGTTAAAAATCTTTTAGATATATCGACAAATCTGAAAAATATTGACATTATTTCAAAATTTTAAAGCTCGGATTATTT
The DNA here is from genome assembly GCA_035043635.1 of Drosophila rellima. NCBI lineage: Eukaryota > Metazoa > Arthropoda > Insecta > Diptera > Drosophilidae > Drosophila > Drosophila rellima. The sequence continues at coordinate 9,020,925 of JAWNMV010000806.1, read as the reverse complement.
TGAGTTGAGAAAAAAAATGCTCTCTGCGTCACTGTGCATTTAAATTGCATTACTTTGTCCCTGGTCAGCAGTTTGGATTCTTGCAACATCCTTAACATGCTGTGCGTTTGTTTAGGAGCTTCAAATATTTAACTTCATGATAGCTATAGGCACGAGGACAACATCAAGGACATGGGAGTCTATGATGTTGAATAGCCGGAATCAGCAGTTTCGTAGTGTTTCTTCCAGCCCCATCCCAGGCTGCTTCCACGTTAATAAACTATTTTATAGCAGCACGTGGAAGTGGTCCGCTTCCAGCGTCTGCCCGTCTAGCTTCCACTTTTACATAAATACTTATGTATGTATGTACATACATATATGTATGTATGTCTCTTCCTTTTTCCTGTACTGTCCGCGAACTTATCCTGACAGCTGAGTGTCCTCAGACAAGGCGGCGCTACGTCCTCTCCTCTTCCAGGTTCCGCCCGGATTGTGAAAAACATTTCCGTCTCTTCATATGCTGACCCGCCTTTGAATTTGTTTAAACCTGACGGCGAAAAACAAAACTTAGTCGGCCTTTTTTATGTGTGTGTGGCTGAGCTTGTTCCTCCATCTCCTCGTCTTCCTCCTCCTCCTCTTCCTCCTCGGGTTGTGTGTGTCCTTCTCATGGTTCATAGGCCAAACTGGCAGACATTTATTACAACCGTTTGCACAGTTTGCTGAGCTTCGGGCAAACAATTGAAGCCTCCATTCGAATCCAGTCGCGACCCCTCTTCTATTCGTTCTGCTCCTGGCAATTGGATCAGCAACTGAAAATGGAGTCATAAAGCGACAGTCCATTAAACTGTCAGTCTCCTACTGTACGTGTGTTTGTGTGCTTGTGATAGGTGTGTCATTTGCATTTAGATGGATATATAGATATAAATGTACATATTTTATTGCTGATGTTAAATGTCTAAGCGATATAATTGACTGCCCGCTGGGGGTCTGGCTGTGTCAGGCAATGCATTCCGGAGTTGGACCCGGACTCGTATCCGTGGCCGCGTGGCACGCCATCGACGACATGTTTGACTCTTGTTTTTTTTTACAATTATTGGCTGAGCCGCAAGGCCAAAAGGTCTGCTAATTTATGCAGACAGCTTTTCATTCGAATTACATTGAATTTCATGGCAAGCCATTTAGACTGTGGAAAATGATAAGAAAACCCGCCTGATGCCTTGCCAATTAGCAAAGTGAAAAAACTTGGCATCAAACTCGCCTCACAAACGGTTAACAATAACAAGCATCTACATTTGACTGCTCCAATCCATGCTCAGCGACCGGTTTGAAGGCCGACCAACCACATCCACATCCCTTCCTATTCCTCCATCCTCCATAGTGCAAGCATGCTGCCAAAGTGTTTAATTTGATTAAAGCTGGCCATCAATTTGACGGCCATTTTCACCGCGCCCGAAGGCATGCAACACTTTTTGCTCTTGGCTTGGTCTTGGCAACCATTCGAAACGGTGCTAACGGATTTTCGAGTAATAGAAACAGCTTTCCGTTATAATTTGTCGGTTATTTTATTATTAAACACTTTCATCTAAAATAGGTAAAACGATACAATAACTATGTATAGATAAACGTATGTAAATGGAAGAAGTTGGCTTTTTCTACCCTATAAAACAATTAAGGTATTCAGAAACCATAATATAGTTGTAGTTAGGTATGTTTTCTATAGCAAACAAGCTAGCAGGCTTTTAAGTGCAAAACTAAGCGGTGGGTTGGTCCAATTGATAAGATCGCGGTCAACGCGGGCAAGCGAAACACGAGTTCGAATCCGGGCGGTGGATGCAGAACTTTTTTAATTATTTTATATTTATCGTTTATTTGTACCGCATTTGTCAGTATCAGTTTAATCAGTGAATTAGACTAATGTTAGAGCTACAAGCCCATGTGCAAGGGTTCCTTTAGCGGTCAAAAACTTGTTTCCGTTTTTTAATGAATTTTAAAAATTAAAAGATATTGTGCAATAGGTTGTTATTGCGAAATAAATTTTGGGTATATTTTTATGTTTCGCAAATGTGCATGGACATATATATAAGAGCTAAATCAGTCTTGTCTAGTTGTTCTCATACATCCTGACCAAATTCGGTTTAAATCGATCCACTATATCATATATGTAGCTGCCATAGAAACGATTGGTCGATAATTGAGAATGACTACGAAAATTGTTGCTTTTTCCAGAGATATCTTAATCGAACCCGAAGCGCGCTGCAAGGACATCAAATCTTCGGCTTGTGGAAGCCAAAGGGTATCTTACAGTCGAGCACGCTCGACTGTTCCGCTTCTTTTTTTGTAGTTAATATGTTAACAACTTAACCATTAATGTGCAGTTCAAATTTTTCGAAGACCTTAAAAGTCGTTCCCTAAAACAATAACAATATTAGAAAATTAATAATAATATTACAAACACATAAGTCTGTGATAGCACTTTTGAGTAAATGCGATGTTGAAATGTCCAAATGTGATAGCCCTCAAACTATTTGGCCATGAGCTAAGCACACGGCACACATACACTCACACACACACACACACACACACACACAAGCAGGGGATAACACACATTTCATTCCCTTCTCCTTCCCTGTCGCCACAGACTCTACACGACGTCATACGTAGTCATATCAATCGAATTGAATTGCGGTTTGCTACAAAACGGCCAAAGGCCATTGGTGTGCACTAGGCGTATACTATTTTTAGCCAGTGTAATGTTTGTGGCAATCTAAAAATGCATGTCGTCGATGCCGCAAAAGGACTAAACAGGCAGTTCACCGATCAATTGACAACGATGGCAGCAAGAATAGCCAGCGATAATTTTGTAATTGCTTTGCTGTGTCCTTAAGCTCATCCTGGGAAGGACACTCATTCGGACACTTCTGGCTTTGTCATGCTGCTTACTTGTTGTTTAATGACAGCTGCTGCCTGCAGTAACGTGTCACACGTGCCCTATCTTTGGGCCATCTTTCTGTCACTCACTTACTCACAAAGTTAGTCTTAGTGGATGTCTGACAATCTGGCTGTATCTGCAGTCAATTTAATTCCCACGCAGCGTTGGCAGGTGACAGTTGCCAGTTATGAAATTTAACAAAGCGCCACTTTTGCTCATTGCTCCAACTTGAAACTTATGTAAATGTGGTGAATGTGGTGAATGTACCAAGTGTGCAGGCAGATAAGAATACAGAGTGTGGAGAAGGAGGGGAAGGAGGAGCGTCTTCATGCAGCCTCAGTTGTTGTTGAGTTGCATAAGTCAAGGCCTGCCAAGCCAAGCAGCGTCTTGACTTTATGATGAGCCTTCCTTTGTTTCCTTGGCTTAGACCGACAAAAGCAAGGGCAAAGCAGTCAACCAACTGTTGCCACATTATCTTCCGTCCACATCCCATACCAACAATCCAACCATCTATATGCATACATACATACGTACATATATATCCAGTCTGCTTGGCATATTTCGTCTCATTTGTATTGAGCTGAATTTCAGTCTAATAATCAGCAACCACTTTTTACTTTCTGTTATATCTGTTTGTCTGTCTGTCCGTGTGTCTAACCCACTAATGAGATGCAGCAAAGGCAGCGTCGTCAAGGTTTGTTTACTTCCGCGACGGATGTGGCGCTTCTATTGTGTCTACGTCTAGGCCACAACTTGTGTTGCCTCGTATTGTCTATGGAGGACTTGGCTCTGACTTGTGCTCCTGCTGTTGACGTCGCGTCGCGACGCGACTTTTTTTGATGGCGATGAGGCCATAACAGTCGGATCTGCCACTGCCACTGCTGCCACTTGCACTTTCATCAGGGGCAGCCACAACAATAACTGAGGCAGACAAACCCGGTGATGGGGACATGCCATATGCCATATGCCTTATACCGTGTTTGCCGCCTTCGCATTAACTTTGACTTTAGCCTTGAAATGGAACTTGCCCTGAACTTGTCAAATACTTAAAGGATTCTCCTCGTTTATTTATTGTACTTTCAGCATTTTTGGTCAATTTCCTTGACAATTGAAGGAGGGTGGACCCAACATTTAAATGAAGAAACATGGGAAATGGCATGAACAAGGTAAGTTCCTTCCGTCCACAAACGCGGCAAAATGTATTTAACAAATCAACAAGACTTTGAAATACACAATTTCAATGATATTTGAAGCAAAAGTCGCAAATGTTTGCGACCACTTCAAATATCTTATTGTTTGATTGAATAAACTAATTATTTACATCTTTGTTATTAATTGCGTCTTTGGTAATTTATTATAGAATAGATTGTACAAACAGTGATATTAATATGAAGAAAACCAAACGAAACTTCATTTTAAAATCTGTCAGATTTCTGGTGGTCAACCAATATAATTATTACAATTTGTTTTCTAACATGAGTTAAAATAAGCATTTTTAAAATATTGTAATATTCCATGGTATATTGTTTAAGTTTGGTAAGCCCGACTACTTATCAGCCTGCCCTCGTATGTACGTCAGCTGTTATATAATACTTTTCGAATGAATAAGTGCTTATTCTATTTAAATTTCAATCGGTTAAAACCGGTTAAGGGCTACAGATATGTTTGGAGTCCCTAGCTTAACCATCATCGTATTTATCGCAATCGATAACAGAAAAATGTTGTGAGGGCGACCCTGAGAGATAGTTGTCAAGGTCACTTGTCAGTTGCCCGTAGCAACAAGAGAAAGCAACACAATCTTTAGTTTTTCCGAAATAAACAAATTCAATAAACACTCAGACCTGAAGAAACTTTTTTGTAGAGAATCGACAGAATGAATTGGCATATGGGGAATGTAAATAATACAGTAGAAACCACGAAACCAAACTAAGATATGTATGGTAACTTTGTTCCTAGGTCTTGCCGGGACTGTATGTGGGCAACTACCGCGACTCCAAGGATCACCAGCAGCTGGAGAAGTTCAAAATCTCGCACATCATTGCCATACATGACAGTCCAAGGCGACTGCTGCCGGTAGGCGTGACACTGTCTCGATCATCGGATCGGATCCCGTCCTAACACAAATATCCTTCTTTTGACACTTGCAGGACAAGCACTATCTATGTGTGATGGCCTCGGATACGCCGGATCAAAACTTGTCGCAGTACTTTTCCGTGTGCAATGACTTCATCCACGGAGCGCGCCTGCGCGAGGGCAACGTCTTGATCCACTGTCTGGCGGGGATGTCGCGCTCGGTGACCGTCGCCGTGGCCTATATTATGACGGCTACGCATCTGAACTGGAAGGAGGCCTTGAAGGTGGTGCGCGCTGGTCGCGCAGTGGCGAATCCGAACACAGGATTTCAGACTCAGCTGCTGGAGTTCGAGCAATACAAGCTATCCGAGGAACGGCGTCGGCTGAGAGAGCGCTTCCCATCATCGGCACTGGAGCAACTGGACCGGATCAAGTGCGGCCTGGCGCTGGACAATTACCAGGAGCTCTTACAGAACCGAGACATCTGCGAGGGAAATTGCTCTCGCGGTGTAAAGTGTCCCACAGGTGCGAGCATTGTCCCCTTTACAATGTGCAACATGTCCATGGTGGCTCCCGAGGGTTCCGGGTCGCGTGGTAGTCCGCCCATTGCCTACACTCTTCAATTCATTATCGACAGGTGGAAAAGAAACACCTTCGAGCAGTCAAGTAGTGGAGAAATTTCGTCAAGTGACGCTTTCTCTGAAACCGAGACTGACCGTGACGACGAGAACAGCATCTCCTCCAGCAGCTCGGGCGAGGAGATCATGCCCAAGGTGATCTATTACACAGCCAACGAAAACGCTGGTCGCTTTGTCAATAATCTGGACGTGGGTACGTCACACGATGATCGGGATGACGGTCTTCCTGGCTCCCGCGAAATGAGCCGTCTAGTTCGGAAGCAGACCAAGCCCAAGTCGCCCCGTAAATCCTCCGTCAAGCACACCCAGAAGAAACCCAAGCCCAAGCACTAATTGGACAATACTTTTAATAGAAGCAATAAAATGATTGACCCCGACATTTGTCACTGAAGTTTCGCATTTCTGTTTTCTGTTCTCTCTGATCCTCGCAGGCGTCTGCAACATGGACCCCAGCAAAGGGCTGTTCCGGCGTCGTCCTTCGACCGCATCCACGCACTCGCGGCTGCGTGCTCAGTCCTCAAATGCCAACGCCAGCTCATCCCCAAGCATGCTGAGTGTGGCCAGCGCCGCCGGAGCCAGTGGCGTCGGTGGTGCCGCCCAGTCCTGCCCCACGTCACCCAAGCACTCGCCGCTTCCGCGTCGATCGGTGGGGAACGAGCGTATTCCCGAAGACGAGGTTGCCTGCCAGCATCCATTTGCCAGTCCCAATCCGTCGACCTCCAGCGAGGCTGCTGAGTACGCGGCAGCTATTGAGGATGCCCGAAGAGAACAGCAGCAGCGACACCAGCAGCTTCAACTCCAGCGCTCTCCCTCGCGCCAAAGCCTTAAGGCGGCTGGCAGAGGCAGCTCCACTGGCAGCACGGGGACGGGAATGGGATCGGAGACGGTAACGGGCCGAGTAAGCAGTGCTGGAGCTCGCAAGGAGCCAGCGGTCACGGAGAGCAATGGAGGGAACGCACAGCTGCAGCGCAGCGCCAGCACTGTGAGCGGATTCGGGGTACGTCCCCGCAGCAGTCCGGCGGGGCTGCATGCGTATACGGGTAGGTATTCACCTAGAGGATTCACAACTCGGAATTGAATCCGCAGTTCAATTGACAGGTTCGGTGCCCTCCTCTGCCCACGGGTCACGCGTTGATCTGCGCGAAATCGACAAGGGATCGGCCATATACTTGGGCTGCACGGCGCCACGTGCCTCCACTTTGTCGATCGCGTCGTCGCGCGGTTCATCTGGCGGCTCAGCACCACCGTCACCTTGCCATACGCCTCCTTCCAGCCCACGGCACGGTATCAAAAGGTAAGATTGTTAAAGGTAAGATTGGACACAATCTAAAATGTTCCCCTCTTTCACCAACAGATCGACCAGCCTAGCCAAAAAGCTCAGATGAAGCCCAAGGCTGATCGCATTCACTCCATCCACTGGAGTGTATCTGTAATCTATTTGCACCCATTTGAATCACGCGCGCGCGACCTGCACCCCTTGGAACACTTTGTCCAGTTCACTTGTACTAATGAGGTAGATTTATTCAACATGTATTTGAGTTGAGTGCAACGATTCCAATAACTTAACATAGAGATTTAGTTTTTATACTGATAACGTGGCAATCAGTAGTTAAGGGTGATTCCCATGATCATGGATATATCCGGGAGCACATAACTTTTGGATTGTCGAGCGGGACCATCATTGTGGGTGTTTTTTTCCATCTATTCACCTGACCTGAATCACATAATTAATGTGACCAATCCCTGGCCAAAGGTCGTAGTACTATGATCAGTTGGGGATCAATGTACATAAGTTTGTTTTGTTACATCAAATTTGTAGTTCATTGATTTCATTCGCAAGCAGATGGAGCCACGATGCTTTCAAAAAGTCACTACTATTTTCCGGGAATCGTTAGCTACTCTCTTGACCTGTCTATGCACAACTAAAAGATCATTGGCTTTAATGCTGCTTAGTTAATTGTTGAGCAATTTTTGTAGATCGATTGCAAAACTGAACTAATCAAAAACTCAAAAAAATATATATATATAAAAAACGTAAAATTGTTGACACACTATTTTTTCAGAGACGCATTTAAGAATTATCCACATATGTGTGTGTGTGTATATTTATATATTTGCATATGTACGAATATTTATAAACATATTTGTTAACCGTTAAGTGGAAGTTAAACTCCATTTGTTAGTTTTATACCGAGACGAGCAGCCGCCTGCAAATGCTTTGGCAGTCGAACAATAATTGAGAATTATAGTTATAGATATTTATGAACGATGATCAGTTACATATGTATACGTATGTACAAAATTACAAATTATATTAGCTTTGTGAACAACTTAAAAGGCATATATTTATGTTTTATGTAGCTGAATTGTTGTTGCAAGCATTTTGATATGAAAAACCGAATCAAAGCATTATACTTAGATACCTAGATTTGTACGAGATTGTTATTTAGTAACTTGTTGAATTGAGTAGTATATTATAATACTATATTTAAAGAAAATTGTTATTGTTCGATCATCTACACGCAAACTCACACACTCATATGCAAGAAAAGCAAAAAAGGAAGGCAAAGTATTTTCGAAATTATATAATTACAAAAATTAACAAATTACATTTTATGCATTAAAGTGCGCTTTAAAGCTTGTGGCTTATCAATAAAAAAGAAAAAAAAAGAAGAGTATAAAGAAGAGAAAACACAACATATACATACATATAAATTCATATATATCTAGCGAAACTAAGTAAACAAAAGCAATCAAATTGAAATTCCCTATTAGAAATTATATAAAACGTATTTATATACCAACAATTTGAAATTTTTGCAAGCTGGCTTTCGCAAGAGTTCAAAGATTGGAAGAGGGAAGAAATTAGCTATTAGGGTCTATAAAGAACCCGCAATGAAATGCACAAATTGGTTTTAAACTCGAATACTTAAATGTTAAGTTTGATATATAATACAAAACACAAGGCAATACAATTATAATAGCAAATGTCTTCAAGACGACAAACAATTGAAATAAAACTATATAAATTAATAACTCCCACTAATTTAGCCTAGATGCTTTTATTTAGGCAGAGGCTTTTAATTTGGCTAAGTGATTTATTTTATTTGATTTAAGATTAAGTTACTCGCGTATTTGTGTTATGCAACGACTAGATTTATAATCACTCTCACAATAGGCTGATACTACGAACTCCACACAACATCTAGAACGAGCTTCTGTTTACTCCGATTCTCCGATCTTATTGTAAATATGTATGGATTCAAGATAATCGAGATCGGGACTAATGCAAGCTCAAACAACACTTAAAGCAACGGGACAAGGACTAAACACCACGTTAATACTTGGCTATGGATACTGATAACAAATTCTACTAGTTTTGATTCCTGTAGTTGGTTGGATTATGTACTCCTGTCTCTGCTCAGACCTCCACGTGATTCAGCAATAGTGGCGTGTTGGCCGTCGGATAGGAGGAGGGTCGCTGCTTGTGATCCACAGCTTCCAGGTGCTCGATGCTTTGGCAGGATAGCGTTGACTCCTCATAGCGCGAGTGCGTGGAACCACCAGAGGAGCGTCGTAGGCCGGTGTAAGAGTCCACCTCAAGCAATGCCTCGTCACTGTAAGATTGAAGCCTTGTTATTGCCAGAAGATAATCAAAAATAGAGTGAAATACGTAACCTGTGATAACGATGATGCTCCAACATATTTCCAGCCGCAAAGCGCAGCTTTTTGGGCGACTCAAGACTGGAGGATCGGGTCAACGAGTTGCGGGGCAGGTTCTTTTGCTTTAGCGAGGAGCGTATCCCACAATCGTTGGCCTGCTCCTGGGCCTGTTTGATGGTGCCCTGGATGAACTTGTTGAGTGCCCTCGAGCCACGACGCTGTGAACGCTCGTAAGTGCGACGCACCCGCGCTTCATCGTCCTCGCCCATTAGCCAGTAAGTGCGTTGCTCTCCCTTCCCCTTCATTGAGATTACTCCGCGCTCTTGGCACTGATAGCCTCCCAGTCGTTCCAACAGTTGCCTGCACTGCCAGCTGCAATGAATCTTGAGCGGCACTCCGCTTGACTCCATGCGAGAGGCCGTGTTGACGGTATCCCCAAAGAGGCAGTACCGCGGCATCTTTAGTCCAACGACGCCGGCACAGACGGGTCCCGAGTGGATGCCGATGCGCAGCAACAGCCGGTTAGTGGGTCGGTGCCGTATCTTAAACTCGGATACGGCGCTAAGCAAGTGCAACGACATGGTGGCGATCTCGGCGGCGTGCAGATCCCCATTGCGCAGAGGCAGACCCGACACGACCATGTAGGCATCGCCAATGGTTTCCACCTGCGTTACAAGATGTTTGATACTTGCGATACAGATACTGATACTGATCTCACCTTGTAGACATCGTAGTGGCCGATGATGGAGTCAAAGCAGGTGTAGAGATCATTGAGGAAGTCGACCACTTGTAGGGGCGAGCTCTCCGCCGACATGGCCGTAAATCCGACAATATCGCTAAAATATATTGTGACCTGTTCGTAGTGTTCCGGGTCCACTTTGTGGCCCTTCTTCAGCTGGTCGGCCACGCAGCGCGGCAGCATCTCGTGCAGCAGCGCATCAGTCTTCTTCTTTTCCTCCTGCAACTGATCCGTGCGATCGTCAACCAGGGCCTCCAGGTTGTTGGCATACTTCTCCATCATGGCCATCATATTGTCAAAGATGTTGGGTCTCATTCCCTTTCGGAGCGGCCTCAGCTTGGTGCGTATTGTCTTGAACTCGGGTCGATCCTCGGGACGCTCGGCCCAGCACTCGCGCAGACACTCGCTGACACAGTCGAAGGCCGTCTCGAGAGGTTGCAGTGATGGTCGGTAGGGATGCACCTGATCCTGGGGCTGCATAACCTTCTGAAGACACTGCATGGGCGTCAGACCCGTCTCCCCGAACGGACCTCGTCGCACGTGCATCTCGTAGAGTATGATGGCAAAAGAATAGGCGTCTCCACGCTGTGTGCCCATTACCAGCGAGGATGGACCTTGCCTCAATAGCTCTGGAGCTCTGTACAGCAACTCTGGGAGAAAAGAATCACATGAGTATCGTGTAATCTTTTGGAGGAAGACGGCGAGTTACTCAGACACTTGGCCGACATGTGCTGCATATCTGTGGAGCTGTCCTCGATGCCTTGCTTGAAGGCAAACAAACCAAAGTCCGTCAGCTTGACCACCCAACGGGAGTCGACCAGGCAGTTGGATGTGCACATCGAGCCGTGGAAGCGGATGGGCGATTCGTGCAAGTAGATGACGCCCTGCGGAAGCCACAATGTTGGAGTCACACACACAGTAAATGATGGTGAGAGCAGTACGAATATGTGATGGATGGAAAGCGGGTAGGGGTAGGTATATAACATAAATGATTGGGGTTGGGCTGGGTTGGGGATGCCATTAGTGTAATGTTACACAGCAGCAGCACTCACGCGTATAATGTCCGCCACCATGGAGGCAATGAACATGTTGTCCAGCTTGACGTCCTCATTCTCCAGTATGTCCTGCAAGAATAGGAATAGGGGTGGTTAGTCCAAGGAAAGGCTCACTCGCCTTCGATTGACTCGCACTGACCTTAAGACTGCCCCGAGTGCAATATTCGCTGATGATGCAGATGTTGGGTGGCTCGGTGCAAGCGCCGATAAACGCACATACGTTGTCGTGTCGGGCATCCCTCAGCTGGGGACGAAATGGAATATGGGAATATATAGATACTAAGCCTGGTAAAGTCTAGAGCTTCAGATGCTTACCAGCTTCAATTCTTTCTTCATCTCGCGTGTGATATCTACGCTTTTCTTGCGAACCTTCTTGATGGCATAGAGCTGCCCCTTGTAGAGTCCGATGGGGGTGAAAATGGTCGTGTAGCGGAAATCTGCATCGGGATTGGAGCTGAGGCTAACCTGGCTGGTGCGGATTAGCGGATGGGTGGACTGCGAAGGAAGACGACGCGGCAATTGATTTATGAAATGCTGTCAGACATGCAAAGGCAGGGAAGATGCTTTCCATCAATGATAGATGTTTTGCAAAATGTGAATAATCAATTTAGGAGTATTTGATTCATCCCTGCCCTTTGGTGACTTACTCGGGTTTGCTTTAGACTCTGTTGCTCCCGCTCGTTTTCATGCACTTGAACTTCGCGGAAGTCAATCTTCCAGAGCAAACTGTCCAGTTCCTGTTCGTAGCGCCAATTGCGATAGAGCACCAACGAGACGAGTCCCAACAGGAGCAGTGCGCCTCCTGCGATGCCTGCCGATATTTCGCCAGTATAATCTATAAGATAGAAATACAATTGGAGATCAATAATTGTTATGTCTGTCTATAAAACCATATGTTGGTCACTTGGTTATTGGTATGTATAACAAACTAAGCTTCGGTCCAACTAAATCAATTACTCTAATCAGCAGAATGTGTCCTTCTTAATATCACTACGAGTGGTTTTCGAATAATATTATACAGTCATGGGAAAGCCACACTTTACAAAAAAAACAATTTTCCCTACATTCGGTTTATTTTTTGATTTTGATGTGTCCCATACAAATTTCTGATTAGCAAGAAAATTAATTTTAAAACCGAAACATGAATTTAACATCGGATCACTCTTAACTTAACTATACAGTTCGATAACTTAACTATACAGTTCGAACAACGATAGTTTTTCGAAAAGCGGTCATAGTGTAAATCCAGCAAAACATTAAAGTGAATAACAATCTTCAACTTACTGACGCAGTTCTCGCCCCCAAAGCCGCAGCGCGGAGCTGCCGCTGGAAGAACGCCTCCAACCCAATCGATGCGACGGTACAAGTTCAGATTCTGCAGAGAAACGGAGAGAAATGATTGTGAGTAGCGAAGGTGCACAGATGATCATATGATTGTTGGCTATGACAACAAAGTACTTACCTGCTTCTAAGGGGAATAGAGCAAGCATTGGAGGATGCAAGGGTAATTTAAAGAAGAGATGGGAATCGATATGTTCAAGGATTACTTACGGGCAATGCATCGTTGTTGCTGCTGTTGATGCTCTGGTGGCTAAATGTTCCCGCAGGCATCAGACCCAACACCGTCTGGTTGCGATTGTTTCGGACTTTTCCCCTCACTAGTACCGTATAATTGCCGGCAGCGTCGCCGTTCTCATCGATGTACACATGATAGCTTTTCGGTAGGTGATACTTGTAGTGCAGATTCCGCAGTTGCGATATAGATACTCACCCCATGGCACTCAGATACCGCGAGCCCTTGACGGCCGCCACAATAGCGCTGCCGTTTCTGGGCCTCCCTCCGGCCTCCAGGACGGAAAGCAGGGCATTGGCATAGAGATGGACGGCATCGTAGAGATAGGCCGCCTCAGCGCTTATCTGGGAATGGTGTTGGAATTTCATGTTAAGCATGTGAGTGGTAAGGGAACCGGAAGAGGGCTTAAGCCAACCTGCTTTGCAGCACCGAAGAGACCCAAAGGATTGGGGAAATTGAATGGCGCTCGTTCCATGTATTTGTTTACCTAAACGGGGGGCAATAAGGAAAACACATCCCATCAATCAGAATGCCAATTGACGAGCCTTGAAGGTCATGGAGCTCACCTCGTTGGCGAATGTGGCAAAGGAAACGGGGGCAGTTGGCACAATGCCGAGATAGGACTGAAACGCCACTGCCGCCAGGGGCTCCACTTTCTCCATCAGCATGCCACGGAGATACTTCTCCGGTTTGGCCGGGTCGTACTGCTCAATGTCGATGCCCACCACAAAGTACTCGCCGTGTGCTAGGAGACCCCTCCGCTGCAGACTGACCATCAATCCCACGTGCTCGTAGTAGTGTCCCAGCACCAAGTAGACTAGAATTAAAACATTTACATTACAAAACAAGTGGAAAAGGCTAAAGTCGAGATCAGAGTATCAAATCGAAACCAATATTGGTTACAGTTAAGCCATCGGTTATGTTCGAGTTTTGGTTTGATCAAATTCTTTGTATATCGCTATCGTAACTGTTACCGACTTGTTTCGGCTTTGAAATATCGGTATTATTTCGGGTCACAAAAATAAAAAATTTAAAAAAAAGCAAAAAATAAGTTTTACAAATGATTAAAATGCGTTAATAATAAATATAAAGTTATTTGACTTGAAAAAAGAAAATCTATTCGATAAAATCAATATTCATGTTCAAAATCAAAATTAGCTTTAAATACGATGATTGTGCAAGAACAACATATTTGACTTTACCATTTTCAATCGGATAACACAGGACAACGGTTTCGGTGTTAATCCCCAGTTGGGACCTTAACTATTAGAAACCCGTTAATCTTTGTTTGGTTAAGAAGGATAATCGGTAATCCATATATATAAAACTCTACTCCACGTTCATAAAAGTCGGTTTACTAAAATTGGTCTATGAAATCTATAAGATTTTGATCAAGAATATATATATACTTTATAAGCCGGAGGTGCTTTTCCTTCTCCTTGCTATATATATTTCACCGAATACAATAAAACCCTTGTTTTTTTTTTAAGTAGCGGGTATACAAATCTAGTTGTTGACTACAAATTTAAAATAACAACAATTAAATATGATACAAATATTATTTGAATTTTTAAATACGCAATCTGGTGAACAAGAATTCAAGCCCACGACCGCGATGGCAAACCAAAAAGCCTAAGGCCAGTCGATTTTCGAATTGCAACTGCAATTCACCCTTTCAAATTTTGCTTGCTTTTGGTGCTGCCGCTTTTTCTCTTGCTTCAACCGCTGGGCTCGAAAAGTTCAATCGGGAGCACTACAACAACATCTACAAAAACTCGACCATGGGTCAAACCAAATGTGCGAGCAATAAATAAACGCAAGCTCCCAAGTTAAATATTTAAGTATGTTTAATAGTTATCGGTGTTTATTATCCAACTGCAATAAAATTGTCAGATTGTCAGATCAAATAGCCAAAATAGTAAGCAATGTTAAAGTCTATATCTTGTAAATTGTCCTTGTCAGTGTGTCCTGTTGCCCACATCTTGTCGAATTTAATACACCCTTTTTACCTTTCAAAGTAGAGGGTTTTAAGAAAATATTAGTGCTGACTTGGCTTTTTCTAACATACTTACTGCGCGTGTTCGCATGAGTTTGTTCCACGAGAGCGTCAAACGGGTTGGCCATGAATCCGTGGTGATAAATGGTATTCCAGGTGCGAATGTCGCGCACCGTGACACCTGCCCCGCTCAGAGTGCTGAGTATGGTCTCTGCCACGGGTTGGTACTGACTGCTGGCATCGTCCAGATACATGAAGCTCACCTGGGTCCAGTTAAAGGCCAACAATAGTGCGACCACTGACTTGGAGATCTGTGTGTCCGGTGGTCGAGTTCTGGCAAATGTTGGAAAGTCCAGCTTGTTGGAAGGATCCCGATGGGTGCAGTACTGTCGAGATGGACACATGGACTTGGAGTTTATTCAATTGTAAGGGAAGAAGGATGAGGATTGTGAACTTGCCACCTACATAGGATATCATAGGAAGATTAAAGGCAGCCGCCATGCGACCTTCATGGACACAAGTCTCCTGCGGTCCTATATAGGCGGCCACTTGCTGAGTCCATAGTGCCGCCGTCTGTCGTATGCTGGCGACTTCGTCTCCAAACGTCTCCGCCACAACGAACTCAAGGGAGTGGCCCAACGCTCGCAATCTTCCAGCGTTCACCTGCTCGACAGCCAGAGAAATGGCTCCAGAGATGGTAATACCAGGACGCTGGTAGTCCAGATTACCAGGCCGACGTTGGGAGCCCGTAAGGTAGCCCAGGGTAAAGACCTCCGCATGGCAAGAAGTCAGCTGATTTAGACAGAGCAGGAACAGCAACAATCCTCCGGAATAGCGTTGAGCATGAAGACTCCTTGGTGCGACGCAGTACAGTAAACCTGTACCGGATGTACTCCTCATTACGCGCCACGAGGGTTGTGAGTGAGTGAGGGAGAGATGATGGGATGGAGGGCTGCAGAGATCGATGTTGTAAGTAGAGGAAGTGGAGTCCTTGTCGCTCCGTTTAATTTAATTGCAATTGAATTGCGGCAGCTTTCGTTCCGGCTGTGTCCTTGTAAGAGGGTCCTTTGGCGTGTTGCAACATTTTTGTTGAACTTTCAGCTGTGACAACAGCTGTTCCAGCTCCTTCTTGTTGTTAATTACATTCACTCCTTCCCACTTAGATTCGTCTGCTTCCTGCGTGCAACTTCTTTAATCAAGGCTAGTTCAGCTTGCATCTTATTTAACTTTCCCAACATCCGACACTCAACAACCACACACACACACACACACACACACACACACACATTCATACTTCATAGGCACGCAATACTAGTATTTATGTAGAGACACGCATCCTTGTCAGTAGCAATTTTATGGCTGGATCTTGGGGTCGTTTCTTGAAAGTCAGTGAATATATAAAGATATATATATGTATATATGAAAACCTAAGTCACTAATTGATTATGTCCAGGCTGGGGACTTGTTCCTGTCATTGCTGAGAATGTGAATACATAAACATCCTCATCCCCTTTCCATCCTTTGCTCATCAAACATCCAAAGCAAGTAATGAAATTTTTATGAGAAACTGCGGCACATCAACAATGATTTCCACTCGCTATTTTACTTCTTGCAACAAACAAAAAAGCTACATGGAAGTCACTGATAGCTCGGACCTCCCCGTTGCCCCGCCCAGTCGCCCACAAAATGTCTTTGTTTGGATTCAAACTTGGCTCGGAGATATTGTTGATTGCTTCTTTTCACACGCTCTTTCCCAAAGTTTTCCTCACTTTCGACTGAGATTGCTTCTTGTTCTGACTTGTGGACAAGGGGGGGAGCAGGAGTCATACCCTGCGTATGCGTGATATTGACAGAGCCTTCGAACTTGCAGCAATGGTATGACAGTAATTTATTATATTGAATCGCTTTCAACTCCAACTTCAAGCACTTCAAAGTTCGCACGCCCAGCATATTGACTTTCCCTTTGACCCCTCTTCTCTTTTTCTTTCTGTCCCCCAACGATAGCCCGTGCTTTGATTTGCTGCATCCATCTTTCACTGTGTGTATGTGTGTGTGTGTGAGTCTATAGAATATGCTACAATTCTTTCACTTGGCTTATCATCATTGTATTGAATGCGTGTTGGAACTTTGCTTCATATCGCTTTCCCCTTATGTTAATACAAAGAGACAACTACCCTTTCTCATTCATTTCTTCCTCTCTCGCACACACACACACACACACACACACACACACACACACACACACAGCTGGGTATTGAGCCTTGTTATAAATGAGCCGCCGTCGGCCTTCGTTTAATAACGCGCGTTTATCCATAAATCTAGCCTGAGCTCCGAATCGCTTGACGTGCCCATTGAGGCGTCAAGTGTGCATTGGTTAGGAAAGAAGGGGGAAGTGGGGTGCCTGTTGTTTGGTTAATTGTTTCCCCATTTTTGATGCTGTTGTTGTTGGCAACGCCGCGTGCACTTGACAGACTATTTCGCAAGCGATTTATCTGCGTTTCTTTGCGAGAGAGAAACGTTTCACAAAGTTGTTGTTCACGCTCCAGTTGCCAGTCAAGTAACTTGCCCCAAAACGCTGCAGTTATGCTCAAATTTGAATTTCTGTGGGATTGCCACAGCTGCATTAATTCCCATACGTCATCACAGTTAATGTGGTCCAAGTTGCGACTAATGACCATCGGCTTAGGGCCAATTTTCCAGTCGAATTTAGGTGTGTCCACTCCTATCTGTCCGCCCCCCAGTAGAGCTGACAATGCAAGCCCAATCTGACAGCTGCCCCATTGTGTTGCCAGCTGACATCGATGCAACGCCAAGTGGCACTTGCACTCCCCACGGAGCAATTGCAGCTGCCACTACACAGACAGAAATAACTAGGTATTTCATAATATTTTCTAATTTGGTAGTGCGCTTGAAATGTTTTTAAAATAAGCCGTTTATTCCGAAACTGAAGCTTTTTCGATTAAGAAAATAATTTTAAATTTTCTGATAAACAAAATGTTTGTTTTTGACTTGAATATTTTAATTTTAAGAGAAAAATTTAAATTTGAAACCATTTAAAATCATTAAATTTCGAAAACCTAGAATCTTAAAATTTAAGAAAACATCTTGGAATTTTTAATTTTTCCCATAAAGTTGTGTTATTAAAACAAAATTTAAAGACAATATTCTTGATTTTAGAAACTAGTTTTTTTAGCAGTGTACTTGATTTATGCACAGTGTACACTTAAATCAAAATTGCGTAAATGCCAAAAAAATTAGTGAAGAATAGTTTTATTTTGAGTTGAGTTGAGTTTCTTTCTTAAATTGTTTATTTTGTTTATACAGTGTTTTGCTGCACAAAAACTGTTATTGCTTTCTTCATTATATGTGTTTTCTGAAAGTTTTAAAATTACAAACTCTAAGACAATCGTTGAATATTTGCCATGTCTTATGTGTATAATCAGTGGACCAACAGTGTAAGTTTTAACAATCTGAAAGTAATCAGTAAGTTTTACTTGATTCTAGGTTATGTACAAATTATTTATGCCCATTTTCAGTATTTCGTACTTAAAACATGAACTTTAAAAATCGAAAATACTTAATTCGAGATCATTCTTAATATTAGTTCAGCCTTTTTCTCTCTGTGTATCTGTGAGGTGAGGGGTGAGGAGATTCGACGTGTAAAGTGCTTTGCATCCAAGATAGCAGCTGAATCTGAATCAAGCCATTGATCTGTCAAGCAATTAAATGCAATTTGTTGCAGCCGTGCAATGCATATCATTGTTGCAGGTGGCAGGGGCAACAGGTGGGGCCAGGTGACTACTTCTACTTGCCATGCAACATTGCACTGCTGATTAATTTGACAAACTACAACGAGAGGCATAAATAACAATTTGTGGCGTGAGAGAAATACAAACGCCAAAGTTGTCCACGATGGAGGAACGAGGCGACAGGTGTCTCAGGTGTGTGGTGATTGTCGGGTTCTTGCGCAGTGGTCAATGATGTGTCATTGGTGGGTTAATTTGATAAAAGGCCCTTATCGCAACGGTGGTCCATAAACGAGCTCCAAGTGTAATCTAATCAGTCGACGCCTTCGGCGTACATCGAACAATCCGAGGAATGCCATCGACGGTCTGCTTTCAGTTAATAACAAAATGCGATTCATAAAGGTAATGCACTGGCTTCTCCTGGCTGCAGTTGCGGTCAATGGACCGTCTGTGATTGCGACACCTGAAGCAGGTGAGTTCACTGATCGCAGTGCGCATTTAGAACAGACTTAGGCAATATCCAGCTCTACAGGTGAAGACTTCTCGGATGCTGGGCCTGGCTATCTGCTCTACACACGTCGCAATCAGAAGACACCCCAACGGGTCGAACCGGAGGTGGAATCACTGCTGCGTTCATCATTCTTTGCCCTGGAGCCCATAGTGTGAGTCCTCGAGTTACTCGACTACTGACTCTCGACTGACCCTCATTTCATTTCACTTCATTCCCAGCCTGTCCATTCCCCAGTGGCGAAGCAATAGCTCCTCGAGACTGACATCAGCTCTGTTGGAGCGACAGGCCTGTAATGTGTTTGCCCTGGACCTGGCTGATGGTCATACTGAGTCGGAGATTGTGGCCAGCGTGAGTAGCCTGATAATGCTGCTGCATCAACAGTTTGATGTGCCGCTGAGGCAGCAGCAGCTCGTGGGCTTTGCCGAGGGTGGACACCTGGCCGGAGCTATTGCAGAGCAAGTGCACCAGTTGCTGGGCGAGAAGATGCCCCGAATCACAGCACTGGATCCAACGGGAGACAGTGATAAGCTCACACATCGACTCTCATCTAAAGATGCTGCATTCGTGGAAGTCATTCACACCAACGGCATCGGATTGGGCACAATGAAGCAACTGGGAGATGTGGACTTCTATCCGAATGGGGGAAAACAGCAGCCAGGTTGCGAGAGTACGTCGGACTCAGATGCCTGTTCCCATGAACGTGCCCTCGACTTGGCAGTGGAAATGTGCTCAACCGCAAACGATTTCGTTTCCGCCCAATGCGCCTCCGTCGAGGACATGAGTGCCCAGAACTGTCGCTGGTCCTCGCTACTCATGGGCGTCGCCGTCGAGTCAACGTCGGGCATCTACTTCTTGGAAACAAAGAGCCAGCCTCCCTTCGGCAGAGGTGCCTACCATATTGGATTCTTGTGAGGCTTAAGGCAATAAAGTCGACCCAATTAATAAGAGAAGCAAGCGAGTCATTAGTCATTGGCAACAATGGGGAACGGGCAGAGAGAGTATCCCAGTATTGATGGACTTCAGGCGTGCGACTCATTCATTACTTCAAAATCAATTTTAAGGCCGTCCCAGTTCAAAGTTTGACGCACGTGCACAAATATTGCGTATACGTAATGCGGGCATCTCTCTTTATTTTTCCTCGGTTTTTCTCAAGTTTTCCAAGGAAGTTGTCCGTTGCCAGATAAGGACTTTTTCTCATGCTCATCGGAGTGACGTGTCCAAAGCTATGTCAAGACCAAAAAAGTGGAATATTAAACTCGAGTGCTTTAAGTTTGCAACACAAATCTGTTCTAGATCTCAACTTAAAGCCCAAGACGCAACGTTGTTAGGGATTTATGACTCAGTTGTTGTTTTTTTTTTTTCATTGTGGTTGCTGCTGCTGCTGCATTTGATATCATAAATAAATTCCTTTGTGCAGCTATGTCTTGACTTATTCTTTGGCATCTTGGCAACTGAGCGCAGCTTCATGCCACTCCCTCTCTCCCTCAGAGACTTGTCCTGCTTCGCCCCTTTCTCGGCTTGCATGTCCCGTGAAAGCCACACTAACTGTCATTTCAATGTTGCAAATTCGATGTGCACTGGAGTTTATCTTTTGCCCACGAATCGCCGCATGCGGCATTATCCAAGTTAATTGCGTGTCCATCGTAACGTTCGTTTACCAACAAGAACTGATAACTATATGACAGTTCTTATATAGAGGAAACATGATACATTTATGACTTTCAAACTATAAAACGTAACTATTGCTGGTCTTTGGCCTTCTTGGATAACAACTAATTGATTGCCAATGATCAATCGATAGGCTCTGCTGATAAGAGAAAGCTGTCAAGGTAAAAGCTTTCGACAGGTGAAAGAGTGCGCCTCAAAGTAGGCGACAAAAGCTCTTGCTGCAAAGTTTTCCCTTGCTGATTAATCGTTCATTAGCAGTTACGGTTCCACTTCCGCTCAGATTATCTGCCTTATCACAGTGTTTGTAGACTTTAAGCTGAAACCTGTTTGTGCTTCCTCTTTTCCAGTTCCCAAATGCGGGCTAAGAGGGCATTAAACGCGCGCCGAGAAACATGTCTCAGTTGTTAGCCAGCTTAATATCTTAATTTGACTACTTGGGAGGACGCACACTTCAATCTCTGGCTCACTTGCAGTTTCCAGGTCCATAAAATAAAAGTACACAGAAAAAAATATCAAAATTCCAATTAAAAGCCTAGATTTTAATATGTATCTTTGTATATATGTATGCGGATAAAGTGGGAATGGTATGATACCCGATACATGATTGCAGAAAAAAAAATCTGAGACTACAGGCTAAAAACAATCCCAACTCGTTCGCAGATAATTCTTTCAATGACGGACTTTTATAAGAGTATAATACAAAAAATCAAGATAATCTAAAACCTACTAAGTGCCCTCAAGACAGGATAAACATACAAATAAAAAAAATATTTAATGAGTGCAAAATGAAAAACTGTGCTTGGCCCCGTTTGATTTTATCCCGGTTTTTTCTGTGTACCTCCACCTCCCACACAACATGGAGAGTCAATCGAGCCTGGTGGGTGGCCCATTAAATGCCGCAGAGATTCCCATTCCAAACTATAAGAATCCCTGATAATTTTTGCCGTTAGCCATTGTTTTTCTGTGGCTTTTGGGTGCGCTATTGTTGGCCATTAGGCAGCAGCTTCCCCATAAAATATTGCCATTACACACTCTCGCACTTTGGCCTAACCAGAAAAGAAATCGCAACAATTTCATTTCATTTAAGTGTTTTTCATTTGGTTTCGCTTGACTTTTTCCTTAGACTTTTCGTTTTCGTTCTTATGTTAATGAGCGACGAATGCGTTGATTCTAATTAAAGCTGATAAGAGAAATTGGTTTATGTTTTAGCCTACATTTGACAGGTCGAAACCTGAACCACCCGTTAAAAAGTCAGCACTGCTTAGAAAGAGTATGATTAATTGCTGAATGTGCCAAATATGTGAAATACCAAGTATATACTTTTCCCAACCCTATTTCAGATGCGGCACTATTTAAATAAATATTTTGTTAATTATAATTTAAGCGAAGTAACTCAAAAATCACTTCCAGATGCTTATTATTTCTGTATCGATTTCTGTGTTAGTTTCCCAGCAACCCAAACGTTGCTTCGAAATCTTACATTATTTTACATAACATAACATTTTAATTTCACTTTATTAAGTAAGCTTCTATCTAATAAAATGTCTTCAAGGGTATTTAATATTCGGCTTTTCATTGATAATGTTACTCTCGTTTTGTTTTAACAAACCCCTTACCTCTTATCGAGCATTAAACTTTGTGTGTATACTATATACTTGATAATTTCTAGACTAACGGATAAGAATAGCAAAAGTTATTTTAGTTATTATGAACTAGCACGGGAGTTCCGTAAATTGTCT
Organism: Drosophila rellima; assembly: GCA_035043635.1. NCBI lineage: Eukaryota > Metazoa > Arthropoda > Insecta > Diptera > Drosophilidae > Drosophila > Drosophila rellima. The sequence goes on along the minus strand of JAWNMV010000806.1, from coordinate 8,998,616 downwards.
ATATAATTTAGTTCCTATTAACTAATTTAATTACACTTCATAAAACTTGTATATTTTATTGGCGAAAGTTCAGTAGTTTTACTTGATATTACTCTACCAGAGTGTTCTTGTAGAGTATTTAATTTTCGTAGTGCCAAAAATATCTTATCATTCTAGTTTTGTTTTAATTTTTTGTCGTCAATTTGCGAATTTGTTTTTATGGCTATGTTAATTTTTTGTGAACCTTTTTTATAGGATGCCATTTGAACTGCCCGCCCAGCTACCCGCCGCTTTTCACTTTTCCACCTGCCCTCCATCCACTTGTCCCCGCCCCATTCCCTACCCATTTGCCTCCTCCACTTGTCACTCTGCATGCAACCAAGCCCCCAATCCGAAATTGTGCCAAAGGGTGAGGCCCATTTATTGTTGTCGTCATTGTTGTCGTTGCCACTCTGGTTGTTCTTGTTGTTGTTGTTGGTGAGTGTGCAGAATGTAGCGTTGTGATAAGCGGTAAGCGGCAAGCGCAATGTAACATATGTCAGGTTGAGGTGTACAACGTGGAAATGTTGAACGAGTACACACACCTTCAAAAGCCACAACACACACAGACAGTGCCCCAAGTTTCATATTGTCCCGGTGTCTTTGTCTATTTTGCATTTTGTCAGTGATAAGCTGAAGTCAGCAGCAGTTGCTCACTCGCTTGGTCCGTTGATCGGTCGGTTAACCAGGCGGGGGAGAGTGCGAAGCGTGTTGAATTGACTGATTGAAAAGCCATCTACATACGAATTTAATTAAATTCGCGTATTGCCACGTTAAGGTAGCTGGTGCCGTGAGTCAACTCTACTGCGGGTCGCCCCTCCCATTTCGAGTGATTTGCGGGTAATTTGCGGGCAATTTTTATGCTGCACACACATTGCCTGCATGCCACTTAATCTGCATAATCTCTTGGCCCACTTTTGCTAATCATCCCTATGAGTTCTATAAACTGTGTATGAGTTCACACACACATACATATGTGTGTATGGTGGAGCTTATTTAAATTTAAAGACTGAAGCATGATAAGGATAATTCCCTGACGACTGCCGCTTATCGTGCTGGGTTCAAAGTGCACGCTAAAATTTCAAAACAACTCTTGCTAAAAGTAATTTTATATTTTCCATTATTCACTATTATTCAGTTTTTAAGCTTATGCTTTTCACTTTATTCTTTCTGCTTTATGTTTTGCTCATAATGCTTTGGCCAACGTCCATTGGCATTATTAATTCAATAATTCGCGAAGCTTTAAAAACAACAACGCAACAGCTGTCGATATGTCGTTGAGTATGGTCAGTGACAGAAGCAGCGGCAGCAGCAGCAACGCGGCAGCAGCAGCGACGCGACAGCGAGCCGCAAATGCAAAAACGCGCGCATGCATGTGTATATATCTCCCTCTCACTCTCCTGTCTCTCTGTCTGCTTATGAATTGGTTTTGGGGCCAACAGCAACAACATAAGCAAAAAGAAGAGGAAGAAGAAGAGTTACAAAGACAACAAGTTACGCAGTGACTCCCCCTCCTGTTTGCACACCAGCTGCCACCCTCTGCGATAGCGATCACATTTTTGAGAACGCCGCGCCGTCAATCGCAGAATGCTTATGATGCTGCTTTGGCCACCCCTCTCCCTCCCTCTCCCTCCACCAGGCAAATACGCGCAGGCATGCAACGCCACGCGCCTGACACTGAAACTGACTCATTTTGGGGTTTTGGGGCTTTCGTTGAATATTATTTAAATGTGGAAAAAAATTGCAATGCATTGTGAGCTTTGCACTCGTATTGTTTGTGTCGACGGCGACTCTTGTTGGTTTTTGGTTTTTTTCATTTGTACTCACTTGCAGTTGTTGTTGTTGTTTATTTTTTATGACGCTTATCAATTATTTTCAAGTTGCATGCGAAATTTATTTAAATTAGCATCGAGTGGGACGTTATTTTTGTTGTTGTTGCAGTGCGTAATTGCATAAGAATTGTCAATACGTATTTTTTTGGAACTTGGTGGGTGGGCGGATTTGCGTGGGGTGGGCTAGTTTTCAAAATGTATAACAGTAAAAGCTAGCAACGCGTATTTCATAGCTTAATTTTCGCTCGATTGCTAATTGGATTCACAATATGGATATTGGCATAAATTTATAGCTTTAGACAATTTGCTAATTGCGCTATAAATACATATTTACATACGCACATACACAAACATCCATTGTACACGTTCACGCCATATGCACACTCACATAGACGAGTATAACGTGCGTTAGTATGCGTACGTGAGTCAGGATCCAAACGGAACTCCTCGATAGGCACTTGGAAAACATAGGCTGTAAAACATGCCACCTAACTTAATTGTAAACTTTTTTTATTAATGGTATGCGCATTCATACAATAATGCGAATATACACACAGTTAGTAAACTAAAAACATATTTTTACATATTATTTTTTTTGTGTAAAAACTAGGGCTGTTGTACTATTTTAGTTCTTGGATCAAGTTACAAAACGAGTTGAGATTTAAAATTAAAAAAAATATATGTAAAATTTTGACTTGTTTAGAATAGCACCTTTAGAATATAGTATGCTTAAGAATAAAAAATAACTGTATAAATTTTGATTTTTTTTTTAAGTGAAAACAATTACCTGACTAACTGTATATATGAATGTTTGCAATTGTTGTGCCACCGTTAAAGTGCTTTAAAAAATTTGTCACGTTCTGTGTGGCAAAAGAGTAAAGCGATTTTAACAAAAATTACACGCACTCAAATACACGCACATAATTGAACGGTACAGTCGAAAACTAGATGTTCTTTTAGCTATTTTGCGCTCTTTAATTTGCAATTATGCATTAAAGAAACGGTCGTGTGTGCGATAATTTATTAGCCCCCCCCCCCTTTTTGACATACATTTATGGTAGCACCAGCCCCCAAATTGACCAAATTGATGGGATCATCATATTATAGACAATCTTTACATTCAGTTCGATCGCGCTAAAAGAGAGAGACACAAACACATTGCCTGTCAGACACCTGTTGCCAATAACGGGCCGCCAACATTTGCAAACGTCGCGACGGAACCGCAGATGTTTAGCGTGCAAAGGTGAGAAAAATTTGGGTAAAATCCGCGAGCTGATGAAACTTTTATAAATTACAGAAACACAGCACGCGCGATTTGATTTGAATTGATTTGTTTGACTAAATTCAAATGTGTAACAGTTACAATTGCTTTAAGGGGGTTGTGACACTTGCAGGAACCACAAAATACAAATTCACTTACACACTCCACACAACCGACAATTTCAACCGCCAAATCAACACTGAAGAGAGGCGGCACAATTGTAATTGGACTTAAAGATGAATGGTCACACTTTTGCTATAAACAATTTATCGTTATCGATTATTCAAAAGAGAGCCATAAATTTCATCGTAAATTTTTTGAATTTTCATATCGTTTTTATCATTTAAATGGATGACGGCCATTATCAAAATTTATGCCGATAAATCAAACAAGCGTGAAGTATATATGTATGTACATTGCAATATTTATATCGATTTCGAAAATTTTGATTTTTTGAAGCAATGTTGATTGTTTTCAAATTGTTGTGCATGTTTATTCTTATCTCTAGTGAACACTTATCGACTGTGGTACATACATACATACATACTCTGTTAGTCGAGCATTACTCGGTTCCATCAACTTCACGTAAAGCGGCATAAGCCAACGTATAAACATGTTATTATACTAGTCTATCGCCCGACCACCAGAATCTGACGGACCACTAGGTCACGGTGAAAAGCTTGTAATTGCAATCAGATTCTTGGCGCTCTATTTTAAAGAAAACAAAATTTGTAGTTTGAAATTAGATAAAATGCATTAGAAAATGTTGAAAAAATCTACTACTTGTCCAATTTGCGAAACATAAACACGGCGTCTGTGTACATTGTGAAGTGATAGCTGCCGGTTAGTGTTGCCTTTTTAGCTATTTTGCTGCTAGCTTTAGAAATTTTATTAGAATTCGGCAATGAAGTAATATAATTGTTTAAAATGAAATGCCAATGAATATTGTTGTTGTCAAAATAAAATAAGTTATGAATACATTAATGGTTTATTTTACCAATTTTTAAACAGCATTCTTTTTTTGTACACTTTTTAATTTTGAAGCAAGAATTTTGAAATTTGAACGGGAACTTATTTATTTTTTTTTCGAGTTTCTAAATTTTGATTTAAAATTAATATTATAAACTTCACTTCCCGTAGGTTCAATAGGTTCGTAGGTTCCCAATATATGTACATATATTTTATCTAAATTATAATTTATTTGATTTTATTGAATTATATCCTTTTTCTTAATTATTGCTAAATGAACTGAAAACCAATTCCCTCAGGCTCACAAGCACCCAATACACATATATATTATCTAATTTGTAATTTTTTCCGTTTTATTAAGTTTTATCTTATTGATTAACTATTGTTAAATGAATTTAAAACAAAATCACATTAAAATTGCGAGCTGGCCATGGTAGATTGGAACAAGCCACAAAAAGAGCAATGGACGTAAACGAACGAGCAAATGAGCGAACCAAACGAACGAACAAAACAACTGAGCTTCAATCGAACTTGTTCTGAATGACTCGATACAGCTCTAAAATGCGGCACGATCCCATCATTATTCAGAATAATCGATAACGATACAGTAGCCGTAGTCATTTACAATTTCGTGACAAATATAACAAATGTGTTGTTTCCTGAGTCTGTGAGTGCGTGCAAAAAGTGTTAATAATTAATTACTAACCAACAATAGTCGTCCCATTGTATCAAAGAGGTACGCGGCAATAACAGCAGCAGCAACATGAGTGGAGGTGGCATGGATAAAAGAAAACTGTCGTAAGTTTAATTTTGCAAACACTTTTCTTCATATTCCTTTTTTTCTGCGCACACATACATACACATTCATACATGGTGCAGATGGCAGATGCGCGTTGCCAACGCCAGCGCCAAAGGCAGAGGCATAAGCAGCGCAGTCGACGTTCAATTGATTTTCCACGCAACAACAGCAGCAAGCAGAAGCAGCAGTGGCAACGGCAGCAGGCAACAGCAGCTGAAACGTAAAGGCATCGCCTGCTGCCGCGTATTGAATTCCTTTGGATTGGCATTAGGATAAACAAAGGCCGCAGCCTTAAATTCAGAATTTGCAGAGCGAGAGAGAGAGAAAGAGAGCGCATTTACTGAGATATATTTGTGTGTGTGTGCAATCAACTTATTTCTACATGTTCATTCATTCTCACATTGAATCGAACATGTTTTGATGAGAAATTGACGGCATTTATTGAATATGTGATTCGCTCAGCGAAATTACACAAGCACGCTGCAAACGCCGATGACTTGTGATAACAACAAGTGCGCTCTCAAACACATTCACACATGCATCGACTTTTAATATAGGTACATATGTATGTTATCTAGTATAACAACTTTATATTGGAGTGCTATAGCTGGTTTTAGCCGCTAAATATTTGGCAGCTTGTGTTCCCGTTCGCCCTCGCACTCATTCACTCGTCTCTCACACACACACAGACGTACTCGACAATCGGGTCTGCTGATAAGTACATATATATATATTTGTGTGTGTAAGTAAAATGTACTACACATTTTTTTTAAATCGACTATGAGTAATTCTCGAGCGGCATTTCTTTGCCCCAATTCTCATCGGTTTGGCGCAAAGGGCAAGTTGCATTGGCCCGTTTAATGTGTATGTGTTTAATGTGGCGTGTCCTTGACCTTGTGGCTTGTTTCTTCCCCACACAAAAGATCTGCTGCCCCCTTGAATTGGGTTTGCATATCCCCATCCATCCCCCAGACTACAATTATTACGATGGCTCATTCTCCTTATCAGCACGTAGATTTGCTGTAACACGGATAAGCGGCTAAGCTAGAGGAAGCCACTTTGTCAAATCTATAATGCACCATGAGGGACTGTGTTAGATTCATGTATGTACATACATGTTAAAATAGGCGGACATCCAATTCTGAGCTGAAAAATCTATACGTAATGCATGAGCTGCTATTCAACTACAGTTTAAGTGCACATAAAATTCACAGCTACAGTTCGACAAGTAATTGTTTTACCAAAGACATAACTCAAAAATAAATGGCAAAATGAAAGCTCGCTAGATTCCAGGCCCTTAGGTCTGGATTTAATTATATATAATTATAAACTAAACAGATAAACTGCTCGATTTTCATAAATTTTTTTTTTTTTAACATTTTCTAAATACAGTTGTTGTTTTTCGTTGATAATATGTGATACATGTTAATTTCTTCTGTGTCAAACAATAACGCAACATACTGTAGTTGGCTCTGGACTGAATTGGGCGACGGGTGACGATAAGTGCCATCTTGGCTGCATTTGCTTAGCGGGTGCGTCATCAATGCCAAGTTAGTTGTTTCCACTGCGTACGCATCCGACATCCGACTGTCGCCCAACCGCGCCCTGCTCAACGTCGAATGTGTAGCGCCAATTCTCAGGGTCTCTCTTGGTCTATTCGTACATACCTACATACATATGAATGTATGCATGCAGCTTGTATGTGTTTCTATCGCGTGTTGCATTACCTTTAACTGTTGCTGTGAAATGTCAAACAACAAAATAAAAAAAAACCGTCGACGCGACCCGACGGACGCTTAGTCATCATCGCCCTGTGGCGAGTAGCAAGTCGCAAGTGGCAACATGGGAATAGAAGGCGGCCTGTTATTCTTTTCTATACGTGCACAGCAAGTAAATAATAGTCCAGCGAACCGCAGCTGCCGCCAAGTCGATTAATAGATCGCTAGCTCTCTCACCAAGTACAATCTCAGTGCTGATTTGCAAATAAAACAATAAACTCATCCGTTTGTAGTGTGATAACTTGTAGTGGTTTTCCCCGTAACTAATTCACTTTTTAGTTATTCGTGCATGCAACACAATTTTTAATTTTTGGATTTAATTTTTATCTTACAGCACATCGGGCGATTCGCTGTATGAAATATTGGGACTTCCAAAAACAGCAACAGCTGATGATATTAAGAAGACTTATAGAAAACTTGCACTTAAGTACCATCCAGATAAAAACCCTGACAACGCTGATGCTGCCGATAAGGTAAAGAACACCACAATATGTTATATTCGTCATATATAAATTTATTTAATCGTAATTCTCCTCTCCCTTGATTCGCTTGATGGTGGCAGTTCAAGGAGGTCAATCGAGCACACTCGATACTGAGCGATCAAACCAAACGCAATATCTATGATAATTATGGCTCACTGGGTCTCTATATTGCCGAGCAGTTCGGTGAGGAGAATGTGAATGCATACTTTGTGGTCACATCGCCAGCGGTGAAGGTGAGTTCTGAAAGCTTAACCTATGATGGTAATTGAATCCCGTTCATTCTCTGTCTGTTTCTTCGGTTCTCTTTGCAGGCCTTGGTGATTTGCTGCACTGTGTTGACGGGTTGCTGCTGTTGTTGTTGCTGCTGCTGTTGCTGCAACTTCTGTTGCGGCAAGTTCAAGCCACCGGTGAACGAGTCGCACGATCAGTATTCACATTTAAATGTGAGTGATGTTTGATTTGGTCTTTATTGATTGCGTCCCTGCCCACCTACTAACTAAATCTCCCGATTCAAATTAATGCAAAAAAAGACAACAAAAAACAAGAAAACCAATCGATTTCAATATAAACTTATGCAGCAATAAATGCTATCATAACACACACAGACACACACACACCTAACCCTACACCTATTGTACATACATGCATAGATAACCAAACTAACTAAAATTAACTAAACACACACAGGACTCAACTAATTTTGATGATTTTTGTGAGGCAATTGTTTAGTCAAAAGTAGTTTTTAGCTAATCATATGCTTAAACTTAACTGGCATTTTGCTAATCGCTTTATCGGCACTTGATCAATAATAAATGTTTATTTCCTTAAATATATTTTATTATTAATGTATTTCTAATTTGTCGACGGTATAAACAAAGCTTGAGTTGATGTTTTACTAACGTGCTTTAATTGTTTATTTTTTGTTCTGCCTTTCTATCACTTTTACTATTTCTACTACTATACTACTTCCTCTGCCTCTCTCTTTGCCCTAAGTTCCTTTTCTTAGTTTCGAGGTAAGTACGTAGTTTGAGTTTTTCTTTCTTTTCAAATCAGCGAAAGTTGCTGACAATGGCAAAGGTAAACACGACTAACACCAACCCTACAAATGTTTCGATCATTTCAATTCAACAATCATTTATTTATTTAACTTTAATTTGATCTGCTCCTTTTTTCTTTTCTGTTATTTTTTATCGTAATAAATACGGACACCACGAAAATCATCAAATGCTTCAACGTCTCTGTACTATCTACATAAATATTTACTCAACTTTGAATTATTTTTGAAAATCATATTGCACATAACAACGAAATTCGATATGTAAATAAAAATCGGAAGCCCTTGTTTGATTATTATTTAAGAGCCGACAGACAGACAATTGCTTTTCTTGTTTTTTTACGTCTCACATTCTACTTTAAATAATGAGATTGCTTGATTTATGTGCTTTTCCTTTAAATTCAATATTCTTTTGTATACAATCTGCATTTGAGGAGAAAACAACAACAAATTTACGTTTCTATTTTTGTTTATTTTTTCTCAAAACTACCTTTCGATCGACTCATCATATCCACCTACTACCTCACACACAAATGCGTCTGCGTGCGGCTCATGCTCAACAATATCGCATATACATATGTATCGGATCGAATCTGATTGTATCAATGTGTCAATATATCTATATATTTATATGTGATATGTTTTGTCAAATGAATGCCCAGCGCTCCGATGGCAATCGAGAGGCCAGCGATCTGCCACCGCATCTGGGACAGCAGCCACGTCTTGTAAGTATTGAAATAGGAAACGACACCGGCACGAGTACTGCATGATCTTAGGGAAATGTCCACCCCACCGTGCAAATTCCCAATTGTATTATACACATAACTAATCCCACTATCACAATCACCGTAACAAAATTTAACCGTTCTATAAGAAAATTGAGTAAAAAATTCTCTTGCAAAATTACACAATGCGCAAAGCGGAACAAATTCTTGAGCTGTCATAAAAAAATAGATATATTAATCAAGCGCAAGAGCCCTCATCTATGCACTTTGGTGAACTGTTTTGGGGCTGGTAAATGGGTAATTGAACTCACATTTTATTATCATCTTGCTGAAATTGCGCTATAAACACGTAACAACATACATACATACATAAGTAGTATTAGTTTAATTTATATCTTTATTTCGTATGCAATATTTGGTTTGCTTGAGCTGAACGCATTGTTAAATTTAACTTCAGCTTTGTAAACGGCTTCTGCATACTGGTAAAACAAAAACTCGTTGACTAAACAATGCTGAAGAATCACACCGTCGACACTACTCCAGCCAAACAGCGAATCAAATGATATATGTACCTTAACCAATCCTTCGCTCACATTTTTATCTTTGTCCACACAGGAGGACGCTGATCTCGACGATGTGAATCTGAGTGCAGGAGGAGCACCAGTCACCACTCAACCACGAGAGCAAGCTGGCGGACAGCCGGTATTTGCTATGCCACCACCCAGTGGTGCTGCGGTTGGCGTCAATCCATTCACCGGAGCTCCAGTGGCAGCCAACGAGAACACGTCGCTGAACACAACAGAACAGACCACATACACACCAGGTATATAAACAGTTGGCCCCCGTTAGCCGATATCCAACCATTATCTACTAGAGGAATCAAATGTAAGGAGATATATGAGGTTATTCAAAAACACTTAGCAACAGAACAATAACAAGCTTAACTTTAAAAAAAAGCGTCTATGACCATCGAACTTGTTAACTGTGCAGAAATAGATAAAAAAAAAAAAAACAATACAAAAAAGAAGAGAAAAACACAAATCAAAACCAAAATATTGTAAACCACAGTAAAGCACTTTTGAATGTATTACAGAATAGTTTGATACCGGAATGGAATCTCTCTATACATACATACATATATATATACATAAACTTTTTGCGCTCCTCACTTGGCAGGGAGAACAGTACATACATAATGATACATATTTAATATAAAGCATAAAGAGTTCAACAACCTTTCTAGCAGTAAGCTCTCGTATATGTATACATATGTAAATGCAGTCCTAGCATATGTAGCAAAGTTATAGGACCTAAACGTATATTTTTAGACACTCATTTTCACAGGGAGAATCCGACGAAATAGATAAAACTCACATAAATACATGTGGGAATATGTATTATAATATGATATCATGCTGAGCCTCAGTAAAATTGTAATTTTGCTTCCATTAACGTTGAATTCTCTTTCTATGAGTTTCTGTAGTAAATAGCATACTTTAATTGATCTCCAGAACGTCCATTAAATCGAATTCTTTAGATGCAATCATAAATTAAAGTCAGTTAAATACTAAGCTGGGGCACTATCTATAACACTGCCTAAGAACTATATGAATACTTATGAAATCAGTCGATTCATTATGCATTGAAAGCCACGCCCTCCCTCTTTCTTGAAGACGTGAACACTCGGCACATGTCAAAGAGATGAGAAAAAATGAATTGAAATCGGGATTCTGCACACTGTTAATACATATTATCGTATCTTTCAAGTAAACAATTGTTTAAGTTATTTTATATTTGGTTCAACATTCAATTAGACCATCACACTGCCTATTTGCGTAAAACAGTTTTTTGTTTGGACTACGACGTACTTGAATTAACATTATTATAATTTTTCACTATACTTTTCTCTTTTTCTCCCTCTCTTTCTTTACATCTAGATATGGTTAAGCAAAAATATTAGGTTCATGCTTCAAGCGAGACAAACCCAATTCATGAGAGCGTTTTGAACAGCCACACACATTTTATATATTTAAATTAATTGATCTTTTTGTTAATAATTTGGTATGTTACACAGATGGAAAATATATACATAAAATACATACTTATATTTATTATAAGCTTTAGAACATAATTCTAATTTAAAATATGATGTTGCTTGTAAAGCGGCAGCTGACAAGTTTTATTCGATCCGATACAAACAGTTCAATACACATTGTTGCTGCACTTGAAAGGGCGATCAAAGTAAAAAAAGTACATAATTTCCGTGTTTTTAGAGTTCACTTAACGCCATCTGAATGCAAACTGAATTGAAAACAGTTCGAATTATACTTAATATCAACACAGGTGCATTATTTTTGCTAACTGATGCACGCACATACATTCATTCATTATATGTAATCAATATTCATAACACACTTCTGTAGTTATTAAATCTGCAAATGCAAATTATCTATTCTATTACGATACTTAGATACTTACCCAAAAGCGCTATTGGCAAATACGTATAGTTAAAAAAAGTATCAACAAAATATATGTATGTATTCACAATTATATTTCAACCTTAGTGAGTTTGAGAAAAAGCGTTAAATTTATTAAATACTTATATACATACATTTATAGTATGCCTATAAAACGAAATGTAAATTTAAAACCTTCGGTCTATTGCTGGCTTTGTATTTGATTGCATCGGATTGTAAACTGTTAACTGCAAGCTTAATTTTTATACTTATATGTATATCACATTTATAATATACAAACTTAACGTTAGTTTTGCATTTGTGAGTGTGTGTGTGTTACCCATTGCAAGTCGCCTCTTAGCTAAGAAAATTGTAATTGTTTATTGTTAAAACTGATCAAACTTTCGTGTGGCGTACGAAACCTGTGACCATTTAATTAACGTCTATCTAATTTTCCAAATAGGTTTATAACGAAATTGTTAAAATATGTATGTAAAGAATCCAATAAACTGTTGCTCTTGTTAAACGATGGGTCGCTTATTTGACAATATCGAAGCATAAGTCAACTTAAGAGGCCCATTGATTTTAACTGCAAATGTAAATACATAAGTCAAGTTAAACAGCCTAGAATTGCACCCAATGTTGAAATTGAAGTTGAAATACTGGAAATCGACATTCTCTTGCGATTTTTCAAGTCGCTTTAAGCAAAGAAATAATTATAATACAATTATATGTATAATTTCGGTCACTATAAAAGTATTCCTGTTCAAACATGTTATCCAAAAATGCAAGTACAATATTGTCCAAAGTGTATTGCACATTTAAATTATTTTCAATATGTATTATTTCAAATTGTATTGGATTTTTAGCCTTCTGTTAACATACAAGTATTTTATTCGATAACAAATTAATCTTCACCCATGCATATATGTATTTTGTAAATTAATGCAATTAATCCCAAAATTGTATAATATCATACAAGTTAAATCATTGATATCAATTATGACGAACCAGCAAATAATGTATACAGTATATACACACTTGAAATACAATATAATTCAACTATACATACATATATACTACTATATAAAATTCAATTAATGATAATTAAATTTTAAAGTTTTGCGTGTGTATTTATTGTTCTTACGAGTCCAAAATAAAAACAAAAAAAAACTATAAATAATTCCAAAATTTACATTTAAAAATTAACAATTGTTTTCAAATTTAAATTTTGCCACAAACAGAATGAAATCGAAATCAATAAATTACTATATAAACAATGACACAAGTCTTTTCTTCTTGCCACTTTTGCGTAAAAAGAGTACATATGTTTCGACTATCTACTGTCTTTTCTAGTTTGGAAAAAAGTCCGTCGTTGAAAGCTCACATTTATGAGTATGTTCGTTTAATTCTTGTTTTGCCGATTTTGGACATTGGTAAACAATCACGACTGCGTCCAGTTTGTTGTTACTGACAGCTGACTCAAGCGGCAGATGGCAGCAAGCTTTTTCACTGCTCTCTCTGCTCTCAGCTCGCTCTCTTTGCATTGGTTTGTTTTGTTTTGGTGCTTTGTATGAAATGCCTTTGCAGTGCTCGTAAGTAACAGTAAAGCCGGCACATGCGCGCTCCAGTCACTGAGAGTAATAGTGTGAGAGAGAGAGAGGTGCCTGAGGCTGGGCAGTAAGTGAAGGCGACTCGGCGAAACTTCGCTGCAGAGTTTTTACGGGTCAGAAACCGATAGACAGTTGAAGAGTTCGTGCGCGACGCATTAAAAAGATATAACTGCAAATTTAAAGGGATCTAAAATTGTATTTTTTATTTTTTCCTGCTGAACTGTCAAAATTAGAGAAGTGAAAATTCTAGGAAGTGAATTAATTATGGCAAAGGGAAGCTAAATGAATTTAAATTGCAACGGAAACGAAAGAATCGAGTAACCAAACCCAAGCCAATAGTTGATGAAAAATTACAGGCCTTCGTGTTGGTGTTCGTGTATGTGTACGTGCGAGAGTGTGTGTGCGTGTTTGTGGTGGACGGTATATGTGCATGTGTGTTGATTTTTCATGCGCAATTTGGGTTACAAATCAAAGTGAATAGCGAAAAATGGAAAAGGTTGCTTAAAATGCATTAAAATGTTTTAGGCAGGCTTCATTGATTTTCCTACGCACAAAAGTATGCTTCATAAAACTAACTACTTGAAATTTGGTTGCGATGACTCCGAATGGAAGTGAGCCTGACAGCTTTCTGGCCACACTGGCAGATTAATCGCGTAATCCGCCCAAGCAGCAGGAGCAGCAACAAAGAATAACAAAGGACAATAAGGATGTGGACGAAGACAAAGACAAGCACGCCATGTAGCTGCTAGGCGAGACGAGGCGACACTCCCTAATACAAATCATCGGTAAACAAAGAAAGACTTACCACAAACACGAACCACTGTCGACAATCAGGGTGACTTTCTGGCTATCGGGCATTTGGTGCAGTCGCAGTCGCAGTCGCATTGCGGGCACATTGCCAAGCTGGCTCCGGTTCTGCCCAGTAGCGGCATGGCCGGTCTTGTGAGCGCTGCCAACGCGGGGGGCGGGGGAGGGAGTAACGGCAGTGCGGGCAGCGGCTACAAGCATCAACATCAACATCATCTCATCTCGCCGACGCACACACCGATGCCACACAATCACAGCCACACACACACTCACAATCACACATTACCGGCCGGCATATGCAGCAGCGACAGCGGCATTTCCACGCTGAGCGCCATCTCGCCGCCGCTCTCGGCGGGAAATTCGGTGTGCAGCACCACAGCAGCAACAACAGCCGGCGGCAGTCCTCATCTGCGGACTTCGCCGGCACTCAGCATGCTGGGGAGTGCGACCGCCACGGCCAGCGGCAAGACGCAGACGCAAACGCTGAGTCCGGCGGGCAGCGGGTCGCCCAACTATTTGAGCACCATGAAACTTCTGGGTCCCGCGGCCAGCATTGATCTGGGCAGCTCGCCACTGTCGCATCGCAACTACAGCAACTCGCTGAAGGGATTCAGCTTTCGACGCAGCTTCGACGATAAGATCATAACGCCTCCATATTTGTCGCACGCTCATGGGCATGGCTATGGAGGGGGCAATGCGCCAATTTCGGCCACTGGGCCCATACCCTATCCCCACTTCCATCCAACAACGCATCATCATGTGGCAGCTCCGACGGTGACATCCGCTCATCATCTTCACTTGCACCACCATGGCGCGGGTGCAGTCCATCAGCCTCTGTCGCTGGGCACGCTAACATCTTCGCAGTCGACCACAAAGCTCTCGTACCGCGACGACTTTCTGCAGCAGATTGGCTACCTGCCAACAACTCGCATCTACAGCACCCCGACGAGCATCGTCGACGAGGACAAGGCCCAGCAGGACTTCCTCTCCCTATCACTCTCCCCGCCGCTCAATCGGCGCCGCGACATGCCAGCACTGCGAGGACCCTTCGTCAGCCTGTGAGTAGTCTCTCCCTTTGGTCATAGATCTTAAGTCTCAAATAATTCTTACTTATGAGAGTATAATTCTTAGAATTGATTTGTTATTACTTCTTTATAACAATAAGCTGAGTTATCAATGTATCTTTAACTTTCTATACCGTTTTGTAGATTTTAATCTTTAACTCTGCTATTCTTATATTTTACGTCTATTTTTATTTTACTCGAATGAGTCCAAGAAACTGCTTAACATTTTGCAGAGTGGGGAAAACAGCATTGGCGCCATCTAGCGTGATTCGTTAGCAACGTCTTTGTAGATTTTTCATGTGTTTTCCGAATCCTTAAAAAACAATCATCCATATTAGTCATTGGTAAATCTTACAAAGTTAGCATTCGCTTTATTTAGCAGACATTCACTTAGTGCAACATTTTTAGTCAATTATTTAGATTACGACTTCCTAAAATCACTTTGCGGTCCTACAACAAATAATTTATATCCAAAAATTCTGGTTTTACGGCACTTCGATTTAATGCTAACTTTCCGAGACCTAATGTATGCCGTTAACCAGGTTACACATGTATATAAATAAGTATTCCTTATTGAGTAGTCCCTGAACTTGTTGCTTTCGTGAGCTAAATTTTCTTGAATACATTGTGTAATTACACCATGCTTTAATATTTCTTGTATTTATTTACTAATCATATTGAACTTACCGCTCTCCATGAAAGAATCGCACACTTCAAATCTCACTTGGTGCCTCGATTCGCGAACATTTCGGGGACCTTTCGTCGGCCTGTGAGTAGCACCTCTACTTAGTCATAGATTTTAACACATTTTTAGATGCGTTAAAGAAATTCGCCACGTGCCACAGCGTAGGCTCAATTAAATTCATCGAGCCAATGAACACCTATCAGTTATGTGTTGACAGGTCAACCAAGTGCTTTTGTTCCCAGGCGCACAGTGGTACGCATTTATTGACTCTAACTCTGTATTTTTGTATGAACAGACTATTAAAGCGAGAGCATTCAAATTTACCCCACTCGCCTCTATGTTTGTTTTTAATCAGGTTTTTTAGGTAATAAGTAATAAGCTGTATTATTATCGGCCCCACATTATTGAGTCAATATTGGTTAAAAATAATGTTAGTTTTGGCAGTTTTAAGTTTTTAGTGAGTGTCATTAATATATACATTTAAAGTGATTCAATATAGTCATGTTTGTTTCAATTCAAACTAGTCATTGAGTTTAGAGCTACCTTGATTAATCTTGGTATAGGTTGGTCTTTTTGTCCTAAATAACATGCTATGCCGATACCGCCCGGTTTGAATGACTATATATATATTAAAGTTGTTATAGGATCGCTCGAAAATAATCCTTTAGAATACAATATATGTATTTCTGTGTCTTCAGATATCTCAAACATTCTCACAGATTGTATGTTTTGTATTGTCCTAAACATCCTTATCAAATTTGACAAAATCCAACTACTATATCAGAGTATCAAGTCTCCAGCGTGTCGAAGATAATATTAAAATACCCTTGTACTATTAAATTGATTTCTAGGTATAGTTTCAACAGAGCTTGCTCCACTGTGCTTTCACTGAGCAAATAGGACAACAATTTTAATATTATTTTCAATATTAGCCGTTGGTTCACTGCGAACTTTATTTTCCGCCCACTCTAGCGTACGTACATATATGTATGTGCATGCACTAGTACGTACATTTTTACATACTTACATATGTGTATGTACATATGTACATATGTAGTGGCTACTTTGGTTTGTTTACGTTTTTAATTTTCTTCAACTACAAAATCGCCACGTGACGCCAAACGGGCGTCGTGTCCCCTGCAGTCTAACAGTACGCACACGGAGTGACAGACACACACACACATAAATAGCATTTGAGCAAACTATGACGTATTCACATGTTCATACACAATTCATATTTACAAACTTACTCGTACATGAATACACACACACGCATTCGAGGCTCGTGTGATTATTTGCACATATTTTTACAGCGATTTATTGTTTTTATATGCCACATCTATAAATAATAATATTGGGGAATCAGCAGCAACAGCCACAACAACAATAACACATACAGCAGATGCTGAGAAATTCAGTTGCTTTTGAGCGAAAGGGGAAACAAAGCATAAGATGCAAGGTGCGTGTTTCTCAGTGTGCATTAGGGTGAGTCATGCATGGAGCAAGTGTTTTTTTTTATTAGAGGCAACAAGGACGGACCAAGTGAGCTGGAGAGGGAGAAATCAATACTCACAGACTTTTTGGTCTTTTTATAAACTTTAAATTAAAGACATGTACATGTTTTACATACACACACACACACACAAAGCACACATACGTGTACCTCTTGGGAATCATTCAAAGTCTAAATCGAAATCGAAATCCTTCAAGTTGAATACCCCTCTTCAATGACGCTATAGACCCAATTTTGGCACAGTGCCTAAGATATCGCAACGATTATGATCATTCAGTTGATGATGATGATGATGTTGCTTTTGTTTCTCTGTAGTATTCCATGACCGGCACTTGCCGCCGTCGTCAACAACAACAGCAACGACGACGACGACGACGAGTTGATGAAGTACATTGGATAATGACGCCAAAATATAGATACCCAAGAATGTACAGATGTAGGTACATATGTAAATATGTAGTCTGCGGGCACCCAATGTGTATAGATGTGCATACATATCCACATACATATGTATATATGTGAGTGTGCATATTTGTTGTAGTAGTGACAAAAACAAAAACAACAACAATAGCGACAACGTATAGCTCATACGTCGGCACGAATTGAATTCTTTAACTTTGGCTCGCTCATTTGATGGGGAAAATGGGAAAACAGCAGCGTTCAACATTCTCGCCAATGCTTCGGAACGAAACGGTCGTCGAGCAAAAAGATACAGATACTTTTCATAATTAAAATTTTTGCGTTGTGCGATTTATTTATTTACCTCCACGTCGACGTCGTCGCCGTCGTCGTCGTCGTCGTCCACCTCCACTTGCACCTCATCGACGCGGGCGAGCGAGGGAGCGTTATGTAAGGCGTCTTCAATAGTAAAGAAAAAGGGAAATAAACGAGTGCAAACTGTTTGCAAGCGTGCGAAAACAATGCGAAAACTAACGCAAGCCGCCAACGCATAGGAAAGTCAAGGTCGTCGGTCTTACCTCTGTTACCCCCTCTTACCACCAGTTGTCCCCCGTTGCGCCCCTCTGTTGCTGTCGCGTCGTTACTGCACTTGAGTGCAATGTAGGCGGGAAAACGAATAATCCAATAAAGACGAACATTGAATTATAAACACAATCCAAATGGACAGTTGGTGGATGCACAGCTCGGAGTTGGAGCTGGATGCTACTTGCCCCAAGGAGGCCAATGCCACTGTGTCGACCATCGACTGGACGCTAGTCAGACAGAACTATGTCCACTACTATAAGTTGCTCTCGATATTTGCGAGCAGAGTCAACCGTTTGCTCGGTGACATCGTTGGCACCCTCTCCAAGGATGAAGTCTTCGTTTATGGCCTGCAATTTTGTCTACTCCTTTTCTTCCTGTACCTGATGCACCTCCTGAAGCGTTGGAGCACTGATAGCGTAGTGAATGGATCTTCCAGTGCCACATGCCAAGTCGCCAAGGAGCTAAGCTGTGACTTTAACTATGTTTCGGAGCAAGAGAAGCGGGCAGCTCAAGAGGCAGCTGCCGAGGCGATGCTGGAGGTGGAAGAGAAGCGACGACGCAAACGGTTCACGAAGAAGCGGAATTGTGTCTCGGCCGGACCGATACTCATCGCACTGCGTCGCCAGTCACAGCGACCCAAAGGTCACAGGCGTACCGTGTTGAACTTTGAGCCAATCTCGCCCAGAGAATGCATACTGGAGAACTACTTGGCGCCAAGGGAGCAACCCTTGACCATCAGTCTGCCAGTGACGGCTTTGGAGCAACAGGAGCAGAAAGCGGACACCAACGACATTAGCAAGGTCGTAGCTCCTGCGGGAGTCGACCAAGAGGATGTGGATTTGGTAACATTCATGTGCGTGACTGGCTAAAGTCATTTGATTTGCATTGGGGTGGGGAATAAAACTGGCTTTTTGATTGGTTGGGAAGTCATTTAAAATACATACTTTATTTACGGAAAATCTTGAACTAACTGGACGTCATTGTCTACTTTCAGCTCGGAGCCACGTGGCACGCTGAGCACCACAGATGAGATCTACCCAGACTCGCCGGATAGCAGCCTCTATGGCTCAGACGAGGAGCAGGAGGATGCCTCACAGTATTGCCGCGGTGGCTATCATCCGGTGGTCATTGGTGACATATTCGACAATCGGTTTCGTGTTGTGCGCAAACTCGGCTGGGGACACTTTTCCACCGTGTGGTTGTGCCGAGATCTCAAGTTAGTATTTGAATCGCTTTCCAATCGTTGGGCTTACTCACATTCCGTTTCTTTCACCTACAGAGATGAAAAGTATGTGGCTCTCAAAGTGGTAAAGAGTGCTCCACATTACATAGAGACTGCAGCAGATGAAATCCGCCTGCTGGAGGCGATTCGAGATGCGGATTCCCTCGACATGAAGCGAGAGCGGATTGTCCGACTGATGAATCACTTTACAGTCCGGGGAGTCAACGGAGTCCACACCTGCCTGGTATTCGAGGCACTCGGCTGCAGCCTGTACAAGCTGATTGTGAAGAACAACTACCAGGGATTGGCCATTTCCCAGGTGCGCAACATCATCAAGCAGGTGCTCGAGGGACTCGACTACCTGCACAGCAAGTGCAGCATCATCCATACGGACATTAAGCCCGAAAACATTCTCCTGGTTATCGACAATGCCGCGGCAATGAATCAACAGATCGACGATGAGATCAACAGTCTGCGAGTGAAGGGCGCCGATTTTCCCGATTCATATAGTAAGAGACTGACTCAATCGTTTGTTGACCTTCCCTGATCCATTGTTCCTCCATTTGCAGTTAGCTCGATTGAAAAGCAAACGAAGACCCGGGCCAAGTGGCCGCTGATCGATCCGAATGGTTCGACGAATACGAACACGAGCAACAGCACAGCGAACAACTCGACATCATCGACTCCACTGGCCGCCATTGTCATGTCATCGCTGGACAAGGACGACACGACCACCTCGTCCACTCTCAACTCCAACACCCCCTCCTCGCTGACCTCCAAGTACTCGAGCCTCTTGGGCGACAACGAGTGCAACGGCATTGGGCTGCTCGGCGTGGGGGGAGGAGTTGACAGTCCCATTATCGGAGGCTCTACGAATTCAAGCAACCGCTATCGAGCCGAGAAGAAAATCACTGCCAAGGTGAGTTCCCATCTCGCTAAGAACAGATTCCTACGCACTTTCCAGCTCATCATCAAGGTGATCGTCGCACTGCGTCAGTTTTGACAGTTTGCACTCAGCTCGAGACACTTATAAGTATTCACATATTCACACTAGTGTTCGGCTTAAAATGTAAATTAATCAAATGTAAAATTGATCACAATTCGACACGACGTGACGACTTTAGCTCCTCCTAAATAATAGATTTAATTTTAAAATTTTTATGAAACGATTTTTATGAGTCTTGAATATAAACTCATATTTACAATGAAAAAACCCTAAGAGTTAAGGGCCACAGTTTAATTTTTTTAATTTTCAAAAGGGATTAGGATGAATCGATGAGTTGGAACTATGGATATCATCAAATATTTATGAACTGGACTCTGAAAAGTCACCTCTAAATATTATCGATTTGGATTGAAACTTTACATTTTATTGTATTATATCCCGTATTCCTTGGACTCTGATATTTTAAGTTACGTCACTTTGTCTTAGCCTCATACAAATAAGCCGAGCTTTAATACACACATATGTACAATACATATGTATCTTTAAGCATATGTGTCACATGCTTAAGTTTTTAATCCGATTTGATTTACTCGTTGTTTTCTTTTGGGAAACTTCATATTCATTTGGCATTCGCCATTTCCGCCGCGCAGTCTTCTATTGACCGCGACCTTGACGAGGACACCGACACCCTCGGTGACAATAGCACCATTGCCAGCGACACGCCTACCGATCACGACCTTAGTCTGAGTACAAATAGCGCTTGTCAAGATCCTGATAAGGTAAAGTCTATGCACTTCTCTCCTTTTAGAGGTAGAGGGGGATATTTCTGGCGTTCTCTCGTTCTGTACTTGTGTTTGCTGCTTTGCTAGAAGGGGGAGATGGGAGGGATGCCTCCCTTAGCTCCTGACTTGTTAACTCATTAACTGCTTAGTTGAAAGTTCTCGTTACTAATCCAATAACTGGGAGTTGGGTTAGATAGAATATACATGATTATCCATTGCTCAATCGAATGCTTATTTATTATTTATTTTATTTTATTGTATTTTGATAACATTGCTCATGTTATTTTATACGCATATTAAACAATGCCGAGAACTACACAAACCCAAACCCAACATGTTTTGATATTAATGTTTATATATACAACTGGCTTCAGCTTTAGATGTTATTGTAACCGTCCACACGCTTTTGGCCATAATGCTGCAAAACCTGAGTCAAATAACGCTTAAGATACTCATACCTATAACAATGTAGAATGTTTTTCCGCCCATTTGTGTATGCTCTGAATGTTGTTCATGTCTGTGGCTTCATGCAGCATCCAATATCTTTCCGGGATTGGGATATTGAGTGCTGTAGGAGCGTTTCATTTATTATTGGTTCGGGATTCATCGTTGGACTGCGAACGGGCAGTTCCAATTTTGAATTTTCGTCCAATGAATGTTTTTTTGCTTTGCACCGAAACCAAAAAAAAAATGTGTGTTCTTTTTCTTCTTTTTCTTTCCTTCCTTGTGTGATCGATATACATAACCAACTGCATAATCACACACACGCAAACACACTCACAACACATCAGCAGCTGTCCAATGCCAACGTGGGCAGCTCGAATGCCAGCAGCAACATGTGCTCCACCAACTCGAATGTGAACTCAAATACTCAAAGCACGTGCACGTTCACGACACAACAGAACAACAGCAACAACACGTCCACGATCGATTGTAACAACAGCCCCACCACGCTTACTACGTCCACATCGACATCCACATCAACATCCACATCCACATCCACATCCATATCCACATCACAATCTGACCCTGTCCCTGCCTGTGCATCTGCAACTAGCACTGCCACTGCACCACCTCCAGCTCCCAGCAGCACCACCAGCACGTGCACGTACTCGTTAACGCATATCGTGCCAACAACTGCAACAGCAGCAACCGCAACGACAACAACAACTACTAGCACAGACCTGCATCACAATATCAACACTGGCAGCTGTGATAAAAGGACAACAACCACAGCTGGCACAGCGACAATATCAACAACAACAACAACAACAACCACAGCAAACACTGCAACTACAACAACAACCGCTAAACTAAATGTCAATGCCAATGCAATTCCTTCGCAGAATCAGAGCCAGAACCAGAGCCAGAGTCAAAGTCAAAGCCAATCCTATACGCACACAATACAATCGCTGATCAACAACAGCCACGTGAGGGTAAAGATCGCCGATCTGGGCAATGCCTGTTACGATGTGAGTACATATATAAATATCTATTTAATAAAACACACAATTGATTGGTGAATTCTTCTTAATCCCTAGTACCATCACTTCACGGAGGATATACAGACTAGACAGTACCGATCCATTGAGGTCCTGCTGGGGGCACCCTATAACTATACCGCCGATATCTGGAGCACAGCGTGTTTGGCCTTCGAGCTGGCCACGGGGGATTATCTGTTTGATCCCCATGCTGGCGAGTCCTATAGCCGAGATGAGGACCATTTGGCGCACATTGTGGAGCTACTCGGATCGATACCACAGTCGGTGATACTACGTGGAAAGCACGGACTCAAGTACTTCACGAGCTATGGTAGGTGTGCTTCTTGCCTGTCATGATCTTGATAGTAATCTTAAGGAACTTTTATTTGTAGGGAGCCTACGCAACATTACCAAACTGAAGCCCTGGAGTCTGATGAATGTGCTCGTCGAGAAATACGACTGGGATCCGGTGGAGGCGAAGAAGTTCTCTGATTTTTTGCTGCCCATGCTCGAGTACAATCCAGTTATAAGGGCGTCGGCAGCGGAATGCTTGCAGCATCCCTGGCTGGAGCAGGAGGAGTTCGTCTAGCACATTCAAGGATTCATATAGAGGGACAGACATACTTACCCCGTACTCATATTTGTAGGCTTTTATATTCGAAAAAAGAAAATGGTCATAGAGGAACTAATATTACGATACGAAAAATTATGCTAAATTAGCGTTAAGCGTTAACCAGAATGCAAAATATACACAGGATGTTTCAGAAGATTTCAAAAGATTGCAAAATATACACAGGAAATTTCCGAATAAGTGAGGCATAGAGAAGGACGAGGAGTTTTCGAAGCTTTTTTAATTTAACACGATTTTTGTACTCAAGAGCTTTAAAAACATTTAGCAACATTGCGATTTTATTTAATAACAAACAGAAAGATAAATGAAAAAAACAAATGCACGCATAATCGTATGTTTTCTATTATTTCTCTTCGAATTTCGTAAATTTTGTTGTATTAAGAAAAAAATTAAACAAAACAAAAGACAATGAAGACAATTTGTAAGTCAACAGATGCCTAAACTGACTGACTGATTGCAACATAAAGAAAAACAAATGCAAGAAAGCAATTAACAAAATAAGAAGAAAAACATTTTCAAACAAATTTCAATCTATAGAAGAAATTAGAAGAATTAGTAAATTATTAAAGAAGCGCATTGATAATACAATATTTGTATAATTAAATTACCAATTAAATGTAGATAACTAAAGATATTGTTACGATTAAATACAGCCAGCTTTCTAGCAGCAAGTAGTGATTGTGGTATATTTAACCAAAAATATTGTAGGACCTCAGCAGAATAGTATTTTGTGTTTATTGGTTGGTTTCACTTAGATGAGACGCTTTGAAAGAGTTACATTTGTATTAATTTCTCCTTATTAACCAATTGTTTTCAGTTAATTTTCAGTTCACTAATCGAAATATAATAACTTTCTGTGTATTTCCCCATTAGTTGCATTTTATTTTTTTACAATTTAATAGACACAACAGTGGGTTTTAAAAGAGATAATCCCAAATTTAACGCACGTTCTTAAGGAGAATAATTGATTTGAAAATTTCCTCAATATTTGATGTAAACAAGGTATTGAGTGGGAACTTAAAATCTTGAAGAGGAATTGACAATTCATTAATGAAATTTACACAAAATAGGAAATCGACTTCACTTTAAAGAACTAAACAT
Source organism: Drosophila rellima (assembly GCA_035043635.1). Lineage (NCBI taxonomy): Eukaryota > Metazoa > Arthropoda > Insecta > Diptera > Drosophilidae > Drosophila > Drosophila rellima. The sequence goes on along the minus strand of JAWNMV010000806.1, from coordinate 8,974,413 downwards.
ATTTTATTACTTACCTACAACAAAAGTATTTGTACACAAACCTAAGAAGTAACATTAAACGTGACCAAATAATTTAATATTGTGGAAGATTTTTGCCGGGAGATGCGTAAAGAACAACAAATTAATACACATTTAATATACATACACACAAATATTAAAAATAAATGCAAGTAAATACTGTAAGTGCTCTATCCATAATTTCCATTTTTTCAGAAACTCTAAAGGAACTTCAGAGGTTCAAAGGCAAATAAAAATATTGACAATTGTCGATTGAAATGGTTTTGGTTAACTTATGTACTTTATTTATACGTAATAATGTATCAAAATGCTGAATACTTGTGCCTAGTATGTTTTAGACATGGTTTAAGTGGGGTATTATATCATCAGGGGTTATCATATAAGTTTAACAATATAATTATAATTATATACTTGTAATTCGTTGGCATAATGCACAATGATCGATTATCGATTAGCAGAAACTATGTGAATACTCGGGATTAGAATACGCGTTTCTCGCAGCTGCCCTCCTCCTTCTACAGTCCCAGACCCAATATTTGTTCCTGCTTGTAGACACCGTGATAGGCATTGCGGATTAGTACGTAGGGGAAGCACGACTCTAGGAGATCCATTGTGAGGAAGGGTGATTGTTTAACAATCTCATCCAGTAGCAAATAGATGGACTCGCGATTGCGGGTGGCCTCCTTATCAGATTCCTGGCCCAAGCGCAACAGCGATGAGCTGGCCAAAGCCAGAAACTCTTTCATACGATCCTCCATATCGTTCTGACCGCAGATGGTGAACAGGGCTCCAAAGATGTTATTAATGGCGGCCGACATGCAGTGCGTGTTATTCGAATGGCCGTCAATGGTGGCCCTGTAAAAGGAATTTTCGTTGCGAGCCAATTTTGGTATGGAGACGGCGACAAAGACCATCAGTAGACATGCGGTTAGGTGCTCGCCCTCGTCAAATTCGGGTTTCTTTGATTTTAATGTGGTGGCCAGCGTGGGATCAACTTTGCACAGCAGACCCGCCGCTGAGGCCATCTCGGAGGCGACGCGAATCTGGTCGCCACCTGGCAAATGCTCCTGAAAGTCCTTAACCGAGCTAAGCAGGAATGGAATGCGTTTGTCCAGCACATCCACCAACGCCTCGTGGACGAGATTACGGAAACAGATAATAACTCCAATAATCGTCATGCGCTGCAGGACCCGATCCACATCTTGGAGTCGCTTGAACTGCTCCTTCATCACCTCGGGCTTGTCAAAGCTGGTGCGCAGAGTGATCAGTACCTCCTTGTTGGTGTTAACCAATGATTTCAGCTCCTGCACCTGGTTGGCAATATGCCACATCAACGTCTCGTTCAATGTTTTAATGCCATACGGTCCAACCAGTTCGGCGAGGGCCCGCAGCTCGTTTAGATCGGAGAACTCTTGAGGATTAAATGACACCCAGCCTTCCGGAGAGATCGGCACGAACGCTTTCTGGTTGATGGAGAACACAATGTTCCCAGCGGATACTCGACGGAGGAGCACCTCGCTGTACCAAGTATTGTAGAGGGCCGCAATGGTCTTCTCACCGTGCGAGTCCAGGGCCTGTGTCTGTTGCAGCAGGCAGTTGTTGAACACTCGCGTGATGTCGATATGCACGTAGTTTTCCACTGTCTGTAGAACGTTCATATAAGCGCGAACGCTGGCTAGAAGCTCCGATGGCTTTGCTATCTCCATCGTCTCCTGGTTGAACATCACCATGCCGACTAAATCACGGGAAAAGCGATGCTCTAGATTCTGGCAAAGATACTCGCGCGGCGCAAAGGCAAACTCCCACACGTTGACAGTGGGACAGTAGTTAATGGCATAGCAAAGCTCTGTCAGTGCCATGTGTAGCTTATCCATTGTGGTCAAATCCTCGCGAGTCTTGCGGTACGACTCGTCGCCCGGTTTGCGAATGTCGTCAAAGTGCTTCGATTTGGATTTATCCTTCTTTTTTCGAGCGGATTGAACGGAAAGTATCTTGGCGCAGTGCTTGGGCAGGAGGGCGTCCGCCATAGTGCACTGCTCGTCACATATGGTAGTAATAATATTTTTGGCCTCCTTGGCCATCTCCTCCAAAAAGATATTGACTACACTTAGCGAACGTTCTCGTATGTGATGACGTTCTTCTGGACACATCTCATGTGTGCAGTTCTGGAAGTGGCTGCAGATCAACGGAAATGCAATGATGAAGCGATTCTGAGCTGGAAATTCCAAGCACATATGAAACTGATCGTCAAACATTTTGCTGTAGAAACAGAATATGCTTAGGTCCGAGGTCTCTACAAGGATCTCATCCAGATTGTCCACCACACGCGTATGGAACACCATCGAATCGAGCAGACGAGCCAGTTCGATGTGCTCTGTGATGCGAAGCGCTGCTTTGCCCACGCTCATATACGTCTGCAAGCGGAACCAGTCCAGTCGGAAGGGTCTGAAGTAGAATAACTCGTTGTCCTCCACCTGCTTGACGGTCAGGCCAGCGGCTGTATTGTACAGCGAGCTAAAGATAATGCTTTCGTCTTCTGGGCACATCTGCAGGCTCTGCATGCGTATGTTTAAATCCGTGGCATCGAAGCCGGACAAATATTGGACGTAGTAACGTTGCATTACTTGGCTATACTTGCGCACCAGCGCACGTAGTTCCTCCATATGGAATAGAAGCTCGGGAAGCTGTCGATCGACCAGGTCCTCATTGCTCTTTCCTGGAAATAACCCTCAGTTTTAAATAAGTCATTCAATAAATCGCTTGGAGTACTCACCTTTATGCTTCAACAACGGGGGATTGTCATTGTGACGAAGAAGCCAAAGGATCTCATCTCGCGCCAGACACAATCCAATAAATATAAATATGGCCTTCGGACCCAATAAGCCTGGTTGATCCGTCATTATAAGGGCTAACTCTTTCAATGCAGTGCGTAAAAACTTTCGCCGCTCACGGTGCATCAGTGCTGCCTTTTGAACGGCCGTGTTGTAGGCTTCCTTAACCTCGCCGATTCGCTTACTGTAGCCCTTGATGCCGTCAAAGGTGGATTGAATGTATTGGTGTATTTGAAGCACTTCATCTCTGAAAAGCGCCACCACCCAGCTGCTCTCCAGGGCAGACAGCCAGATCTTATTGACCTCTGGGTACTGGCCCAGCATTTGATGGTTCAGCAATAATCCGAATATGATCCAACGATCCATAGCCTCTAGCGAAATGTACTCACAAGACATTGTGTCCGTACGCACGGCCTTAAGTAATATTGCCGGATTACCTACAAGGCTGAGCTTTTGCATTTCGCGCCACTTGTCGGCGGGCAGATTGCGCAGGGCATAGATCGAAGTCAGTGAGCGCAGCGCATTAGCAAGAAGCCGCTGGTGGGGTATGAACTCCTCTGCGAGCTTTTTAAGCGGCACTTCGTAGTCCAGAATCATCTGGCCAAGACGCGGGAAGCCAGTATCTGCCTGGTTGTTCTGCAGCTCATAGGCGGCATTGTAAAGGCCCAGCACCGCCTTGCGATCCTCGACGCGTGATAGTACAATCATCAACGACACATAGGTGACCACCAAGTCCAAATAGTTTTTGGTCAGCTCAAAGTTTAGCGTAATGTCCAGGTGGATCTGGCAAGCATCCATGGTGGTCAGCAACTCGCATACATTGTCCTTAAAGTCGAGAAGGTCGACAAAAGTGTGGTAGTAGAGCGACAGAGACTTAATTATCTCCGCCTTAATGTTCACTATAGCGTTAAGGCCCTTCACGTCAATATTGGGAAAGCGCTTCACAATGAATTTGATTGACGACTCCAGGGACTTTTCGGATAGAAATCCCGGCTTGGATTTTGTATCGCCGCATGCCTTTTTTATGTTGTAAATTCGCGTTAGTATCCCGAGACCGCGATCATTCAAAATAATTAATTTCTCAGCTATCTTCTGCTGATTGGGAAAAATTGGGCGTGCCATTGTTTTCGATTGGGAGTGTGTCACAGACACAAACGAAGATCTTGTCTCTGATAATAACAAGTTTTAAATAGCGTAAGATACGCCAACTGTACGGCGACAAACAATATTTCAATTTGATTGGTTTTTATGCACTTCTATTTGTATTTATTGACTTTTATTTAGCTAATAAAACACGGCAACGCTTAGCAAATGTACACACACATTCTAGTTTTTTAGACCGATTATCGATAAAAGTATTTTTTTAAGTCATTGTATTGTTATTCTGCCTGTAGTCACTCGTTACTAAATATGCAAAAACGTAACAGTTACTTTTTTAAATCAAATTAACTTTTAATGAATTTGTAATTTAGTTAAAGCAATGATTAATTTTCTCAACAATATAATAATAGCTTATTAAATTTATTCCTTGATTGCTTGTACCAAGTTTTGAAAAAGTATATTTGGGTGGACAGCTTATGATTTTAATTACGATTATTCGCTTTGAATTTTTAATATTCCATAGATTTATCTCTCTTTTTAATAATTATTCATATTTTAGAATGTTCATAATTTCTTTGGAAAGTAGTGTCCCTAATGTTTAAATGTACTAATCGTTTCTTATCGATAAATTCGATTTATGCGAGCTAATTGTGAGAGCGGTGAATTATCGAGCACATGTTGTTGCCATCACAGCAGTTTTTTGCATTGAAATTCGCATTTAAATAATAGGTGAGTTTTATAACAAATTGAATAATAGAATTTGAGTGTAGTTAATTTGTAAAGTTTACTAGAATGAGCGCTACAAGGAAGCTTGAGCGTAGCGACGTTTGTCGTGTGCCGGAGAACATTAACTTTCCGGCCGAGGAAGAAAATGTGCTGAAGCAATGGCATGACGAGAGAATTTTTGAGAAGTGCAGTCAGATATCAAAAGGAAAACCGAAGTAAGTATTGCCGACGATTGCGTCAGCCAAATATACCAAGCTAAACTTTTATTCTTAGATACACTTTTTACGATGGTCCGCCTTTTGCGACCGGTCTGCCGCATTATGGGCATATACTGGCTGGAACTATCAAGGATATTGTGACGCGTTATGCCTACCAGCAAGGATACCACGTGGATCGTCGTTTCGGCTGGGATTGCCATGGATTGCCGGTGGAGTTTGAGATTGATAAACTCCTTGGTATAAAAGGACCGGAAGATGTGGCAAAGATGGGCATAACTGCATACAATGCCGAGTGCAGGAAGATTGTCATGCGCTATGCGGATGAGTGGGAAAACATTGTGACACGCGTGGGTCGTTGGATTGATTTTAAGCACGATTACAAGACCTTGTACCCATGGTACATGGAGACCATATGGTGGGTGTTTAAGCAGCTCTTCGACAAGGGATTGGTCTACCAGGGTGTGAAGGTGATGCCTTATTCAACTGCCTGCACCACTTCACTTTCTAACTTTGAGGCGAATCAGAATTACAAGGAAGTCGTTGATCCTTGTGTGGTCGTTGCATTGGAAGCTGTATCGCTGCCCAATACATACTTTTTGGTCTGGACCACTACACCTTGGACGTTGCCCTCGAATTTCGCCTGCTGCGTTAATTCGAAAATGACTTATGTGAAGGTACGTTGGCATATGCATATTATTATCCACATTATCAACATTTGCTCCCGTTGTTGCAGGTGCGCGATGTGAAGAGCGACCGACTGTATATTTTGGCGGAGTCGCGCTTGTCCTATGTCTACAAAACGGAGGCTGAATACGAAGTCAAAGAGAAGTTTGCTGGTGAGACGCTCAAAGGTCAGCATTACAAGCCGGTATTTTCATACTTTGCCAAACGTGGTGCCGAGGTAAAGGCGCACCGTGTCCTGGTGGATGACTATGTTACAGAGGACTCTGGAACCGGTATTGTTCATAATGCACCTTACTTTGGTGAGGACGATTACCGCGTGTGCTTGGCAGCCGGCTTAATCACAAAGTCGAGCGAAGTTATTTGTCCCTTGGACGATTCTGGTCGCTTTACGTCAGAGGTGACCGATTTTCAGGGCCAATACGTCAAGGATGCTGATAAGAACATCATAGCCAGTCTAAAGGCGAGCGGTAATTTGGTGTCAAGTGGACAGGTGAAGCATAGCTACCCGTTCTGTTGGCGCTCAGATACGCCGTTGATCTACAAAGCAGTTCCGTCGTGGTTTGTGCGCGTCGAGCACATGTCCAAGAACCTGCTTGCCTGCAGTTCCCAGACATACTGGGTGCCAGACGCTGTAAAAGAGAAGCGTTTCGGTAACTGGCTGAAAGAGGCCAGGGACTGGGCCGTAAGTTGATATCATATTTGACCACAAATGCCACAAGATAATTGATAAGATACGTATTTATTCATTTAGATCTCGCGCAATAGATACTGGGGCACACCTATACCCATTTGGCGTTCTCCAAATGGCGATGAGACCGTCGTCGTTGGCAGCATAAAGCAACTGGCGGAGCTATCTGGCGTCAAAGTAGATGATTTGCATCGCGAGACCATTGATGATATAGAGATACCCTCAACGGTGCCCGGGAATCCACCACTGCGACGAATTTTGCCCGTCTTCGACTGCTGGTTCGAATCCGGTTCAATGCCGTTCGCGCAGCAACACTTTCCCTTTGAGAATGAGAAGGATTTCATGAACAACTTCCCAGCGGATTTCATTGCCGAGGGTATTGATCAGACACGCGGCTGGTTCTACACACTTTTGGTCATCTCGACGGCATTGTTCAATAAGGCACCCTTTAAAAACCTCATTGCCAATGGGTTAGTTCTGGCCGCCGATGGACAGAAGATGTCCAAGCGTAAGAAGAACTATCCGGATCCTATTGAGGTGGTTCACAAATACGGCGCAGATGCATTACGTCTGTATCTAATCAACTCGCCGGTGGTTCGTGCCGAGAACTTGCGCTTTAAGGAGGAGGGTGTGCGTGATATAATCAAGGATGTCTTCTTGCCTTGGTACAACGCATATCGCTTTCTGTTGCAAAACATTGTGCGATACGAAAAGGAGGATCTCGACGGCAAGGCACTTTATACCTACGACAGTGCACGTCATTTGCAGAACATGAAAGATGCCTCGGTCATCGATGTGTGGATCTTGTCATTTAAAGAGTCTCTGTTAGAGTTCTTTGCCACGGAGATGAAAATGTACCGACTATATACTGTCGTGCCCAGGCTTACCAAGTTTATAGATCAGCTCACCAACTGGTAAGTCAACTTTCATGCATGCACAACTTTGAACTCCTTGCATAAAAACATCTCCTGCCTTCTAGGTACGTGCGGTTAAACCGTCGACGCATCAAGGGTGAAATGGGAGCTCAGCAGTGCATTCAATCGTTGGATACCCTCTATGATGTGCTATACACAATGGTTAAGATGATGGCGCCCTTCACTCCATACTTAACCGAATACATCTTCCAACGACTGGCGTTGTTCCAGCCTAAAGGAACATTGGAGCACGCCGAATCCGTACACTTCCAAATGATGCCCGTTAGCCAGCATAAATTTATCCGCAGCGACATAGAAAGATCCGTAGCTTTGATGCAGTCGGTGGTAGAGTTGGGTCGCGTTATGCGTGACCGTCGCACACTTCCCGTAAAGTACCCCGTTTCGGAAATCATTGTGATTCACAAGGATAAACAAACTCTGGAGGAGATCAATAGCTTGCAGGACTTTATACTGAGCGAGCTTAACGTGCGTAAATTGACACTAAGCTCAGAAAAGGAAAAGTACGGCGTGACACTTCGTGCGGAGCCAGACCACAAGGTGGGCATGTGAAACTATAAATAATTGTAATTGTTTTTCTAACCATTATTTCTACCTTCTTTAGACGCTGGGGCAACGACTAAAGGGCAACTTTAAGGCCGTCATGGCCGCCATTAAAGCGCTCAAAGATGATGAGATTCAGAAGCAGGTGGCCCAGGGTTACTTTAACATTTTGGATCAACGTATTGAGCTTGAAGAGGTGCGCGTTATTTACTGTACTTCTGAGAAAGTAGGCGGAAACTTTGAGGCACATAGCGACAATGAATTACTCGTTCTAATGGACATGACTCCCAATGAAGAACTGCTCGAGGAAGGCCTAGCGCGCGAGGTTATCAATCGCGTGCAGAAGTTGAAGAAGAAAGCCCAACTGATACCTACGGACCCTGTCATCATCTACCATGCTCTAAACGTCAGCAAGAATGCCAAAAAGGATGTTTTGGAAACGCAAGCTCAGTTGCAGAAGGTTCTTGTCAATTATATCTCTATGATTAAGGGAGCCGTAAAATCAGAATTTATACCGTTTGACGAGAAGCAGGCTGCCTCGAAGCGACTCATTATCACTGAACTTGTGGATCTAAAGGGAGTTGATCTAAAGCTGACCATTAGCTCCACGGAGGAATTGCAGCTGCCGACCCTTGCTTGGCTGAACGTAACCCTATCTAGCGAGTTGCAGCCTCGTTTTACGAATAGCAATAAGGCCTCTATATTGCTTCAACATAATGTCAACAAGGAATATATCACTTTGTCTACACTGCGCAGCGAGGTGGAAGTACTTTTTGGACTTTATGGAGTCAACTTTAACCTTTACGTGGTTGACCAGCAAAAGAAAGTCAGTGAGCTGCAAGCTATTGATAAGAGCATTAACGGAAAGCTGCTCGTTCTAACTCGCAATCCGGATGCTCTACGTCAGGCTAAGGACTTAGAGGTGGACCCGGCGCCCTATTCAAAGTTCATAAATCAGCCATCTGGTAGCACTGTGTTTACTGAGAATCCCAAGGGTCACAGCCTATTGTAGAAAAGAAAACTTCAAGAAATGGCATATGGCTTAATATTTAAACTGTGAACTGAATCACGAAATATATTACAAACTTTTTTAAAAAGTTTTAAACATAAGAATGTGCCTTTTTTCGTCTGATATATTGGAACTCTTCTTATACCCTGGAATAATTGGAAATGTGTAAAAAAAGCTTTAATGGTTTTGTGAACGCGTCGATCTCAGAGACTATAAGACTTCAAACTTGGTATGTAGGTTCCTGAACAAGTCAAGTTTGCTTTTAAGATTGGCTAGGACCACTATATCATATAGCTGCCCTATTTACAATCAGTCAAAAATCATGCTGTAGTTCGAACAACTTTTTTGTTGTTTGCGTTATTTCAAACAATCTCAAACAATCTTATCAAATCGATCAGAGGGTTCTATACATTCTGACAAAAATTTTGTTTAAATCGGACCACTGTATCATATAGATGCCATAGGAATAATCATTCGCAAATCCATATATCATTTCGTTGCCAGATGAAAAATTAGTCGAAAATGTAGTGCAGTGCTTTACAAGAGACTTATTTATGTGTGCACATACGTATTAAGTTATCAAAGTGTCTGGACACAGGTTATCCTTCAGTCGAGTACATTTGACTGTAGTCGCACCACTTTATGAGCCCCCTTGTTTATTTATCGATCACAGTAGTTTACAGCCATTTTGTGAATAAATCGAAGTGTGATTTTCTACTAAACACGAAAATGTAACTTAAATTTTTTTTCACGTAATCGTTTTCGAAATATTTAATTTTTTCGAAGTTGTTCCGACATTTCTGAGTCAGATTGAGTGCTTGCTTGACCCTATCGGCTGAATAGAACTGGAAATATACTCAGATGTCGAAACAACTTCGAAAATTCGAAAAAATTTAATACTTCAAAAACGCTTCCATGAAAAAAATTTTAGTTCGATTTTCGTTTTTAGGAGCAAATGTCTATGAGAAAATCACACTTTGATTTAATTCACATTTTTTTTTTCATTTTTAAACTAGTGTTATTAATGAAGCACATGTCCAAAGACGGTCATCTTAACTTCAAATGAAATGTTTCATAGTTGTAATCTTTTTTATCCTTAGAATAACTTGTCAGATATTTGAGCAGCATATAGGTATTTCCTAATATATTGAAAACAAGCAAAAAAAAATTGAATTTGTGAATAAATCTTTATCACCATTTTTACCTGAGTTAAAAAATTTTGTGAGTGCTGTAAATGCCCCCGTTAATTAAAACAATAGTATATTTTTTGTTATTTTTATTTTTATTGAAATCGCTTTTATTCGTTATATTATTAGATATCATATATGGGTTTATCATATATATCGGCTTGCCATAAAATTGTGTATTATGTGTTTGTTCTTTTCTGCTTTGAGTACGAGTATCTTTTGTTGTTCAATTTTAAATATTTTAGATTAACTTCACTCTGCATATCTGTGAAAAACTTATGCAGCGATTGTGGAGACATTTTCGTACATTTAATACAAATATGGTTCATAATTTATTTCGAGAGTTAATTTCAAAGTGTTATCAATCTGTTCAATCTTTATCAACGGCTGTGGGCCATTACTGTCAGTATCAGTTCATAATCTAAACATGAATTTAACAAATTGAAAGTGTACATATTGTTGCCTCAGGAAAATTGGAAAATTTATACTTCGATGTGAAGAACAAAATATACAGAGTAAATTTAAGCACAATTGAGTAGACGTAAATACATATTTCAGTCACAATTTTGTTTTGTTTTTTTTAGCTGATTTCAATAGTTTCATTTTATGTTTTTGGTTAATATAATGCTGCTTAATTATACTACATATACATTTATATACGTTTGCTGCATTTATACAATTCGTTTTTTGTTTGTTTTTGTGTAAAATAGTATGTTATATCATTTTGGAAAACGTGAAATTTGGTTTTCTTTATGCTTTTCTTTACACAACATTTCGCATGTCACAATCGATGCATACATATACATATATTTGAATTTTAATTTTGCTTAGGCTTTAATGTTTTTTATTATGTATTTATATATATGCTTTATGTTTTATTTATAATTTTATTTAATAAAATTACTAACACTTTAGCTAACTTCTACGTATTATTCTTAACTCCTCCTTGCTCATTTTCACATAATTTAAGTGCTACATTTTTGTTTACCATTTCGTTTTTACGAGTTTCATCTTTAACCTAATTCTAACCCTTAGTGACGATGTGTAGTTGGGTGTGTCTATATTACAAGGTGTATTTAGTTTGTATGGGGGAGATGGGGGTAAGGTGTGTTATTTTATGTTCAAGACTTAAATATGAGTACTTATTTTATATGCTAGTTTATTTATATCTCAATAGTCAATAGTGTAGTTCCAGTTATAAATAGTCTAAAAATATGAATATAATTATAAACAATAAACACCTTAGTTAAGTGAAAATGTCAAAATTTGATACATAATATGATTTTAAAATATTTGAAAAAAATATAAAATCAAAAATATGTGAAAACCTAATCTAGCATTCAATTAAGGGCTTTTAAAACTGCATTGCTTTTACAAATTAACATGGCAAAAGTGTAAAACTAAATATTGCATTTTAAGAAACTAAAATCTTATCAGACTAATTAAAAAAAGTTTTAATAAGTAAAGTACTTTGCTGTTCTTAACCTTCGATTTTAATTTCGATTTCGCATTTAGTTTCGGTTTAAATTTGCATAAATTCAAGATTTTCTTCATTATTTTTGCAACATTTCAAGTCGTCAGGTCAAATGAAATGTTAGAAATATATCACAATTTGTAAAAAGTATTAATGCATTTTGCCTTCGGAATAATTCAAATCAAAGAAATGAATATAGAAGCAGATCGAGTTAATAGTTATTCGAGTAATGAGGGATAACTGACAGAGTTTCTCTTTTGATTTTTGGCTGTCGAAATGAAATAGACGCGTTTGAGTAAATTCGAGCATTTGCTAAAATATATGTCAAGTGTGTATTTAAAACGAAAAGCTTAAACAATTTAAAATTTCGCGTTGTTGAGTGTTTTTAAAGCATTTTTAAGTAAGTAATAATTTGTATGTATGTGTGTACCAGTATTTACTTGTACGAGTATGTATGTAAGTATATACAAAGCATTTATGAAAATGAAGCAGCTTGAAAAGCTTCAAGTTCGCTTTTCTGTAGCTTTTCCCGAGGAGTAGGAGTAGAAGTAGGGCGAGTATGGATTCTGGGTAAGGCCAGGGGAAACTATTTTGTTCTGTTTTCTTTGCTGGGTATTCTTTCAACTTTTTACATTAATTTATGATTTATATTTATATATTACTTATTTGAATATGTATTTACTTATATCGTTTTCGTATTTCTTTATGTTTCCGTTTTTATTATTATTTATTTATGTTCTTGTTGTTGTGTAATACTTGTTTGACATCGAATGCAACTGGCTAAATAGACTTTAGTAGACAAAAAACAAAAAAGGCGCTGTCTTAAAAGAATTGTACAGTTACACGCTTCTCTCTTCTCTGAAGTAGTCTACTCTTTTTGCTCTTTTAATTTACGACTATTTGTCGTAAACAGCTTCCAGTGGAAGCCAGTGCTTCATCGGCATATGGCTTTCAAATTTTAAAAAATTACATTAAATGTTACATCTGGACTAATCATATGCCTATTGTTAGCTTAAACTCAACATCAACATACATAATCATGTTCTCGTTTACATCCATACATACATACATATATTTTGAAATTTATGTAGTTTGCTGGTTTGCTTCGATACTTCGAGAGTTGCCTTGTGACTAACACTAAACTTTAAACGCTATTAAAGTTTACATTAATTAGTTAAGTTGAAGTGTGTTTCCTGTTCTTGTTGTGTTGTGTTTTATAGTGTTGCTGTATTGTGCTTATCGCTGTTGTATTTCACCTAGGTAATTACAAAAACTGCTCCTCGGTTGCCTCGCTGCTCTTCCTGCTCGTGACAACCTTTTCCACTGCTATCAAGTAGTCCTCCGGCCCGTACTCATACTCCTCGACTGCTTCATTGCCAGCTTCAGCTTCAATCTCCAGCTCCTCCTCCACTCACGCACTCGCCTCACCGTATTTCTGTTGTCGGCGACTGGAGCTCATCCTGTGGCTGTTGCCAGACTTGCGGCGCTTGCGCTTGGCATCGCGCTGGAAGGCCACGTTGCCAGGATCGTCTGCCAGTTGCGGATACTTGTGTATGCTGTGTATGTCAATGCCGATCCAGCCATCAACATCACCATGTTGAATGAGTTCTTCTTTCTCCTCCTCTGTCCAGTCACCACGACCCTGGAATCCAGCTGCAACCAGCTGTTTCTCCAATTCCCAGGCGCGTTCCACGGCACGCTTGTGGGCATGCTTGAGTATGCGATGTCGCTCCTGCTCGGGATCCACGCCATACTTGATGATCACTACTGCCTCGGGACCGTGGAGACGAAGCTCTTTCGCTGCACTGCCGCCGTGATCGCTGATCTCGTGCGTTGATATGTTGAACATGCCGCCCAGACGACGCAGCTCTTCATTGTCGTCCCGTAGCTTCAGGACGTTGTCCTTTACAAAGTAGAATACGTCCTGATCATGTATGCTAAAGTGCAGGTCCAAGAAGTAGGAATTGTTGAACACCGAGCTAACCACGTCCTGCACCACACTATTGGAGCCGTCTACCACACTGACCAAGGCGCGACCTCCGATCCGTGAGAGTAAAACACCCTCCCCAAAGACGGCTCGACGATAGCTGACACGGGGCAAAAGGTTTCGCATTTTGGGCTCCATTTTGAGCAGTGGCTTCGGAGCAAAGTCAAAATCGCTAAACTTCTCATTGGTCTTTTCGACGATGCACTCCAATCCCGAGATAACCCCGAAATCTGGAGCAAGTGTGTTGGACTTAATGCTGGCTTGAGGCGTGTACTGGGCCAACTTGGTGTACCTGTTGCTCTGCATGTTGTTGAGCTCGTAGCCAAAGAGCTGCAACCAGGCGTCCAGGTCGATCATATAATTTTGTGGCTTGTTACGGTTGATGGGATCGTTGTTGTGGTAGCGATAGATGAATACGTCGGTGGGATTAGACATTTCGGTGGCCAGAGTCTCCCAGAGCGGTGTCATCCACTGACCCACCGTGGAATCGTATTGACGCTGTTCGGTGTAGATCAGTTTGGTGTGGGGATCGATCAATCCACCATGGAAATCGATCGGTACAAAAAAGTCCGGCTTGGTGTCCTTAATAGTGCGTCCGAAGGGCGTGCGCTTCACCTCCTTCACGATGGCTCCGTTCATGTCGAAGAAGGCCAGGGGAGAACCATTCTGATCCGTGGCAACATAGTATCGCTGCTCGGCTTGCTCCATTGCGATCAGCATGTCCCTGTCGTCGTAGTAGAACTTCATGGTTTTCGCCAGCTTGGGGAAGTGCACGTGAGTGACCAGCATGGGCGTCTTGGGGTTCGCGTAATAGTACTGGGTCACGTTTCCCTTGCTGTCGTGCCACGCAACGAGGCGACTGCGGTCATCGTAGTAGTACCAGCTCTGGAACCGATCCCGTTCGAAGGCGTGGATCAGTTGACCTCGATTGTTGTACCTATACTTCTGTTCTCCTCGACGTACCACAAATCCGCGTGCGTCATAGTTGTTGAACTCGATGTCACCCACCTTGATGACCCTGTCGCCAATGTCGTAGCCAAGGTTGATCTTCTCGCCCTGATCGACTATGCCGACAGTGTTGCCGTTCTCGTCATATAGATACTTCCAATTGTTGGTGCCCAAAACCTCGATCACATGTCCATCGGCGTTGTAGTTGATCTTGTCGAAGGCCGTTGATCTGCCGAAAGTTGTCTTTTGCGACTTGATACGATTGCGGAGATCGTAGTCGAGTTCCAAGCGAAATACGTCAAAGCTCTTGATGTTCATGAGAACACTTTTAACGCGTCCATGTTGATCATAGTCCACAATGGTAAAGAACTGTTTCGCCGAGTCCTGAATCACCGTTCGATTGAAGGCGTTGCGTGTGATCTTCAGATCCTGGACAACTTCCAGCTGTCCCAAGTTCTGGCTGTACTTGTAGCGGGTAGTCGGAAGCTCCTTGTCGTCGATGGCCATTTCAATTCCGCTCAGACGTGCGTTGCCATCGTAGGCGTATTTGTAGTGTGCCGATGCCAATGGATTCTTTGAACCAAATTTCAGCTTCTCATCCTTTAGGATGCCTGCATGATACTTAAACTCACGACGGAGCTCAAAGCCAGGCTCCTGCACCTCGACGGATTTCACCAGACTCGTTGTCTCCTGATAAGTGTAGTGGGTACTTGAGAGTCCTGCCAATATGGTTTCCAAACGACCTGCCGCATCGTGTACAAAGGCAACTTTGCCCGATTGATGCGGATGTATCTTGGCGAGAATCTGGCCCTCATCGTTATAGAGAATCTCAAAGGGATGACGGTTGATGGGCGAGTAGTACTGATACTTAAAGAAGCCCAGCGATGTTTGAAGCGAAAAGGAATGGATGTGTCCCCTTGGAGTTGTCAAACTCTGTAGAGCGCCAGCATCATCGTACTGAAGTAGATAGTCCGATCGCCTGGGAGTGGTCACTTTGAGAGGCAGAGAGCCAAACATATCCTTGAAGGTGTAGACCATCGAGGAACCATCACCATACTTGATCTCATTCAAGCGTCCATTGCGATCGAAGGTGTAGGCTTCCTGCAAAACACCCCACTTCCAGCTGACCAAGCGTCCAAATCGATCGTACTCAAGATCAACATCAGCATAGTCGCCCGACTGCGGTCGGAAGCTCACAGGACGTGAAGTGCGATCGTACGTAACATTAAGGAGCTCCTGCTTGTCGTCGACCATCACAACAACCGATTGGGTCTCCCGATCGTACTCCAGAGTCAGCACATTGTCTCCATTGACCCGCAGCTTGCGGCCCACTTCGGTGACTGGACGTGGAGCTCCCTTGTTTTGCTTTCCTTGCTGTGGAGGCTGTTGCCGTCGCACAAAGTAGCGCCACTCAAATCTGTTGGCCAGATCTCCTGCAATCTCCGTGCGCTGTTTGGCTGGCACTGGGTAGCTTTCACCCAGTAGAGGACTCTGCTCGGCCAAGATGGTGTAGGGTACTACTTCCATTTGCAGGTTGTGTCCCCAGGGCGTAATGCTCGTCGTCGAGCCATCCATGTCTACTGTAGTGCGCGACTCGGCGGCTCCGTTCTGCACGACCACTGTGGATCCCTGTATCAGCATTGATATCTCCTTCTGAGCGTTCTCCGAGACCTTCACCTGAGCTCCCTTTACACTCAGATCGAAGGTGAGTTCAATGACCCTACCGGTTGGGGTAACCGCCGAGGTCAATCGTCCAAACTCATCGTAGTTGTACACATAAGATCGCCCCGTCGAGTCCAGCTTGGTCTTCAGTAATCCCGTCGGTCCATGATACTCGTAGGTGACATTGTAGTTGTCAGGGGTGCTCAGCTCATGGAGCATCTTCATGCGGGTCATTCGCAGGCGGCACTTCTGTCCCTTGGTGTTCTCGATGGAATTCACTTGGGAGGTGTAGTCCCGCAACAGGAAAACCTTGTTGCCCGCCGCATCCGTCACCGTGCTTAGCTTGCCATTGGAGGTGTTAACGTTGTAAGTGAAGACGTATGTCGTTTCTCCGGTGAGAATGTTGCGGGTTGAGACGTGTTGTCCAAATCTGTTGAAGATGTAGATCTCCTGCATATCCGGTGCGTAGATCTCATACTCGCGGGAGGGACTAGCCTCAGGGATGCTAGACATTACGGAGCGTATGCGATAGTTGGCCTGATCGGCAATGTGCACGTGTCCATCGGGTGTGACGGTTAAGGCGGCAATGGTGTTGAACTTCGCACTGGTGGCCAGATAATGATCAGCCTCGAAACAGTCGCAGCCTCGCTCCAGGCAATTGCACTTGGACTCGGCACCAGCAAACGAAGAAATGCGTCCATCTGTGCCAATGACTCTCACACGATTGATGCGCTGGGAGTCGCTTTCCGCCACGAAGAGTTCACCGAGTGGGCCAAAGGCAATGGATTGCGGCATAACCAGGGTTGCGTGTGTCGCCAGGTCCGTGTCGTAGACGGTGGAAGCGGTCGCGCAGTGCAGTGGACGTCCCGAAATAACGCGTACTCGTCCGTCTGGAGTCATGCGGAGGATCATGTGGTCGTCAATGATGTGAAGTGTGTTGTCCATCGGCGAGACGGCCAGCTCAGTGGGCCAGCGAAGATGCATCTCCTCCAGCTTGAGTGTGCCCTCACAGGGGATGGGCTTCCAGTGTGACTTGTGCATGTGGTTGCCAATGAGGGTGCTCACGATGCCATCGCGGTCCACCATGCGGATGTTGGTGCCGTCAGCGAAGTAGAGAATATTGTCGCTCGAGATGGCAATGCCCTTTGGATAGGCCAGCTTGGCATCCTTGGCCAGGGCCCCGTCACCACAATGGGCCTCGTCGCCGGGCAGACAACGTTCTCCAGAGCCCACAACTGCCTCCCAGTTCTGTTCCGGCTGTGAATAGTCACTGATGTCGCGCACTCGAATGATCTGATGGGATTCTGGATCGGATATGTAAAGAGTGCCGTCTAGCGGACTCAGAGCCATATGGTAGCGATAGGATACTCGGGTTGCGTTTAGCTTGACTACGGTGCGAATACTTCCGTCTGTCATTATTCGCCGAATATAGTTGAAATCTCCCACGAAAAGACTGCCATCAGGTGCAGCTGCCAGTGCAACGGGGGCAAGAAGGCGCTGCTTCATGGCCAGTCCATCGCAGTCCTGGCACTCAAGAGGACGCTGGTGTCCATCTCCCATGGTGGTGAGTATGATGCGGGGCTTGTTGCGCAGATAGATATTTGAGCCGTCGCCTTTCTGCAGGATTCCTTCGTGGAAGTTATAGCGATGATGGATGTCCAAGTTCCAGCCGCCAACCTCAGAGATGGACATGTCGTGTCCACTGAGCTTAGTAGTCTGTATGTCCCAGACAATGTCCTTGCAGTCCGTGTACTGATATCCTACCTTGACTACAGCCGTGGTGACGCCATAGACCCGCTGTCTATAGATATTCAAGCGATTCCATGCATACGTGAACTTGATGCCCGGATCAGCCTCGAAGACGCGTTCAAAGAGGATGCCCTCTATAGTGATGCGGAGATGGATGAGGTGCAGTGATGCGGGTATCGTGTCTGGGGTCAGTTGGAGTTTGATTGTGGACAAATAGCCAGCAGCACGCGAGGAGTGATAGACGAGATTCAGACCCGTTCCGGGTATTTGTAGAGATTCTTGGATGACCTGCGACTCGGCGAGAATAGCACTGCGATCGGGACAGGCGCCCTGGAAGCCATGTTTCCATGAGGCGAGGACAACAGGCTTCATTTGATCGTAGTCATGGGAGAAGCAAGTGTGCGTCGTCGTCGTGGCCAGGCCCTTCTCCTCGGACATGCTCATGACCATTACATCAATGATGACGACCTCGTTCCACGGAACCTGCACAATGCGAGACTGCGGTCGGAAGGGAGCCCGTCCAAACTGCAGAGTCACAGCTCCGCCGCCATTCACCATCAGATCGAACCAACCATCGTCTCGGGTCAGCGTGAAACCCTCTAGGAGAGTCGTCGTCGATACCCTCACTCCCACCAATCCCATGCCAAGGGAGGTGACAACGCGTCCACGGATCACTGCCGATCGGCTGTAGGGGAAGCGACAAAAGGAAATGATTAGTCGGGTCATGAAATGATGACAGGTGCTATGTGGTCAATGCAGACCACAACTACATCTGGCTAACAAGCATGTCGAACATAGAATTCGCAACTACTTTTGGCAACAAATGATGAGATAATTACAAATAATAATAATTACAAATAAGTCACACGCACATAACATAAGACTCGTATCAACACATAAAGGTTTACAATTTGAACAATACTCGTATAGTATATGTATATATGTTTATATTTGTTATATCGCTTTGTATGTGACCTAGCATGGACCTAAGTACAACATTTTTATAGCTTATACATATATATATGTTAAATTAAAACCCAACTTAGTTTGATTGATTCATTGTCTGGTTGTCTGGGATCCCCCCATGACTAAAATAATCAACTAAGTACCAAATGATCTTATCAAAATATTAACTACACTATACAAAATCACAATATTAATCAATAAAAAAAGAGGGAAATAAAACAGTTAAAGTTGAATAAACGAAACGAGTGTACCAAACAACCATCGATAATTAGTATTAATATTAAGTAGTAGAATTTTTTTAGTATTTTAGTACCGGCATTTCGCTTTTTTTTTGCTTACCTTGCATTGAAATAATTCCAAAAAATGCTGTTAGTATTTGAATTTGATTTACCGCGAGAACAAGTAGCGAATAGAATTCGTTAGTTATTACAAAGCATTTGGAATTCGTTCGTTTTGTTTGTGTGTATTATTGGATGGGAATTAGTAGCGAGTAGTAGTATTAGCGAGTAGGAGTAGCGAGTGGTAGTAGTAGTAGTAGTAGTATTTAAGTAATTATTCAATTTATGTTCGGATTAAGGGCGCGCGTGTTGAGAAGAAAAAAGAGCAGAGAGAGAAAATAATTGAATTAGCATGGTTGTCGTTGTTTTTCTCTTTACCAGTATCTTTCACTTAAAATGTTCGTGTTATGAAACCCGTCACAAAATACAGTGATTCCTACAGTCTTTCGTTTCGATCATGCCGAAATCAACCGATGACCCTTCACAAGAACCCTTGAACTTAATTAGGAATCGGAAAATTATTGACATTCTGGGGTCAGTTGCATGTAGATGGGTTTAGTGATTATGATATTCACCCCTTGTGAAGGGTTCTCTTAAACTTAAGTCGAATCAAAATGGATACATTAAGTGATCTACACCTCTCTTAAAAGATAATATCTTAAAGATAATCAATACTTAAATAGAATCTTTAAATGTTTAGTATCTTAGAAATGTTTTATATGCTTAGATTTGATTTGGTTTGAATTGGTTTGTTCAGTTTTATGGTTAAGTTTTTAACAAAGGATATTTAAGGATTTATATTTACAAGATTTTTATAGGATTTTGGTATGTTTGTGTATGGATTGTTTTTTATTTTAGGATTTGTTTTAGACGAGGGCACGAAAACGAAAAATGTAAATATTTAAACATATAAAAATATTAATTATGCAAACTATTTTGATTATTATTTGATTGGTTGTATATATAAAATCCAGCTAAATGTTTGTAATATACAGGAATTATAGTTTTAAGATCGGGTCCCTCATCGGGCCCATTGCCAATTCTGAAAACTATACACAACCTTTGATTGCATCAACGATATGTGTTATTTTCTTATTTTTCATTTCAAGTCTTTTGAATACAATGGACAGCAAGTTGGCTACAAGGAAGCACCTACCTCTCGTTAAAGGTCTCCAGCTTGGCGTAGTTTTGCAAACTGCTCTCGTCGATCAGGAACTTCATGCGCTCAAAGAACGAGGCGGTAATTGCCGGGGGTTGTTTCCTCAGGAGCACGTCGATCGGCTTGGGGGCGGAAACACAAAGCTGGGATGTCTTACACACATGACTGGCACAACACTCGGGGTCCTCACAGTCCACAAGTCCATCTGTGGGATGAATATTCGCAGATTAAAAGCTGTTCCCATATTCAGGATGTTTATCCATCTCATACCCTTATCATTGTCCTTGCTGTCGCCACAGCTCAGCTCCAAGGCAATGCCACAGTCCGGTCCGTCCCATCCCTCGTAGCAACGGCACTCCCATTGCCCCTCCCCGCTCACCCGACATTGTCCGTGGGCGGCACAACTGTTGGGGCAGCCCTCGATTGTGCAGTGCTTGCCATTCCATCCAGTCACACACAGACAGGTACCATTTTTGCACTGGCCATGCTCGTTGCAGCGACTGTCGCAGAGCTTCGTGTTGCAGTAGTCTCCTCCCCACTCCGGGTCACAGGCGCAGGCGTCGCCCTCGCACCGACCGTGCTGACCGCAGTCGAGATCGCAGAGCTCCTTGGAGCAATCATCGCCGCTCCACTTAGTCTCACAGGTGCAGGTCTGGGTATCCAGGTCGAAGGTGCCGTGACCCGAGCAATCGGGGAGGCATTGCAAGGCATCCTGGTCCATGGTGGCACAGTCAGTGCCCTTCCAGCCCTTCTTGCAGATGCAAGTACCATCGGCGCAGAAGCCATGACCCGAACAGTTGGGATGTGGGCAATCCACTAAGGACAGAAAGGGTCAGGGATTAATATAAATGTCTTGGTTAAGGCGAATTCTAGGGGGAATGGGGAATATCGTGGGTTCAGCTGTCTTATCTCTACCTTCTTCGCAGAATTTTCCCTTGTAGCCTCGCATGCATTGACACTTGCCACTGACGCAATGGCCATGGCCATTACAGTCGGCCACCTCGCACTCATCGTGGCGGAGGGAGCACTCCTTGCCCTTCCAGCCCGGATTGCAAATGCACTCGCCATTAATATACTCTCCATGCTGAGAGCAGAGCACTGGGCACACACTCTCACTGCAATCGTCGCCTCCGAATCCGGGATTGCACTGACAATGGCCCAGCAAGCACTGCCCATTGCCGGAGCATCCGTTCGGGCAGTTCTGCGTCATGTCCTCAGCTATTGCCGCATAGAAGGTCAACTCCTGCACATCCCCGTCGTCGTTGTAGAGTGAGACGAACCAATGCCCGGGCTCCATATACCGAGTCACCTCGCGGGTTATCGAAAGCTGCAGTTGGCAGTAGGCAATTGGCAAGCGAGTGATCCGAGTTCGAATAATTCGTGATGGGGTTGCATATGATGGTGATGGTGATGGTGATGTGTAGTGATTAAGTGATCCATGAAAGGCACATAAAAGACATAAACAAGTTAGTCAAGGCGTTAGTAGACATCGACGAAAGCTGTTACTTACGTGTGCCGCTCTAGCGGTTCGTGTGCTTACACTGAATCCACTCAGCACCTCCTTGAAGTGGTACTGAGTGTGGGTTGGCAGTGCATTGCGACGCCCGTAGACTCCGATAGATGCACCTCTCGGAATGGTATAGTCGAACTTGACATAGGCCGGCTCCGATTGATAGAATTGCATGTTCCAATAGCTGTATGGCTGAATTTCCTTTGTCAGCTTCTGACCCAATGTGATCTGGCCAAACGTAGTGCCATCCGGTGGAAAACTCCGCGCTGGAAAAGTACGGGCGCCTATCGGAGATTGGGATTTCGAGAAAGCGCACAAGCGAGCATTTCAGAATTTAAGTGCAGCAATTGGATGATAGAGACAAAAAGAAAACAAATATGGGTTAGTTATAGGATCATTAACTTGCATTAATATCTTAAATAGAGTTTAGAGCTTTTGGTGTAATATATATATGTATATACAAATATGGGATAATAATGTCGGGAATGAATCAATGATATTTGTGTACAAGTGCTCGATTTTTACTTATAGAGTATAGAGTAGAGATATGACGAGTATGGTGGAATGTTCTTTGAATTCGAGTACGTAAGTCCCAAATCTCTTTCGTGGTAAACTCATGAGAATGTTGAATATTTACAGAATCAGATGTTGGTGCCATATATTCATGCTTGAAGGTAATTTGTACAGATGCGGGAGTTATGGGAATTGATGAAGAGGGTTTAATGAATATGAGTTCAGTTTAGTTTAAGCTAATAGTTAATCAACTGTACAGCAGTTTAGCCGTTTTGTTAATACTGAGATCGGGTTAGTTGTAAGCACTTGAAGTGGGGTTAGCTGTGTGAGCAGACAGTACAATCACCTTCCAGTATGAGTATAGGCATTACATCGGGACATGCAAACTTTTCATCAGCACGAGCATCAGTATCAGTATCGTTATCACTATTATTATCAGACACAGTATCAGTAGCTGCAATGCCGTTATCAAGCTCGGTGCTAAAATCGTTAGTAGTGGTGCTTGTGGCGACAGTTGGGGGTGAGGCGGTGATGGATGCAAGTTGGGACATCCTAATGTCGTCGGAATGATCATCATCATCCTTCACTATCCGCATCGATGTGGCAGAGTCAGTGTCAATTTCGTTGTTGTCGTTGCTGGTGAGGAAAGTGGAGGGCGGCGGGGGCAGACAGCTGCAGGGGCAATCGGGCATCCGAGGGGGCGGCTCCGAAGAGCAAGTGCCAAGGCTCAATGCTTCGATGTTGTTGTCCTCATCCGGAAATTTTCTTTCGTGCGTCAGCACCTGCTCCACATTGTGGGAGCCACCCCCCGTGGGCACCGCGACATGGAGCGTGTAAACGGAATCGCTGCCATCATCGGTGGCTATCGTCAGGTTGACCAGGATTCGCTTACTAGGGCGATCAAAGCGTTCGCTGACATATGGCTTTAATGGTATTAAATGAGCTGCTTTCCCAACGTCATTCTCTTGCTCTTTTAGCACCTCATTTTCACTTGATGGGGGTGGTGCCATTGGTTGTGGTTGTGGTGGTTGTTGTTGAGGCATCTTTGGTTGCTCTACGGCCATTTTATATATGTCCACTTCATTCGAGTTGGGCGGCTCATCCAATTTGACTATATCGATGTCGTCATTATCAAAATGTGCCGCATCGTTCAGCATCAAATCGGACACTGCGTGATTTATCCTCTGCGGAAGGACCTCTGTCTGTTCCTTCTCTATGGCTTTGTGTTCCTCATAGTTGTCGGCTAAATCACGCTCATTATTGTTATCATCAGCGACAGGTTTCTCCTTTTCCTCCTCCTTCTCGAGTTGCAGCTTCTGTTTGATTTGAAAATCATTTTCAATAACATAGATGGTTGAGGACGTCGTCTCATACTGTTCCATGGTGCTGCTGCTGGTGTTGATTTCAACAATGTCATCGTTGTCACTTGCCGACATCGCTGCCGTTGTCGGTGTCCTTGTCGTTGTCAGTGCTGAAAGCTCCCTTCTGGTGGTGGAACTGTCACTTTGATTATAGCCATCAATAACAGGAGTAACGCTGCTTGCCTCAGTATCTGATTCATCTTCTATGTTATCGCTCGTCTCTTTGAGTTCAAGCTCCAGCTCATGCTCCCGTTTGGGCTTAGCTAGCATTTTACCTGCTTTCTGTAAATTGCCGTTTAATGATTTGCCAAATTGTTGCCTAGTTTTAGGAGTTGGTCGCAATGTTGCCTCCTTTTCATTTTCATCTTCATCTTCATAGTCATAGTCACTGATGTCGTCAACAAAGCTATCAACTTCGTCTCGCGAGAGACTCAATAATCCATCGATTTTGTAATTGCTTTCCTTAACTCCCGCTGGGATGACAGTTGACTCTTTCGGCATTTCAGCAGATCCTTCAATAGAATTCTCAATACTTGGCACTGTCTCCGTCATGGAAGCCAAATACTCTTGTATATGAACTCCACTTGCGCTTGTAATTAAGTCGCTGAAACTTTCTGCAGCCCCATCCTTGGTATCTTCATCCTCGTCCTGCCCCCGCTGCAAGTCCATTAAACTTCGTCTATTTCTCCGCTGTCGTTTTAGTCGCTCCTTGTCAACAGCCTCCTTGACAGACAACCATGTTGACACTGCTCCTGTGCCGCCTTTCTGTCTTGCTACAGGTATTCGGAGTTGGGCAGAGTTGGATAGCGAGATTACTTTGTACCTTTGTGGTTAGCTAAACATGTACGAGTTTGTACTACCCCCACCGACAGTTAACTCCCTTTTAAAAACCCAAGCGTGCTCAAATTAAGCATAAAATGTATTTTTACAAGTAATTCAATTCAAGCAGTCTCAAGTTGTCAGAAATGTTTATTGCATTTTGATAGGACCGAGTGGATAAGGCTGACAGGTTGTTCAACCCACCATGGCTTACTTTCCGGATAGAGTCGGAACGGAGAGATCCACAGTGACAGAGTGAAAGAGAGAGAGAGAGAGAGAGTCGGGGAGGAAGGGTGTGTCAACATTTGACAGCTTAATTGCCAAATGTTAAGTGTCATGTGTGCCAAGTGACCTAAAAATACGCAGAACAAAAACCGAATTCCCTCTTTTTTGCCTAGTTAAGTGAAAAACTGCGAAATATACCATAGTCTTTTCAATTTGTTGACATTTTGACAACAAACCGCAATTGGGAAACTGGAACTACCTCATATAGAAATATATTTATATGTATGCATACATGAGAGTTTTTTGTAACACATTTTTAGGTAGATCCTTGCTACTGACTCCCTGTTCCCTGCTGTCAATTGCCAAATAGTAATAAGGGAAGCTATACATTTAGCGGACTGTGCTGAAGTTAGACATTTAATGAACGCATTTCAATGCGAATGGCATTTAAATAATCGAACTTTCTGGCTAAAGCCTCGCAGCAGCGTCTGTCAAATGCAAAGAAAGAAAACTTTCAGCTAAAAACCCAAAAAAAAAAGAAAAAAAATTATTTAAAGTTTTTGTCCGCCGCCAGAGGACGCTAAATGCCTCTCCTTCTTTCTATTTAGTCCTCTCTCTCTGCTTCTCTTCTTCTGTCTTAAGAAACTTGCGAAAACTCATTTAAAAATAATTAAAACTTGTGCATAATTACCTCCATTATTGGCATTTGCCAAGGATGAGGATAGAGACGTCGAAGGCGCCAGGGACGATTGCGACGAGGACGTTGCAGTGGCAGCCGCTGCTGATGAGGTCGCCTCCGCCGAGGCGGATGTCGACTGTAATCCTTGGGCCGTCCCGCTGTTGGAAGTGGCAGTCGTGACAGTCGCCGTTGAGGTGCCACCGCCGGCTTGTCCTTGTATAATTCCTATGCCTTGTCCATTTTTCGCGCGTACCGATGCGTTGTGTAGCTTGGAAAGATCCGTGTTGGTGCTCTTAGCCGCCGTGACCTCGGCGGCCTCGTTTCCGACCAAAACGGTGCAGGGCGGCGACGGCGACCACTGCACGACGCCCATGCTGGTCAGCAGCGTCAGGAGAATAACCAGACCCGCAAAGGCCGACAGCGCGGTGATGCTCAGCCAGTGGGCCGAGCACCACGCGGGCAGATCCTTGCGAAAGTTCATCGGGGCCGAGTAGTGATGTGTGGGCATCCCGTTCATGCTCCTGGGCGGCAGCACCGGGCAGCCTTGCGTGCTGCGCTCGTAGCCCCCTTTGAGTGTGTCTTTTGTGGGTGTGGAACAGGCCGATGCGCTCTTGTAGTCAATGGGTGATCCCTTGTTGATATCTGTTTGATGGGAAAAACGAAAAAAATAAATGCGGTTAGTCATTAATTAAGTGCAAGGCATCAATTACAAAAGCATTTAAGCATTCAAAATCTTACTGAATGTAGCATTCAAAGAGAATTTCATTAAAATCACACCTCACACCTCACACCTGAGAATGGCGAATGGCGAATGGCGAACGGTCAACCCTCGAGCTGTTTCTGTCGCTCGACGCATCGCATCGACCGTCGACACTATTGTATTTTGCTTATCGCCATTTGGCGCAAATTTCATTTGTGTAAAAGGATTTGCACAAGGATAACAAACTGACATTCAACATAACCTCAAACAAACGATGGCAAAACAGAAAAATCGGGAGAGTGAAATGAAAAAATGAATAAAATGAACGAATGTTGTAGCAGGGAAAATGACCAGCGACAATGACGTTGGCAATACAGAAAACACGAAAAACGGTACAAAATACAAAGTAGAGAAAAAAAAACATGATGGCTAAAAGGTTTCAGGGTAGTGAAGTGATGTGAAAAAAAGGGATTCTCTGTGGGCAGCCATACCGATGACAGAACCAGGGCTAGGGCAGATGGGACACAATGGGGCGAAGGAGAAGAGACAAAGGGGACAAATATGGGGAGTAGTAGCAGCATAAGTTGAAATCATTTGTTGACGCCATGATGATAATTCGATTATGCGGCCCTGATGTGCAGCGGCAGGACGCAGGAAGCGGGACGAAAGACGAGGAGTGCTTAAATGGAGCCCAGGGCCCAGTCACATGTGAGGAAATGTGAATGTGGACGAGCATGATACAAGTATATGAATGTGGTTGTTATGTGTGGGGTTATGTTGTGAGAAAGATGATCCAAACTGGAATTGAAATTGTGTGAGACTCAGAAGAGAAAAAGATTAATATGTAAGTTTCAATTTTAAAGGCTGCTCGAACTAATTCATCTCTCGAATTTGTACAACAGCCAGCTTTCAAGTTGATTGCATCACTCCCAGTATTATAGCAGTCAGCCTTGATTGCCAAGAGATTAGAGGATGTGATGCAAAATGGAATTTAAATTGTGTAAAATTAGCAAGAGACACTGATTAAAATTTAAGTTTCATCTCTCAAATGTGTATTGGTTAAAGCAGACAGCTTTTGCATCTCAGTAATTAATGCAACTTTCAAACGAGTCAGACTTAAAGCTGATTGCATGGTTCACCATTTCATAGCAGTCAGCTTTGATTACTCAACTGAATAGCTAATTTGTAGATCCAACGCAAATATGCTTGCTTGCCAAAAGAAATTATCTGTTGACGCATGCCAGACTCGGTTTTACATTTCGTGGTCGTCGACGACGCGATAGACAGACACACACACAGACAACAGATAGAGACACACACACGCACTCACATATGTACATAAACATACTCACAGAAACAGAATGAGAATCCCAAACATACATAAATACATATGGATATGTGTATTATTCGTTCGTTTGCTGTGTGACAAACACTCGCTCTTACGAAAAACTGTTGTAATTCCTGGCAGAGAAATAACCTTCTACCGCAACCGCTGCCCAGATGAATCTTTATACCGATGAGTCAACGAGTAGGGCGACAAATCCAGGGGAACATACTCATAGTTCGCCAGGGCTGCCATTGGGTAACCCAAAATGTATATGGTCAAAGCGCTTTCACTATGCGTGGGTATCTCTCTCTCACTCACTTTATCTCACTCTCTGTCCCTTTCGCTCTGTGTGCAATGATAGCGTGAATAATGTCTGTCATTTTTTATACACACATGCACATGTATACTCGTATCTTTGTGTGCCTGTGTGTATTAAAGATACCCATTAAGCTTATGTGCGATGTTAGATTTATTTAATGTCAAGATCCTCTGACTGTAGGGAGGGGGGTGGGGGCGGTAAAAGCGGGGTTGCCGCAGAAGGAATGCATAAATGTCCATAGATCCGCAGAGACATTTGTATTAGGGGCCAAAGGTTAAGCGTTTCGTCTCATTTCATGCTAGTTGCCTCGTTAGGGGGCGTGCCGTTCTAGGGGGCGATTTTTATGAGCAAAACGTGCTACGATTCGGGATGAGAGTACGGATGCGTATATATATATATAGGTGGGTGTATGCGTTTGAATAATTAACGAACGCATAATAGCAGTCGGATGCCGGTAGTCTGGAGTCGGCAGTCGGCAGTCGGCAGTCGGAGCTGGCAATCGTTGATATAAATTCACAAAAGTTAATGGGCTTTGGGTGCTTTTAAAAAACAGGACAGTGATAGCTGATAGCTTTCGGGGTGAAAGTCCTTTCCCCAGCTGTCTCATTAAAGAAATGGCCAGCGCACCGAAGTATGCTCGGAAAATGCCATAAAGCGAATGAGAAGTTTAACTGGTATCAAAATTACAGGTGCGATTTACTGATCATCGAAGTGAAATGTGAAATCCTCGTAATTCATAAGTTTCTATCGTAAAAAGTTTTATACAAGGATACTTTAATAATTACATTTTATTTTATTTATTTAAATTAGTTCCATAAATTGACTGCTTAATTGCACTTAATCCACTCAATGCCAAATTTTCAAACATGTTCGGCATTTGATATCTGCATGTTAGAGATAACAATGCTTTGGATTTTGGTCGGTTAAATCTGTAATCTTTACATTTATCTATTAATTTTATTGCAATGACATTTTATGCAAAAATTGACAGGAAAGGACATGCAGGCTGTCGTTGGGGTCGTTAAGCCTGCGGCTGTTTTATGAACCCAAAGCAAATCGCTTAAATTAAAACAACACACAAAGGGGGCGTGCCAACAAAAACAATAAAAATAGTGTGGCAGACGCAGCTGGCAGTAATGGTTATTGTATAATGTGAAAAACTCTGTGTGTGTGTGTGTGAGTGTGTATCGGTGTGTGTATGTGTATACATGTCTCAACCCCTGGGCCGCAAGCTGACGCAGGCTTAGCTCTCCCCTAAGCTATCCACAAGTCCAAATGAGATTTATGCTGCTTGTAATTTAACATTTTTAATAATATTAAAATTACAAATTTATATTTTATGTGTGCGCCACTTGTCAAGGTGTTGCTGTAGTCCAATAAACACTTGGGGCCAGACAGCACGAGCTTCCTGTTCCTGTTCCTCTTCTTGGGTTGGAAAAGTTTCTGCATATGGCATGGAAAATGTTTTATTTTGCGAAAAAAATTAACAAAAAAAAAGCCGTCCAGGGAATCAGCTCAGATCAGAGAGGCGACTTGGGATTCATCCTAATGGAACGCTCTCTGGCCTCTCGCTGGGCAGTTAAGACCGCTCGCTGATTTTTCCGTTCGTCAATTGTGTGTTAAGTACTTTTGAGTAATTGCTGGGCGGCCGCTAAGTGAGCCTGACTAACGACAATTTGCATAGTCGTTAATGAACATTTGCTAATATTTTGAGCACTAAAACAGAGCTATAAATTCTACTCCTATTCCCTCCATCCCTCCACTTGACTGTTTCCCCCTGGCAGGCGCCGAAGCGTGCGACAATCAAATAAAAGTACATGAAAAACACATAAAGGGGTATTCGGTACTTGGTTTGGTTTGGTTTCTTTCTCTTTCTCTTTCTCTTTTATTTTTTATTTTTTTTTACCTTTTTGTTGGTTTTTAATGGTAGAGTGCGACGATTTCTCGAAACAAACAGGTGACTAGCGAGTAAGACGACGGTGGCACGGGAGGAGGCCGAAGGAAGCTCCCGCCATGTTGGTAATGGAGTTTGCAAACAAACATGGCCGCCGGGGAAAAATCACATAATTTACACGTTTGCATTTAAGTATTAAGTGGGCACAGCGCGAAGAGAAGGGCGATGTTTGAGCGGGCAGGGGGGGGGGGGAAGCGGGGCGGAGGTAAAGTGTTTCGTTTACTTTGCTGCGCTTGTGTGCAAAGCTCAGCAATTGTGTGCTTAGTGTGTGTTTGAGTGTGTGAGGATGTGTATATGTGTGAGTATGTGTGTGTGTATTCCTGTAAAGGAATTTAGGCATGTAGAACGATTTTTGGCTCGCCATGTTGTTGGATTTTATGTGCGAAGGAAGCAATTTTTGGGTCGACTTTATTGCCCCTGTCGACGCGAAGAAGTTGATGTTGATTTTAAAGCGTTTAATGGTGGCGTTTTGTGTTCTGAAAATTGAAAATGAAAGCAAGACTGCAGATTACAGACACACACATCTACAAAGTGCTTGGATTTCAAGAGCTTTGCCTCAAGTGTGGCAATAGGAATGGGAACCTGAATGGAAATGGAAATGGGTTGAGCAAAGGCTGTCATAAAAGGGTTTGGCATGGGCTTATGATCTTATAGATTGACAAAATGAAACCTGAAGCAGCTGCACCACTACAAAGTAGTTGGAGCTATCAAAGGCAGACAGCCAAGTTGGGAAAGAAATCTTACAATACCTTCCCCTTGGCGACCCTTTGCAATGATTTAACTACAATATATATATCTTCGAGACCCAAGTAGGAATCCGTGCTATGCCCCGCACTAAGCCCAATAATCACTCTCTTGTAATTACGTCGACTTAAGTGGCCAGCAAATTGCGATAGGCTGCCTTCTCCCTTTCTCGCTATCGCGCTCTCCTTCTTTCCGAGTAAGTAAAAGCAACCTCGTTGTGCGCGTATAATCAAAAATTCCATTTAAAACTTTAAACTCATTACTAAATGTTTAATGTGCGCTCGTTTCGCGTTGCCTCTTATTGTTGTTGTACAATAAATCAACAACAATACAGAAAATGGAAAAAAATGTTGCAATTTGTTAGGCCGGCACAGACAAAAACAACAACAACAGCAGTGTGGAGAATAAAGAACTTGGGTTTTCTAACGATGCGGCAACCTGTCGACATCGACGCACGTGAGTCGCGATCCCAAAAGGGTCGTCCTTGTTGTCCTTGCTGCTCCAGCCTTTCCTCGTGCTCCGACTCCATCCTTGCTCGGCATATTGCTTCGAGCAGGCGGTGAACAACGGGCGGCCCATCTTGAGCACTAATCAAGTGTGTATGTGTGTGTGTGTGAGTAGGTAGACTGAGAGTTCTGGCCGGGTTAGCCTTTAAGCGACAGCAAGCGTAGCATACTTTAAGGCTCCAGCAGACATTGGCTTTGTTATTGGAGCTGAGTGGAGGAAAAACTTTCGGCACGATTTGCATGTAAATTAATTGCCATTGCCTCGGAACTCGGAACTCGGAACAGGGAACTGTCGCAGGTTCATGGCGGGCCCGTGTAACGCGCCTGTAGCTATGCAACGTGATTTTTTCCCCGGCGTGCTTTTTTTGAGTCCTAAGCAACCCTCGAGGCAGACAAAGACAAAGACAAAGAAGGAGTTGGAGTTGGAGAAAGAGAAGATACTGCCACCGCCCACAAGATAAGTCGTATAAATTATAGCAATTTAATAAGTTTTAAATATACGCATCCGGTTGGCTGACTGCCTGAGTCCTTGCATCCATCTGTATGTCTATTTGTCTGTATGTTTACACGTCTTTCGACCTCCTCTGCCCCCTTCCGAAAAAGTTGGAAATCTCTGCAGCAAAGTTTGTGCGACCTCGACTGAGGGTGTGACTCGGATTGGGTTGGGTATTCGTTTGTTCGGAGCTATAACTCAAGACAAAAATTGTTGCCGATTAAAATTGTCGGTTGGGCATTAATTTTATGTCACGATGCGCCCGCTCGCTGCCGACGTGGCCAACGTGCCGTGTGATAAGGTGGCAAGTTCTCTGCGGGCTGAGACATCCGTGAGGGGATGCTTACCGTTTCTGCAGACAATTTTCAGTTTGCTCTCGCACTAAATGAGTTTATGCAAGTGTGAAAATAAGTCTTTTAATGGCCAACGGGCTAACAGGGGGATAGCTGGGAGCACTTTTCTCACAGTTAATGAGTTAAAAGTGGAAGAAGGCACTTGGATTACTCGCCACCTTCTCTTTTGGCGCTGGAACTGATCCCCTGTCCTTTCTGGTGTTGTTTTCGGCAAAAGCGAAACTTAATTTGTTGTTGCAGGTGAGACGCATAAATTATTTGATAACAGTTTCAAAGCTCCCTCCTCCCAGTCACTCTTTCCCTCTAACAGGGACAAAGAATGACGCATAAATAAGTTTTCAGCGAGGTCCGTTACTGCCTTTGTTTGCCAAGTTAGTGTTCAGCTCAGAGACAGGTCTGTTTACCGTTAGCCGCTTAATGCCAGGCTTAGCAGTGTAGGACCAAAGTTAAGTTTATGTATTTTGATTGTTTGTCATGACTAAATATTATTTTTAGTTACGTTTAATTAAAATCTTGCGCAACCTTGTTATTACCAAGGGACGGAGAAGAGGAAGAGTTGCTGAGTTTTACCATTGGCATTTTCACACAGAATTGGACACGTGGAAACTGCGGAGTTCTGAGCACGTGCTTGAAATTTTCTAAACTGCGACTATTCAACATGTATGACATTTTCATTACCCGACGGACAATTCCGACTGTTTAGACTTTCTACCTCGATACCAAAGCAATTCTACTTTTATTGTGATTTTTGTTTCTATTTTGAATATTTTTTTCTAGTGTGTGGCTGCATGTAATTACAAAACAAAACTTTACCATATAATTTTAACAAAACTCAAAACTTTTTCAATAACAAAAATTAAAAAAAGCAGAATAAAAAAATAAACGAATGTAGCGGAACAGAAAGCAATGGCAAAAAGCAACTGTACAAAAGTTTGCAATAAAAAACGCCAATGGCGAAAGCGACCAGAGGACACTCGAGTACACTCACACATACACACACACACGCACACACACATGAGCAGCTAGGAGGCGTGGCAAGTACGTGCGATGCCTGCGCAACACAAATGTTTAATAAACTTTTTCAAATAAAAATTTATGTACGTTGACGTGCAATTTTTAGACCAATTAAACCGTGGCACATTCATTGAAAGCAGATTCAACGACAGAGATGCATTGAGAGAGAGAGAGAGATGGGGATGGAGAAAGAGGGATAGGGAGACATGATCTTTGCTACGTGTGTTGTATTCGTGTGTGTCGATGCAAGTGTTAAATGTCGCTGTTGCTTCTACAAAATTCACAGCACACTTTTGTGCTCGTTTAATTGCGTATGAAGTTTGTAGTTCAGTGTAGTGGCTTTGCATTTGCGTTCTTTAAATTTAATTAGCTCGAAATGCTGCATAATTCTGTTGTGGTATCGCTTGTCAAACTAATGGCAATAATTGCGATAAAGCCAGCATTAAATACACTCCAATAAATACATATAATTATATGGTACGGGCATATATGTATGTAATAACGAATTTAAATTAAGTGTTTTCTTCCCTGTTTGTTTGTTGTTGCTGTTGCTCATATTGATGTTGTTGTTGTTGTAGCTCTTCTTGCTGCTGGTGAATTGAACAGGTAAAATAAATGCAGGCAGCCGCCTTTTGTTTTCGATTTCGATTTAATGAACTGTAAAGCGCTGCCATATTTATTGCATTTGTTTTATTTTTTGCTCTGCTTTACTGCACTTTTTATGCACGATTTTGCCGTTTTTATTATTATTATTATTGTTTATTTGCCCAGTTGTTTTTCTGCTTGCCTCCCCGTTCTTTTGTTGCTGCACTTTTATTATAATTTTAATGTATTTAATTTAAATTACGGCAACCGTCGATTTTGATCATCAATTTCATAATTTTTTGCCATTTTGTTGGCCATTTACATTGCGGTTGGTGCCAACATTGGCGTCGCGTCGCCTGCTTATTTTATAGTCAATAAACATTGTCAGCGTTATCGCAATTAATTGAAATTAATGTACACTCATTGTAATAGGCCATTTGCGGCTTTTCCATTTCCCCGTCCATTTGCATTTAGCGATCTGTTCCTGAGACTGCGTCTGAGCAACTCAAATATAAACTATTAATTGAAAGTGTAATTAAAAAGCTGCTAAGTGGAACTTGTTCTACAGTTTTGTAAATTGAATTAATTGCCTCTGACCAGTACATTTAGCAAACAAATTACGTTCAAAATGTCGAAACGTCAGAACAGCAGGGAAACACGAATAAAACAAACAACAACCAAGCGAAAGCAACAAACCAAACAGACAACTCGATGGCAAACTACGCTCATTACCATAATTATAAAAAGAAATTAAATAATGGACAGTAAAAACAATAAAATAACGAACGGAATCGAACGAGTCGAGTCGGGTCGGGTCGAGTTAAAACGCAGTGAGATGATATCTGTCAATTGTTGGGGATCATTTGGGGTGAGTTCAAGTCGGATTGGGGCTTGAATTTAATCATTAAACGGCAGCTGTCACGACGCGTCAATTATTGTTTCGTATAAAGTGATTTATATTAAAATCAAACCACTTATAATTTTATTATGTTTATACACATTACTTAAGTGGGCCAAGGGACGGGAAGTGGGCGGTCGGCTAGGACGGCCATTAAAGTTGGGCAGCCATTTTGTCATAAAGTTTGTGTTAATTAACGCACACAGGACCACGAAAACATGGCACCCACTAAAGTGCCACTACATTGACACACACACACACACACACACACATGTATACAGAGACACTCACGCGCATATGCATATGCATTTGTGAAGGCACTTGCAATATTTAAATTCAATTGCATACTTTGGAGCGCTCGTCTGTTTGCCCGGCCACACGGCGCATACTTAATGAACCATGTACTCGTTCCGTTGCATATTTTATTTGCTCCGTCCTCTGTTAGTTTGCATGCATTGTTGTTGTTGCTGCTGCTGCTGGAAAAGTGCGCGGCGCTTTTCCAGTCTTATTTATGCTTAATTACAACGTTGGCCAATAGAAATGGCCCGTTAAGCGCCACTAACAATTGAATCGCCATTATGTTTAATAAATAAATAAGCTAAGCGAAAACAATATTGGCAATATACATATTTAAACAACAAAATAAAAATAAAAAACTATCAGTTTTTTGACATTTTCAGAATCAATTTATTTAAATATCCGTAGCCGAGAAAGCTAAGCTGTTTGTTAAACAATTGCGGAAATGCGTAAAAGCGCTATTTTGACTTTGCGCTGTCAATTAAGATTTTTTTAATGCGAGTAATATTTGTCATGTTCAATCATAATGCTTTTGGCCTAAAACGTGTCATTATTTATGAATCATTACGCATTATTTTGTATCTCTTTAATTTTTATGACATTTAATAGTTTTAATTATATGCAACTGGGCCATTAAATATACACAACAACTAGACTTGACATTTTGAAATTTATCAAATTAATTATTTTGACGCAATTACAACATATTTTTAGAGCGTATTTTCCAATAGCAATAACAATAATGTAAATTGACTTAAATTCACATTCGATAGATTTAGTTTGATTTTTTCTGTTAGTTTTTATCATTATATTCTGATTGTGAAAAAGATTGTATAATTACTTTTAATTTGTGGTTTTGATCGGCCTCGCTGCCAATTAATAAATTAATGCAAAATTATGAACTGACAAAATGTTAAAACTATGACAATTTATTTGCTCATAACACGACGCCCGCACAGGTCGGAGTTTGTGACATTTGTGGCCAATAAAGGGTACATTGGAAGGAGAAAGTGTCAGCATAAATAAATATTATTAAATGATTGGTTATATTCTGTTTAGTATTGCAATCTCCCGAACTTTAAAGCAAACTTAAAATAAAATTATATTCGTATATGTATGATGAAACTTATCCCATTCCAATGCTGTGCCTTCTCCCAGTTGCCGCATTCGGGTTGCACTTTAAAAGCCATTAAAATGGCAAATAGGCTGCGCAATAGCCGACCAACTGGGTGAGTGTTCCCCTCGTGCTCTGCTTTTGGTGCGGGAGTCTGTTAATTTCATCAGAGCTACTGGTAATTGCGTGTATGGAGTTGCAGTCCTGGCCTGGTCTGGCCTGCCTGCCGGACAAGTCAAACCGTGAGGGCCAACGAAGTCAGACATAACCCAACGGAACATTCGCTTTGGTTTCTGTTTTTGTGGCTGCTGCGCTGAAAAATATGCGCAGCTCGAAGGGGTCAAAAAGGGGGAGAAGGGGCGCAGGGGTGTGGCAAGGAGAGTCTGTGACTGTGGATGCCATTGCCGACTGGCAACAATTTATTATATTAAGTATTAATGTTGGCTATGCCGCCGCACACAGCGCACTTTCTGTCACTCCCCCTGAGTGTGCGTGTGCGTGTGTGTGTGTGTGAGTGTGAGTGTGAGTGCATGTGGATGGGTGCGTAAGAGGATGTTGGTGTATATGCATAATCCGAAAGCCAAAAGTAATTATATTAAGTAATTGATGAATTTGCCTTTTTACGCGGCAGTCGTCAGACGACGAACGCTTTTGCCAAAGGCCAAATGAAACCCGTCAGTCCGTCAGTCTGACAGTCAGTCTGCCAGTCCGCCATCCCGGCAACAAGCTGCCCCAAAGAGTACTGGAGAAGAAGCGCAGTTTCATTCCGTAGTTATCACGCAGGCAGACACAGCCTATTGAGATAAGGAGAGGGGAAGTTGGGGATTGTGTTATATAGCCAATGCCACATCCACATTCACATCCATTGCCAATGCCAATGGCAGACAAATGGCAGACGGTCCTCGGGTGGCTCCTTTGCTCTGTTGGATATAGTGTAGTTGATAGTCTCGTGAATAGCCCAGACTATGTGGACTATTGGAGTTGCCGTTCGGGTGAAATAAAATTTAATAAAGTGGCAAATAAAAATTTATTGTGTGTCATTTTAGGCACTGTGCGCAGTGCGACAATGACCGACAATTTTGATTTGCACACGGATAGACGTCAATTTCCGGAGCAGGCTGAGTTCTCCGATAAGCTTCAAGAGGTTTTGTCATATGTTTTAAAGATTTATTTGCTGTTTAAATTTAATTGAAATAAATTGCTCTGCTTTTGCGAAGATATGCAATCACATGACTCGAAAGTGGGCTGAGATCTGCCTGAAGTCATTGGTCTTACACAGGGTTGATATTTGTCGACTTTTCAAGTTGCATGACTCGTTGACTGATTGGCCATAAACTTTCAAATGGGGTGCAGCTCTCGGGGGGTTAGTTGTGATGTACTGGATGGGCTGTCTGGCATTTTGCAAAGTCTTTTTCACAAACACACATATCCACATTTACAATCGGAGACTCATTAAAAAGCCAACGGAGAATTACACTTTTGATCACTTTTGATAATGGCCCATTTCATGGCCACTTATCGATGGCGTCGAAAACAATAAATGTCCTTCGAGCAGCAAGTGAGTTAGTGATGGAACTGGACTCCACTCCTTATCAAGGCAATTGGCCAGCCTCATTATGGACTCCGAAGGCAGCCACTGCGAAAAGAAACTTTGAAATTTATTTTGGCCTCCAATTCGGTTGGCTCGCCAACTTTAGCAAAACGCAAAAACGAAACGATACCAAAGTTTATTACTCAATTACAAAACCATCAAAATAAAAGCGAGACACTAGAAACGAGAGGCCAAATGGAATCCGAAAGATAAATGAAATTGATAAGCGCGTAATTTATGTTTGGATTTCGTTTTATTTTGTCATTAACGCACTGTTGCCACATCCCATTTCTCACTCTCATTCTCCTCATTCTCCGCTTCTCTCTTGTATTTGTTTCGTTGTTGTTTCATTTCTGGGCTTGTCGATTTGCAGAGCTGTTGCCCAGGCGGACTTGGATAGATTGGCTTGGATAGGATTTAAATTAAAGATAGACACAAAAAGAGAAAGAAAGAGAGAGATGCGGATAGGGTTGACATATTCCATCAATTGACATTGAATGGAGGAGGTGTGTGTTAAAACTGAATATGTCACTGAATTGGGTGCGAATCTATTTAATGATGCGGGCTGGCAGAATAGTTCCTCCAAATCAATTTCTCCCAAACGTGTTGACATTGAAAACTCTGCTCGATTTTATAGCATTGGCTTACCTTTTTTGACCCAACTTTTCAACATAATCGATCAAAAGTGAGAAGTTGCCAATCGTAAATGACATTGACTAACCAGAGACCATAGATGTGAGTGGGATGCCTTTTTCCGGATATGAGAGCATTAAACGCTCCCCATCTATTGCCATGCCCAAAACGCCCACTTTGCCAGCATTATGCATAAATAATTTTGTAGTAGCAGCAAATAGAACAACATGAGGGGAAAGCAACAAAGGATTCGCTTGCTTCATATAATGAAATATTGAAACATGAAAATTGTCAAAAACAGCGACATCAACAGGGAAGGGGTGCAAAAGGGGGAGGGGAAAGGATAGGGTATGCACATTACCTGTTAGTCCTGTGCGGAAATGAAATTTTCCAATGATATCAAGAGGGGAACAGGGGGAGGACAGAGGGATTGGGATCAATCCATGAGCAGTGCATTTCCCCCTGACTGACAATTTTGACAATTTTTGTTATGCAATAAAAAAGACGAAATGCGCTGGCTGACTGTTATACAAACTGTTATACTGTGGCTTTGCTAATAATCGAATGCATTTCAATGCATTTTCTAATGCTTGCCAATGCATTTTGTGATGTCGTTTGGCTGACGACCGATTAATTAATTGTGATAATTTGCTGCCAGTGGAGGAAATTGATTGAAAATCATGAAAATGCCGACAATAAATGTAGGGAAATGTAATTGCCTTTGGCGATTGTGTATGTGTGTGTGTGCTGTGATTTCAAATTGGTGGTTGGTGGTTGTGGTTTTACCACCCTCATTGCTTCAACTTGAAATTCATTAGCGTCACGTCTGCGCCGTTAACACCTGTAACTGTAACTGTACCTTTGTCGTTAGCGTTACCTGTGCCGTAGCTAGACAGCAGGCCCTTCAGCTGCTAAGAAGACAGCACTCACGAAAATCCACTAAATCAATTCAATTCAATTACGAAACTCTCTCTCCTCTCCTTGTCCGTCAATTAGCGGAGGCTGCCTAAGCGGATACGCATTTTATGTGGCATACTTTTGGGCGGTGGAGAAAAAACCAAAATATATATATATATATATTGGCCTTTAATCAACGCAAGGTAGGCTTAGAGCATAGAGGCTGATTGGATGATTGGATTGCGGCTGGGGGAAAGTGGAGAGTAGGGGACACCATAAAAAAGGTAACCAGCGGAAACTGCGTTTTTATAATTAAACTTAGCCAAGGCAACAAAGAAGACAGAGAACCGGACTAAACGGCACCCAAAGGATACCAAGTGAAAGTGGAAAAAGGTGAAAAAGTGACTTTTAAATTAGCAACGAGCACTAAAAGGTATTTGTGGTAAATCTTCAAGCATATCGAGCTAACCTACTCTGTCTCCCATGATTTTCCATGCTTGGTTCAAAGTAATTTCAATTTAACTTACATTTCATCACACATACACATAAAAGTAATTAGAGCTGACTTTATTTGAATTTAATTAAAATTAATTTTATTTTTGTGTGTGATATTTATTCTTCACTCTTTGTCGTGGCCAACGATTGCCGCTGATTGTGATTCGTTCTTGGCAGGCGACGTAGTCGTCGACGGCCCTCAAAGTGTTGCGGTAATTAAAACGACATTATTCAGAGTTACAAATGCAAAAAACAGCCGCAGAGCAAAAACACTCTCAGGAAAAAAAGGGTCCGGCAAGCGGTTGTTGTTGTCCGTTGGGTCAAAGGCCGATGTCGCTGCCTGTTTCTTGGCCAACGTGTGGCTCCAGATAGGCGTTTATTACTCTCTCTGCGCTGAGGCGGACTATCGAGATGGCAACAAGAAATAAGTCGTTGGAAATCTGAGACTGAGACCGTGACTGGGCGCGTGCTGTGAAACCCTTTTCCTGTGCACGTTCCCTGCCTTTAGTCCTGGCTTGACATAGGGCCAGGCCAAGAAAAGGTGGGTGAAGCCTTTGTGGTTAGGTAAGAAATCAAAAAACGATTAGTCTAAGATTTTTACCCTTGTGGGCGGCGTGTTCTTATACAGAGGTGTAGGCGTGGGCGTGGTTCCCCAGTATGGAAGGACAAAGGCATAAAAGGGGGCCACTGGTAAGTGGCGCTTCAATCTCCTACACATTTCCCATCCAGTCTCCTTGCCAACTGACCGTTCTAGACAAATTTAATCACACTATCCTCTCGACAACTAAAAGCTATTGTCGATAACATTGTCGTTGTTGTTGTCATGCGGTTCAATAAACTTTTGTCTAGCCCAGAAATCCATTAACGCGCCATCGACTTGATCGATTTTCAATGGATTCGATTTTTTTTTGTAACCAGCACTGAGACTAAGACTCGACTCAGGCAGAAACGAATTCCGGCCCGTTTGGCAATCGCAAAAAATGCACAAAAGTATACTATAAAAAGTGCACGACACACCCAGTGGGAGGATGGGAGGTGAAGCGGCAGACTACGACTATTTTTAATCACTTCAACAGTTTTATTGTCTGCCGGCTTAGAGTAAACGCACTGGCAACTTTTTTCATAGATTGCCAAGCGGGGAGAGGGGGCGT
This sequence comes from Drosophila rellima, assembly GCA_035043635.1. Classification (NCBI taxonomy): domain Eukaryota; kingdom Metazoa; phylum Arthropoda; class Insecta; order Diptera; family Drosophilidae; genus Drosophila; species Drosophila rellima. The sequence continues at coordinate 8,934,075 of JAWNMV010000806.1, read as the reverse complement.
GGCAGCCGCCCATCCGTCATAGAAATAGGCTTGCAAAACAAACAAAAACGGAAAATAAAAAAATCAAATGAAAAAGCTAGTGTAAACAAAGGACATACAAAAAACTCGTAAACGTAAACGGAGACAAAAGTCTGGGTCTGAGCCAGGCATTTTAATGCAGGCAACAAGGGGTTAAATGTGTGAGTCAACCGTCTATTCACAGGGCCGTTGAATAATCCCATGGACGGGGCACTCGTATTTATGAAGATATTTCATCACCGCTGCTGATTTTGTCGATAAGCATGAAAGGCGGCAGGCGAGTAAATCTGCCACCTCAACTCCTGCTCACTTCCCCCCCCCATCCTATTAAAGTTTGGGTCTAAACCGACTGGCAAATGCCAGTGCATGATTTTTGCCGCTTTGCCTGACGTTTAACAGCCTTTTCATCCAGACGTGCGTCATCGTCTTCATATTCGTGCTTGGCCTGAACCTGTTCGTGTCTCCAAGTGTTACACATTTGCATTTTGCTGGCAACAAACATCGTCATAGTGTGCGCAAAAAAAAATAGCAAATATTCTTAGTTTGCCCTTTCGTTATGAAAAGTTGCGAGTTACCTTTTGTTTTTCTTCTTTTCTCTAACTTATTTTTTGTGCGCGGCATTTTTAGACGCTTATAATTGCTCCATTAAAATTTGTTTATGACCAAAGTTTATACTTGACAAGCAGGTCGTGTTGTGCTGCTAGTAATTAGAATGTCAAAAGTAACCTTCCCACAGCCAGGTGCTATTTTTGGGCTGCTTTCCTCCTCCTCTCCGATCTTGAGTGGATTATTCAAGCTTGCATGTGGAAATACCACGGAAATAAGAGAAACTTTCTGTTTAGTTTATTAGAGCTGCCATTATTATCAAGGATTCTAGTGAATTATACTATTCACACTCACACCTTCACACACACAACCTTCGCACTTTGAAATTGGCAGTGATTGAATGCCTGAATCTGAACCCGTACCCAAACCCAAACCTCTAATGGAATACCAAATCGGTTCACATCACTGTGGATCATTTGTTAGATGACACATAGAAAACTTTACTTTTACCTACCATCATTTACCGAAGGTCGGGGCAAGGTCAAGCGACCTAATGGCTTTTTATTTTTAGTCTATGCTCCTACTGGTCTTGTTTTTCCGCATCCGGTTGCCTTTTTGGGGGAAATGTAATATCTCGTTTAGCGTTGCACTAAAAGGTTTTCACGACCTTTTTAATTATACTTTAAACAATAGCACAAGCTTTCACATACACACGCACATACATACACATACACTCTCACTCTCACAAGCCCATACGACCACGCCTTCCGGGACCAGCCCATTTTTGTGCCTTGGTCCCGACCCTCTCTTCGAATTGCCAGCGATTGCGATTTGCGCTTGATTAAATTCTAATTATAAATCGTGCGTATTTCCCACCGTTTTCACCCCGCTTCTTTTCTGTTCCATTTTCCTTTTCCGTTTTAATTTTGCTACTACCATTTTCCGTATTGGCCGTTTTCGCTTTTTGTTTACCATTTTCCTTGAGTTTTACGACTTTTTAATGATTTTGACTGCCAGTCACTCATTTCGCCACGTTTCAAGCTCTTGTTGTTATTGTTGCTGTGGCTTTCCCCCGCACCTCTCACCTGACACTCCTCTATTTTCAATACTCGTGCTCTGCGTGTTCGGTCTCTTTTTTGGCTTTTGATTTCGCGCTGGAAACAATTTTTCCAATTTTCTTCGACTTTTTGTTTACGTTTCGACAGTTTTGGGTCCTCAATGGGTTTGCTTTGGCTCGGTTCCGTACGTTTCGGTTCCGTTCGGTTCAGCTGAGTTTTGTAAGGGGGTCGCTGATGGCTTTGCGTGCAATTGGCGCTGTTCCTCGGATTTCACCTCCTTCCTTCATCAACCGCCTCTCCCATTTTGTTTACTGCTAATGCGACTTTTAACGCTGATTAATGTTCTTCCTACAACGCTTCCTTTTACCTTTGCTTTTGGGCTTGGATCTGGGTCTGGATCCGGGTCTGGGTCTAGAAGTGGGTTTTGGTTTCCATTTGGCATTCCTTTTACTGCTCTTTCACGGCTTGCATGTCAAATGGGCTTTCTTTTTGGGGGCATTACGAGAATTACGAGTATTGTTTCAGGCGCTGCGTTTATTAAATTCATTAAAAATATTCATTTCAACCGCAGCGACCAAAGCAATAACAACGACAGCTACGACAACTACGACAACAGCAACATCATTTGCAACAACAGCAACAACACGAAGAACATTTAAATATTTGCCAACAGGCAAATTGTTTGCTGGCTGTCACATGTCAATAAAATTAACACTTGAATGGCAAAGCAAACGGTCAGATTGGACAGAACACAGACGACGGACAAACATACAAACAAGGGAAACATGGCAACAGCAAACAAGAACAGCAACGACAACAACGCCAACAACAACAGCAACAGCAATAATATATTTTTTAATTAAAACAACAACAAGCTGGATGGCCGAAAGGACAACGAGCTAAGCTGCCTGCAATAATTTGCTTGACAGCTGCAAATGCAAATTTCTGCACGAGCTAAATTGAAATTTATACAGAAAGAACGTCACAGCGTCACAGCTAACCAAGCGAGCCAATGGGGCGTATGCGTTTTATTGGCTTTCAAGCTCAAAATTCTCCACTTTGCCACACTCGGAGAACTGACTGTGGACAGCATCCAAATGCAAATTGTATTAAGTGCTTGTTGCAAGTGAATTGCAGTCTAAGCAACAACAATAACAAGTCATATATTGTTTTTATAATCAATTTGGAAGTGCATAAACTTTCACAGTTTGAGAGCAATTGCATATTTCCGGTCGTTTAACTGGAAATGGCGCCTAAAAGGTTGTAACTGATAATGCCATTCGCCATTTTGTTGTCGTTTATTTACCTGTTATCATTAGTTTACCATATTTTGCAGTTGTCATAGTTTTTATTATCCAGCCCCGTACTAATTTATGATGCCAATTACAGAGGGAATCCCGGGGGAGGAAACGAGGTGATGGGATGAACAATTATTACATTTGAATTAGAATTTTAATTAGTTTAAATTGCATTTTCAATGCTTGGACACTAGGCTAATGGCCTTGGGCATAAGAGAAAGAGACAGCGAGACGGAGAGAGAGAGAGAGAGAGAGAGAGAGAGAGAGAGAGAGAGAGAGAGAGAGAGAAAGAAGGAGAGATAAATATGGGAAAATATATGCAAGCGAACACTGAATGTGCGTGTCTGTGTCTGTCACATTGCAATTAAGTGCATTTTCTCTCCGATATTAATCAATTGAAAATGATTATTGCTTAATTTATTGTTAGAGCAAAGTCGAGTCTACTTTATGGTGTATTATCAAGTCAGATTCACGGACGACAAAAACAAACAAACTCTGGCAAATCATCCTCGTCCCACTGTGCGCCCGAGTGAATGCAGTGTGAATCTGTTGTTGTTCATTGTGTGGCATTTTGGCAAGACATTCGAAAATACTCAGTATCATAATGCAAATAATGCTAAAAGTCCATTGTCAACACACAGACAAACCCAAGCAGTCAGTGTATAGTTGAAATAATTGTTTGTGCGAGGCTCTATAACATTTGGCCAAGAGTTTGTTAGAGAGACAGGAATAGGTCGATGGGTCGTCGTCCGATTGCCATTGCCATTGCAATTGTCAGTCGAGGCTTTGTCCGAGCCAATAAAATATGAATTTATGGCCTATTTGCATGGCTTTTGCGCATAGTCAAGTCAAGTCAAGTATTGTGCAATGCAACAATATTCTTGCGCATTTGGCCAAAAGAGTTTGAAAATTCGTAAACAAGCAGCTAAGTCATATGCAAAGCCAAATTAAGGCTAAAAACTTGGCCAGCTTAATGAGCTTATACATACAACGTCAATGCCGATGCATAGGGAATGTCTCTGTGATTGTATGTGTGAGGGCTTTTGTGTCCTAAAGCTTGCAAAAAAGCTAAAAGCACAGGGCCAGGCCAACTGCTCGATTCTGCTGTATCACTGAAAGCGTTATAAGCAGGATTCCATAAAGCGACTTGGGACCTTAATTCCGTTAGACTTATGGGTTGAGATATAATGGGGGATGAATTGGTTCTGCTTTGTGGCCAGAATAGAATGTCGCCTTTTTAGGGTATAGGAAACAACCCAAATTGCTGACAAGGTGAAACCTCAAAATTTGCATTGCCCACATCTGTGATATTCAGTTCCAGATTCGAATTCAGATGCGAGCGAGGAGCTCTAAATGCTTTGGGAGGCAGCATTTCAATGGCATATTGAATGTACAAAACTCGACACAAATTTCTAATTGACTAACTCAATTTGAAGGCAACTGTACGGCAGTTGATGATGACGATGCTGTTTTTACTCGTAGTTGCTTGTCCTACGCAAACAAACAGAAACTTCATGCTCTGTCTTCATCTTCGTCCCCTTGGCATTTAGTCCCCCGACCACGCCCTTTTTGAACGAAAGTTTAGTGTCAAATGGGTAAATTTGATTATGATTCTTAGTTGGGTTATGATAATCGAGTTGGAAATACTTCAAAGTTTCGTTGATGGCTCTGCGCCAGTTTGTATGCCACGCTATTTGCGTCTTAAAGTCTGCGCCCAAAAGACTTTTAGTTTGGCCAACGAATTTGGGCGAAATTAACTCGTTCAAAAGTCAAAAACGGCCATCATAATAAATGGATTGCTTCAAATTGAGAGCCAGTCCTCCTCTCCACACAGCACCCAGAAATATACCCATGAAATATGCATTAAATCGCTTCGAGTCGAGTTGGGGATTATATATTCATGGATGTTGCAGTTGCAGCTGCAGCTGCCACTTATCGTTTTGCATTTTGGCGGCTGCCAAATGAGCTGCCAAATCAAAAATCGTTGGCGTGCTCAAGTGCCAACTCCAAAGCTTTTGAACTAAAGAAGGGGCCAAAGCACTTGGGCAACAGTTTTGGCTGGCTAAAAAGTGAAAATGCAGAGTTGATTGCGAATTTGTAGCTATCGTTGAATGTGGGCCAAAAGTGTCTAGAATGTGGTACATCCTTTAGCCTTCATTTTAGCAATTAGATCTTTAAACACTTCAATCAATTAATATTATGACCACACTCGCATGCATGCAAATGCAAATTATTCAAATTATAGAACATTTCTCAAATGCACACAAAACAACCACAAAACAACCAAATAATTTTCATATAATTTGTACAAATTTTTCGTATTCGATTTTCAAATTCAATGGATTATTTATGCAAAAATGCAATCTAAATTAAATATTAAATGGAATAGAATGTGTGTGCGAGTGTGAGGAGGTGTGTGTGTTCTCTGTGAGTGTGTGTGTGTGTGTGTGTGGCTAATGAAGCATGCGATGCACACCAAGTGCGACACATTCACACCTGAAATTATCTGTCGACTTTAAGGGGCGTGTCAGTCAACCAGTTGCAGTTGCAGTGCCCTTCGTAACAGTCCAGAATGTAATATTTAACGGCATTTTATGCAAATTGAAATTATGTTAATGGCCAACCAACAACAGTAACAATAATGACAAATATTATGGAAAAAGTCAAACAACGAGAATGCAAAATACTGTCAAACAATGAGAGGACAGACACCGAGTGAAAACAAGTAAAGAATGGAAGGAGGAGCAAAAGTCTGTACACATCTTTAGCCAGCAATTGCATTCATTCATTCACCCTTGCACTCATTCATACATTCATTCATTCATTCACTCATTTCGAATTCTGTTCGCAATTCGCTTAAAGCATTTTGCATGTTTAACCATTTTCCAGTCTCTCTGAACGTTGCAAGTACGAGTATTAATAATAATGAATGAATGCCTGTAACGGCATTTGCATCTGCAACATAGCAACTGGCAACTTTGCATCATTTGCATTTTCATAATAATCATAATAATAATGTGTGCAACACGGACAACAAAAACAAAGAGATAAACAGACAACTGTCGGTAATGATAATAGGCATATAAAAGCGTTGCATGCCACTGTGTGTGGCAATTATCGTGACGATTGTGAGAGGATCGAGTTCTGAAGGCCGCCGAGTTGATGAGCTCTGCTGAACCGCCTAACTGGTTGCTCTTCCTCCTGTTTCTCCTACTGTCTGTGCTGCAGTTCATCAACATTTTGTCACGACGCCAAAGCGTATGCTTTAAATTCTTGTTGTCAAGCTAAATTAAACACAACGAAACAGACATCGGCATGTTACATGTCTTTGTCCCTACCTCAATCCTCTCTCTTTAGTTGCATATTCGCACACTGCTTCTACTCATTAACACTTGGTTTATATTTGCTTGAATGTGCATTGTGTTGTCATAATTATTATGCATGACTGTCGGTGTGGGTTTGGTGTGTGTGGTACAATTCCTATTAGCATTTGGCTGCTTTGAAAAACTTTTTAAATTATTTCGTCATTCTTATCGTTATCCGTTGGAATACTCTACATAACTACTCTTTTGAGAATGGCTCTGTCTGGAACTTTTCACTCTTGCACCTTATCTAGTTATTTTCGAAAATCTCCGTTAGATGTTTAACTCTAAGCGTGGTTTAAACAAATGCTAAAAATAAAGCGAGCAGTCTTTTTTTTTTAATATTTTAGCTTTTTTTTTTTGTGAACGTTTTCCGTTGTTTTTCTCTAAGCGTACTTACACTCTTTTACAATCACAAATTCAACTTAACGGTTGCTTTAAGAAAATTTCGCATACGTACCTAAAATGAGAAGAAATCAAGTTTATGAAATTAATGAAAAGTATTTAAATCATAATATATATGTTTATAGAAATTTGACCTCAAATTTCAAGTGCGGCTTAAGAATGCAATACAAACCAATCAACATTCAATAAGCAGCTTTCAGCCTCATCCAAAGGAAACAACAAAAACAGAAACACACATGCACGTAGTGGCAAGTTTTGGCCAACGGCTTTGAGACGCCTCTAAAGTGCTGTCAATCGCCATACGCCACACACACAATCACTTGCAAAAAGGGAAGTAAAGCAATTTGAAATTGAAAACTGCAGCAAATTAATCAAATGCTTTTGGCCGACAAGTCTGGCCATCACCATCCGTTGGGTGGCCATTAGAAAGACGCAAAAAATAGGGCCAAAGGAAACAAGTCGCGCAAACAACAACACACGAAAATGTCAGTCAGTCAGCAAGACAGAAGCCAGCGATAAAGCCAAAGCCAAAGGCAAAAAGCAACAACGAAACTTAAACGCCACCGAAATCGAAGCAACCCTTCCGGCAATCCGAGTGTGTTCGGGTACTAACACACATATATACACACGCACACATATATACACACATATATACACACATACTCGAATAAACTTATATAGCGCAACGCATTAAATCGATAACACGATTTTTCAGCACGCATACACAACTGCGAGTTAAATTGTCAGTTTCATTACGTGGCAGGATTTCTTTCTCCTTTATTTTTCATTTCTTTTCTTTTATTTTATTTTTTTCATTTTTAAAGCCAAATCACTACGTCTGCGCGTGAGTTGGATAGACGTTCTTACTCCATGGGCTTCCCTTTAGCCTTCAACTTCCCGCTTGCCCTCATGCCTTTCGGCCCTTTCGCTTCCATTTCTCACATTGCGACAAACGATTTTTCAACTTGGCGCTTCGTCGCTGCGTTCTTGCATTTGATTTTGTTGCTCTTCTGTTTTTTCTGTTTTTCTGTGGTTTTTGGAGCTAGCAAACTCAATTCTAGTCAATTCTGGCCAAAGGCGTGCCAAAAAAAGCAGAAAACACTGCACGGAGCACACAGTTTTTTGCTCCTCGGAGACTCGACTCGACTTGCGAATGCTCAACGCTGGCGAGTTCAACAAACATTTAACTGATTGGCTGGGCGTGTGCGTGTGCCTTGCCTCAAGTTGCCTGATTTTTTGATTTGCAATACACCTGGGAGGCAGTCGTCTTTCATATCACCCTCGCCTTTCACCCACATCTACCCTCGACTCAAGACGGAACTCGAAACAAGGGACCACCACGAAAATGTTTAGCTTATTTGCTACAACTGGAAAATAAATTGTCTGTGCGTGCAGTAATTGTAAATTGCGTTTTTGGGCCTCGACTAGATTCACTGGCACAATGAATACCCCAGAATAGAACAGTTGGCGTGGCAAAAGTCAGTAATGTAGCCAAGTTATTGACACCTCTCGATGTATCTATCCTATGAATTTTTGATCGACACTAAAAGCACAGCGAAACCCCGTCAAACTCATCCATTTCTGGGTGCTCTGATTGCGACTGTGAGTCGTGTCTGTTGGGAATATTTTGTGGGCCAATGTCTGGCATACAAAGTATTAGAGATCAGACGGCCGTCTCAAGTTTTGGTAACGTTCCTTACGTGTAACGCCCAGAAGTATGCAACAATTTCGGCCAAATTTTCTGCTGACACAAATCAGCTACTGGCAATAACTCAAACTATTCCAGGCCATCCCCGTGTCATCCAATAGGGCGTGCAAAATCAATAACCATAAACCAAAGTTCTTATGCCTACACCGAAATCATATGAAAGTATGCCACATGCTTGGGGAAATCACTAAATTCAGTGCTCAGTGCAGTGAGGTCGACTCGAGTGAAGTCAAGTCGAGTCGAGTCGAGGCGAGGCAGGCAGCCAACATGGCTCATCATTTATGGAATGTGGCAGGCACACACACATACACATACTCACAGCCACCTTCTATTCGTGTACTGGGAGCTATGCAGTAGCATTTCGCATAGCACGTTGATAACTGAGACTGCTTATCACGCCGACTCCTCGATTCCTCGTCTTAGACTGCATGTGACATTTGCATGCTTACTTAAACAGCAAAAAGCTGAGCCTGAATCGCACCAGCCGTGGCACGTTTGGGCCGTCAGCTATGCTATACATTTCGGTGGCGCTGCGACTACCACAAATGGTACCTCAATGCCTGCTTGGTAAGGAGCCCGACGCAGGGCAGAAGCAGCCGTTACCTGTCAGGTCTCTCTGTACCTCGCAGTTGTTGTACTCTGCTAGGTAGTTGGCAGTTGGCAGTCGACAGTCGACGTCCTGTTGACGTCACATCACACACGTGTGTAGTAAAAATCAGACGTGTGCCACAGCGCCACTGCCGTGACTTGGAGCGAGATCAGCGGAGAAACTGAGATGCGGCGAGACCAAGGCGAGGACGGAGCTTCATGTACTTTGATTGCCTGCACGTTACCGTACAATTTTCGGTATGATGGCGGCAACATTTCATGATTTCTCGTACGTGTTTCTCGCTAAGAGCACGCGCACTCAACGACATCGACAGCGGCATTTGTATTGGTATTAGTAATGGGAGCGATATTGGCATTGGCCAAGTTGGTTGGCAGCTAACTTCACCGTCTGTCCTTTTATACCCTTCCAAAAGGTGTAGTAAATATAGTATGGTATATATTAAATTTGTGTAATGTCTAAAAGGGGGTGATACAAATCCAAATTATGGATCGACTTTTAAATCAAAATTTTCGAAATATCAAAATATTGTCAAATTACATCACTCATTTTCTCTAGATCCATGAGCTGATGCCTCGTATTTTTAAAGCAATCTTGATAAATATCAATTGAGATATTTCACCAATCCCACAGATTTAGCATTTGGTACATTCTAAATACATTCTACATCTGATAGTTTTAAGAATATAAATGTGAAAGTTTACCAATTAAGTTAATAATGGCTACTACATTAATTTATAAGGAAATCCTTTAATCACTAGGTTGTAAGATTATAAAATTACAATTTAATTAGATTGAAATTATAAAAGAAAATGGTCAGATATTAATTATACAATGTTCTTCAAGGGTATCTAGTTTTCAGCATGCCAAGGATAACCTTTCTTTTCCAATGTGCATAATGTATGCAAGCTTTTTGTATATGAGGCAATGTTTGCTTGCCCGGTGACTGATGATGGTTTGACTTTGGTTTTGCTCTTGGTTGGAGCAGATTTTCCTTACTCGTAAATCAATGGTGCAGTTGAGGCGATGCTGATCTCTTTAGTCCTGCCTAGCCTAGCAGGCATTGCATGAACAAGCAAATATATTCGGGATATCGAATCATACCGAAAGTTCAGTGAAACATTTTACAGATTATATTTAAAATGACCAAGTCACCGTCATATTCAGTCAAGGTCATTCCTTGGTGGAAACCCAGCCGTAACACAAGGATCGGCAACTGGGCTTTTCAAATTGTCTCCTTTTTTTATCCGCCCTCTAGAATACGGGGTGCTCGAATAGTATATGAAGCAGAAGATCCTGAGCCAGACGTATTTAATTTGTCGCTGACACTTGGCTCCTTCTTGATCTCCTTACTCTGCATTGTGATTTACCGGATCTACAAAAGACACTATCGTGGGGTAAGTGTACATGGAGAATACATCCGAATAGTATCTATAATTCTTACTCAGCTCAGATAACTAATTGGACAGTGAATCCCAACGAATACCCAAATAAAATCGAAACAGATCTGAAGAAAGTTTAAAGAGCAAGAGCAATCATTATTTTGTTTTTAAAATTATCTTTTGAGCATTTGTAGACCATTTCATTTAAGCTCTCCCCATTTCTATCTCAGTCGATTGCGCAATAAAATGAATTGGGTTTCAGTTTTATGAACGACAATCACATGGCAGACTCTGCACATGGGATTAGTGGGCTGCTAACTTGGCTTGGAGCTGCCTCGATTGCAGCAGAAAACGGCAAGTGGTTTGTGGCAAGCGGGAAGAGGCAAGAAGCAGAAGGGAAGAGGCAAGGGAGAAGCATTAGGGCAATCATTTGGCAGCGCATGTGTCGGATTATTTTGTTGGTTTGGTTTGGTTTTATTTAAATTTCAAATCCGGCTTCTTTTGGCCATCTTTCTTGGCTCCTTTTGGGGTGTTTGTTTATTTGGTTGTGTCGCCAAAAGCTGACAGCAGTTGAAACTGTTGGCTAAGCTTCCTTTTGCTTTATTTTTACCAAACAAATTAATGATTGCCGTCAAGCAAATAAATCAAAAGCTTCGAGAGCGTCTGCTTCTGTTCAGATTTCAAGTCACTAGAAGCTGCTTAAAGCTTCCCTCGCCCACTTTCAGTTGTAGCCTATTGGTAGGCTTTAGTTGTTGTTGCTCTTACTGTTGTTCTTTTTGTGTTGTGTTGTCCATGTTGTTGTTGTCGCATCCGCCAGCCTTTTTCCACTCAACTAAGCGCGCATGCATTCATTGATGATGTATGTATGTGCCTCTATTTTCGCACACATGCACACTACATGTATTATATATTTACTAGAGTTACACAAGAGTGAGTTTAAGAGGATAAAGGGGGTGAGGAAGTGAGGGGGAATATTTGGGTATCCACTTGGCACCATCCGCCATTGACACAACATAAATAACCGTGCTAGCCTGTTATAATTTATAATCCTTGCTTTACCCACAACACCAACAACACCAACAACAACAACAGGAACAACAACTCAATGAGAACCGCTGAGAGCGTAAATATTTTGCCAGCTTTTCTATTTTCTTGTTTTTAGTTCCTGCCCAGTCAAAAGTGTTGTGTGCAGGATCTTCTTTCCGCCAGCGCCCGTCCTGTCCAGACTTCCATCCAGGTTGCCTGCACAAATATTTTGTTAGTTGTTCTCGAGGCCAAAACCCGCCCGCCCCGCTCTGCTCCTCCCACAGTCCGCCTTTGTCACCCAATGCAGCATTTAGTTTAGTGTATGCTGCTAGTTTTTGACAAAATGAGGTCAAAAGTTTATTGGCTAACATTTTGTCCACACAAACAAGTGTTATTTGTACATTTGAGTGTGTGTGTCGTTAATGTGGATTTCTTCTTTTTCTCGAATCGACAATCGACAGAGATCCATTTTAAATGGTAATGTGTGGTCAGATTTGATTGTGAGTAGAATTTAAGAGATTTGAAACTATTAATGCACAATTATTATCAAAATTAAGAATACGAATCGCGATTAAATTCGCCGTTAAGCCATGCGGCAAACTAATAAACTCTAAATATATTATGTGGCCTATACTCGACAGCCACCTGCTCGATTACAACAACAAGAGCAACAACAACAATATCGTGTGTCCTGTAATGTTGATAATGTAATTGAACAACAGCAAAAAACTAAATTACACGTACACAGAAACCAACTGTCAAATGTTCTAAATTTTAAGCTATTTAAATTATGGCGAGCATTATTAGAACAACAACAACAAAAGCAACAGGAAAAACAAAAACAAAAACTGAAGCTCAAATATTGTTGACAAATAATCGTACAATGCAAATTGTATGGAGGCCCCCTAGGAAAACGTGGAAGTGTGGAAAAGGGATTGAAAACTATTTTAATTATTTATAATAAATCGCTTAATATGTTTGTCAGAAGCGGACAAAGCGCATGCATCTGATAATTACGCCAACCTCCATCCCGTCCCCATTCCGCCCACTTATTGGTCCGATTCTCAGTTTTTGTAGCTCCTGTTTTCATATTTTCATGAACGAGTGCAAATCAAAAACACCACAAAGCAACGTTCAATCAATAAAATTTAACAAGTTTGGACAGAATAATACTCTAATAATAATTGAAATCCATCAATGCTGTAAATCTCCACAATTTTGGAGAATGTTGGTCCTATGGTATTCATTGGTACTTCCATGTATCTATATCATCTTATTATCTATCAATCGATCCATCTATCTTTTTCTTCATCTTTCGATTTTCTGCTCAATGTTTTTCTATCTCCCTATCCTGTCTTCATACCATTCAGTCTAAATGCATTGGTCTAAAGTTTAATGAGGGAAGATTAATAGACAGCCTTAGCTATGGTAACTCACAAAACAGAACAATGACAATTCATCACAACCCCTTGAAGTATATTTTCTACTCGTTTTTGGTAGCTTTGATTTATGACAGCTTTTCCTTCACTGTTTTTTTGTTATTCTCCTTATTGCTTTAGCTTGAACAGTTTATAGAGTTGGCTTTTTAATTAAGCGACAATTGTTATTGTCTCTCGTCAGTTGCGTTTACATAATGAGTTGGCGATGATTGGCGAATCCCGGATTAGGGCTTCGCAATAAAGAAGCTCTCTAAGACATTTGAATAATGAATGTCAAGTCGTGGCAAAAATATAAGCCTAGCCATAGGCCATAGGCCATAGGCCATAGTCTGACTTGAGCTGCTTTTATTCTCTAAGCCGACAGGCAGGACACTTTGCCTACAGCTCCATTTCTACCTCTACCTACTCCTCCACCTTCTCATTTATGTCCATGTCAGTCAGTTGTCAATGGAGGTCCCCTGGGAATCCTTATCCCATGTGGCTTACATAATTGAGACACGGCGGATGATGCCGGCTAAGTAGAACTGGTCAACTAATTGTCTGCTCCTGCCTTGCCGCTTGACTTTAAACTAATGCTGGTAATTGATGTCATTATGTCGTTTGTGATTATCTGAGTTTGCCTTGAATGCCTAATGCTCTGTTGTGCCTTGAATTGAGTCGTGTGCCTTCCATTTGGCATTGCATACAATTAGAAGCACCAAAAGGTAAATCTCATTTATCAATCACGTTCTCATCTGTGTGAGTGTGTGTGTGTGTGTGTGTGTGTTAGTGTGTGTGTGCGATCCTTTGCAGTTGACAGTTTGAATATTAGATAATTTACTAAAGCAGCATTGATAATGATGCTTCAGCTTGATATGTGAATCACACGAAGAGAGTCCATGCTAATAGCCTTGACTTTCGACTGCTATTTGACCCCAAAATCTAGACCACACACTCACGCACACATGTACAGATACACTTATGCACAAACACACAAACTAACACATTAGCAGAGAAATCTTACTTTCTTAAAGAAGAGTACAAAAGTTTTGTCCAGCCAACATATTGTCGCACTCTATAAATTATGCGCATAAACGAGAAGTAAGAACCGAGAACCGAGAACTGAGAAGCAAATAGTAGAAAGCATGTAAAATAGCTATACACACACACAGACACATACAGACACACACACACGGGTTGTGTGTTTTCGGGTGGGCAAAGAAAGAAAAACCAACCAAGCAGAACTATTACAATGGCAAAAACTTTAACGAATCATGTGAATGTCTGAGGGGGATGAATCTCCGACTTGTCGAGGGAGCAGGGAAGACTCAGCAGGGAAAGGGATGCAGAAAATACCGTCATTGCCTTTCCTGTTCTGGCTCTGTACATGTGTAATGTGCCTAGGCTCAAGCACACCATTAGATTGCTCTTGTTAACCCTGGATGCAGCTTTGGGGATGGTAAGCTGGAAGGTTGGAATTCCTCTGCTCCTTTGTTTGTTAGCTATGGGCCTTAAAACTTGTCACACTTGTCAAGAAAACTTGCAAAAAGTCTGCCACGTTGGAGCATCCACACACAGATATGATAAGAGAGACAAGATAAGCGGCTCCACAAACTTTGTATAAATCAAGATGTCACATGTTAATGAGTAGCCTCATCTCATTCATCGCAACTCTTTGACCTCCCCTTCTTGTTCATTCAAAGGTGGCACGGTGAACTGAAACCACTGTGCGACTACGCCACTTTCCCTTATCATTTGGAATTTCAAACATGCTTTTTTCTGTTTTCATTGCCTGGCACCTTAGATTGCAACGCTTCTAAAAAGTGGCAAGGAAAACTTGCCACAGGGCAGCAGCACACATACACAGACAGCAAAAAACTGTGGCATACTTTTGCATGAAGAGAGAGAGACAGAGAAGTTGATTCTCTGTCCCCAACCTCAGTTGGTTCTCTGTTGTCCCAGCAAACGTTTAGAGCGATAAAAGCGCTGAAGAGCACAAACAAAAAATAAACATTTTGTTAGTTGCATAAATTTGGTTGTAGTTGTTGCTCTTGTTTTTGTTGATGCTGTTGTTGTTGTTGTTGGACCCGCTTGTTTCGCTGTCCCCGATAAAAACAGCGGCAGCAAAAAAGTGTCGTTGAGGGACCAACTTCAGCTGAAACAACGCAGTTTAGATAAGTACATGAGGGTGTGTGTATGTGTGTATATGTTCACATGAGATACATCAGATACATCCAGATACATCTGCAGTGGAATGTTTTAAATGCAAAACAGGAGTTGCCTGTTAGAAGAGTTCTCTTTGCCGAAGATAAGGGAGTACTTAAAGTCACAGTCAGTTCAATGGCCTGTTCAAGAATCAACCAATCTCCTTCCTTCCCTGCCAGCCGCACAGTAAAGCACTCAAGGCTCAAACATCCTTGGAATATTGCACACCCATTTTGTATCTCTATTTACAATTTATGCGGCACGTAAAGGTAAATAAAGTTGCAACAAGCGTTGCACACGCGACGTTGCCCCACTCGTTGGTGGTTTTGCCATACAAATCCCAAAACCATTTCACTAATTGAAATGAATTTTCATATACGACGACGACAACGTCGACGACGTCAGCAACCCGTCGAGAAGCGCAACGATGACTGACTGTGTGTGTATATGTAGGTGTATTTTCTAGACACTTTCGTGTGGCAGCAGAAAATTGCAATAACCTCGGGCAACAGCAACAACGTTGAGACACCCAAGACACCTGAAAATGCCACAGTTGAATGACTCTCTACAAAATCTTTAAGAGTCTTTAGGAATATTTTAAAATCACAAAAACGAGATTGATTATATATTAAAACTTAAATATCTAATAAGTAATCAGCCATTTGGCTCGTCTTCTTTTATGATTTGCATAAAGGATTTTAATTAAAATTTATATGGAATGGTTGCGGTTCTTCCTGCTGAGAACAACAAGAAAACAGCCGCACTCGACATGTCTCAAGTCGAAGGGAAAGTCGTCGTATGGGAAATGCAGTGACGTTTTGTTTAAATAATTATACAATTTTCCGACTGTCGACGGTCGACTGTCGACTACCTCAGCTTAGAGCCCTAGTGGCCGCTTCCCCAGTACATTTTCAAGTTCATAATTATGCGGTGCCGGCTTGGCAAGCCCCTTTACTTGTCATCCTTGGCTAAATGCATTTTTCACGTCCTGAGTTTTCATTTTTCAGTTATTTTCAATGCGAAAGTCACAGAAGCGAAAGCACAAAAGATCTCTGGGGTGCGGAGAGGGAAAGCGGGGGGAGTAGACGCCTGCCTGTCGGCATTTCCCACAACGGAAGTCATCATACTTGCGCTTGTTTACATTCTGCTCGGGCCTTCTTTTTCTTCTGCGTGCTACGCTGCGTATACGTATCGTGTAATGCGGCTGGCATGGGAATGTTGCCTTTTGAAAGGCGTTGAGCGTGGCGTGTAAATGCAAAATGGCGACAAAGCTCGCCTACAGGGAACAAACTTTGCCCCTCTCTCTCTCTCTCAATCTCTCTCTCTGTCTCTCTCTGAGGGCGTGTGTCTGTGTGTGTGTGATTATGTAAAGCTATTCTAAGGCTTTTGCTTGGCTTTTTTCTTTGTCGCCTGCGCTGGGGTAACATTATTTTAATTAACATATTTATATGTGGGAAGGCTCAGAGGCAACAAAAGCGACAGCCACATCACATCACATCACTACAGCACGTGTGTGTGTCTGTGCATTGCAATTTTAATTACATAGACGCGACAATAATAACAGCAACAGGAACAAAACGCATAGAGTGCATTATGTTTCACATATGAAATCATTAAAAATTGTTTGCACAGCCAAATCATTAAAAGCATATAAATTATGTACGCAGATAACAGCTGCCCCGCCCATCCAGAAGTTGCCCCTTTACTTGCTTTACTTGTAACTTTGAAATGCCAGCCCGCATATACATAATTATGTAGCATAAAAATGCCACAACAGCTGCAAAGACAAAAATTGTTTTGCCAATGTTTTGCATGCCTCAAACAGTTGCCACCGTTTGTTGCACACTTTTCGGGGTGGTTTCCTCAGTCTTTGGTCGGTTGAAGACTGAAGATTGTAAAGAGGCTGCACCCAGATAATGAAGTTATTTCATATGCGGCGCCTAAAAGTATGCTTTAAGAAATTGCAAAGTGCTGAAAGAAAACTTGCTCTAATGAACAGACAGAGAGTCTGTTCTAAGGGTATATATCCATCAGGTATTTTGGCCAAAAATGTTTTAGTGTCTGCGGAATGTCAGTCAGCCTGGGACGATGGGGAATTAAGGCAAAGGCCAAGCCACGAGAACAGCTTTGAAGAGCTTTGCAGAAAATTGTTCGGTGCGTGATCATAGAAAGCACTTTGTTATAGAGCAATTCTCTTTATCCCGACCCCAATTCTGCATCCATCCATTTATTCATTCGCTCTCTGGCACTGGACGACCCAACCGCACTCAATATCAATAAATCCCCAACAATCTGCACTCAAAAATCAAAAGATACACGGCGGATAGGTAGACAGGCGAACATAAAATGCCAATTTCTAGTTGCCAAATGGTTATTGCCCTGCCGCCAACAACAGCAGCAGCAGCAAAAGCAACAGCAATGGCATTGGCAACAGCAATTGCAACAAATTTGCCACATACGAGCACAAGCAACAAATAGCCAAAGCACATACACAGAGAGTAAAAGAGAAAGAGAGAGAGGGAGACAGAGAGCCGCAGTGGATAAAGTTAAGTGCAGCGACAGCATAACAGCTTGTAGAATAGACTTCAGTCGAGAGAACCCGACTGTTTGAGTCCCTGTATACTATTCTTCTTCTTGAATATCTCCTTTTCTCGATTGCTGGTCAGAGAATATACTCAGAATATACTCAGAATATACTCGGAAAATACAGGAATCCATATTAAATATATCTGTTGTTGTTGCTGATATAAAATATACATATCTTGTCTTTCTTAGTCTGTTGCCCACATTTTTTTTATCAACTTAATAGAACCATTGCACTGTTAGGTACTGGGTCCAAATAACGAGGAGTCAATTTGTTGCTTCTGAACAGGTTAAAGCAGATTCACACAAAAGATGGCTTAAATATGACTAAAAGGAGGTGGAAAAGGGTTTAATGATTAAATAAAATTAAATACTGTGCGTATAAAGCAGATATTCTCGTTTATGGCCAGAACTGCAGTCTGATAATAGCAAATGAAAATACGCGTAGGAGAGAGGGTGTGGCGGTGAGAGGGAAGGGGTCTGCGAACAGTACTTAGCAGGCATGAAATTTATAAATTACTGCGCTGCGCCATAATAAATTTCAGTTTGCGTAAAAACGCAAAATTTATATACACTATGCAGCACTACAAAAAGGCAAGGGGTAAGGGGAAAGGGAGAATGGAAAGGGGGCAGGCGAAGAGCAGTATAGTATGGAATGGACTCTGAGTGCAGTGAAAAACCCATTATGAATGAATTTAGTAGCAACGGCAGCAAAGAGCACAAAAACCAAAACGTGCTCGCACCGCTCGTCGTATTTATACAAATTTAAAGCATTCACCCACCCGGCAAGAGGGTGGCTGGGTGGTTGAGTGCTCGAAATTTACGAGTATTTCCATGGCTGGCAGCAACGATAAACCAAACCAGTCGAAAGCAATAACGACGAGCCAATGCCAATAGACACTGGACACGGACAGCTTGGACGAGGAGGACAACAAGGAGGACCTCAACGGACTTAACTTGACTAGACTACGACTATGACTACTCTCGCCCATGGAATGGAAGTTAGTTGAAGGGCACAGCCTGCTGGTAGACAGTAGACAAAAGGGCGCGCCCCGTCGTAGGCAGACCGACCGACGAGCCGACTAGTTGTCGGTGTCTGGCCTTTGGTCCTTTCTGTAGCTTCGACTTGGCCGGTCGGTCAATGACAGCTAAAGTTTCGCAAACTAACCTCGAAACGATAAAAAATTAAAGCAACAGTAAATGAGAGATAGAAGCAGAAGCAGAGGTAGAGGTAGATAGACAGAAACAGAAGCAGACACAAAGAAAGAGTAATAATAAAAAGGGTTGGGGCTGGTGTAATGTTACCGCATCAAAATGCCGCAACGGGCTCTTATTATAATAAAAACGAGGCATGCCACTTGGCGCAGTAAAAACGGCAATAAGTAGACGCTGCGTTGCAGGGAAATGAGAATAAGTTACATTTGCATAGCCAACGTAACGTCCGGTTGTTATTCCAATTCAAGTGCAATGTCTGTGTCAGCAAGGCTTCCTATGGATCCTATGTTGCCCCTGTTGCCTTAACAATTTACAATTAAATTATTCGAAATTCATTAGTTAATAACTACAGTAAACTAAAAAGTTCAGCAACTCGGTAGGTAAAAATAATCCTTTTAAAGAAACACATTCTGAGTGCCAAGAAAATGGAATAATAATAGTACAACTCAATGAAAATATATAACATTCAGCTTTAATTTCATTTTTTATTTTTAAAAAATGTAGTGAAGGTTCAATTTTGTGGACCACGGACCGGTTTTAAGAATTTAGCTTAATAGTTTAATTTACAAAATATAATTTTCTTTTTATTTGCTTTTATTTCTTCCTGATTTTAGGCAAGTTAAAATGAGTAACACAAAAATTTAAAATTCTTTTAGGTATCTAGATTAAAAATATGATTTAACTATGACTTTTTATAAAAGACTCAAATAATAAATCCAAGGTTGTAATATTTTGAGAAGAGTAAAACTAATCTTCTTAAAATTTGTAATTGATATTTGTTTATGTAAATCACTTTTATCTGTTATTCCTTGGCTTTTTTTTGTGACTCTTCCGAACTTAATATATTTTATTTGCTGAATTTTAAAGCTTTAACTGGCAATGCCAATGCAGCCAAAGTAGACAAAAAATTTGGCCCGGAACGCAGTGAATCACAGCGGAGCAGAGGAGAATGTCAAGGGGGTGGCAAGGGGGGAGTATGTCAAGCCATCAATACGAGTATGTCGACTTTTGTTTAAGTTGAGTTCTCTTCTCTTTTTGCCAAAAACTGGCGCGTGGGCTGCAGCAATTTATGCATTTTTTTTGCATATATGTATGTACATATATGTACGTATATGTAAGTATGTTGGTATGTGGCAAAATATATTTTTTAACTCTTGGCCAAACTTTTGTTTCACTTTATGATAACTCCCACATATAGTATGCATGCATATGTGACTGTTGTGTGTGTGTCAGAGTGTGTGAGTGTGAGTGGGGTATCCAATCGTGCAGAATGCCCATTTTTATTTGCATTCGCATATGGCGCATAAGCATTTTTTCATTCTCTACCGAAAAATAAAAGCATTTGAGTAATATGTACCTGACTCTGAGATACCTTATTTCCAGCTCTAATAACTAGACTAAGGACTAAAATCAAAAATATTCGATATATATTCAATATTTTTCGACATTTTTCGTTTAAAATGAAGTTGTTGTATTAAAACTAAGAACATTAACCTAAAAAGTGCGTCAAGAAAGAATTGAAAATAAGCTGGATCTACGATGGCGAAATAAACATACATATTCACCTGACCTGACTTTGTGACTGATATAAAATAAATACATATAAATATAGTTATATACCTCGATTCTGCGAATTATACCCTTTCTTAGCACTCTTAAACGGCACTGGGTATAAAACCGCCGTCAAACCCGGCACCAAATTTTAAACTATAGCATAATATGGACAAACTTTTTCCAAGCTTTTTTGTTTATTTACATATGTATATACATATATATATGCATGTATGCCTGAAGGGGTAAAAATATTGTAGGCCCGTTCATTTGGGTTCTGTCCCTGCCGCAACTCTCCCTCGGTCCTTGGTCATCGACGTAACGCATTCAGATTCAACTTTTGTGTTGGGTGTTGGGGGGTGGGGACACTCTTTCTCCGACTGGGTGCCAAAAGTCAACAAATAATATTTTTGCATAAAAATCGTCGCTGTAAAAATGAAATGAAAATATTCACTGCATACTTTCGTTTGCAGTCGAAGGAGTCCGGAGTGTAGAGAGTATGTTTAAAAGCCCGGCAAAGCAAACAAAATGCAATTCATTTAAAGTCAGCAGTGCACAAATGTATGTGTGTGTGTTCATGAGAAATCTCAATTTGCTGAGAATTTAATCAATATGTGTTTCACGTCGTTGGGGACAACAACATTTACGTTGTACATATACTTTGCGGCCCAGCTTATCAATGAATGAATGAATGGAGCCTCCTTCATTTGATATTAAAGTTTTCGACTGCTTATCAATTTATGCATAAATGCAAATAGATTTTCATAAATTGTCATTTAATTGCACTTTAGACAGCTTCGAAAGGATCCGAAAAATGATATGCGAAATGCAAATGGCGGCCAAGTCCATTCAATATTAAAGTTATGCATGTGAGTTACCTTAAGCCCTATTAGCTTGGCTTACGCAATAAAATGTAAATGCACGTGCAAAGTGCAAGATAGCCGAAAATAAGGCCACGTTCACCTGAACATATCATCTGACAACTGTCAACAAAAGTGTGATAATAACATAAAATATGTCTCAATGCTTATTAAAATAGATTGATTTCAAGTTGTAACAATAAAAATTAAGCCAATATTGTTGAACCTTATTATGGTTATCTATATGATAATGCATACAACCCTTTCCTTCAATAGAAAAATTTAGATTTTTTTTTTAAATTTTAAATTATTCTATAAATTTACATTATTATAACCTCTAAAGTATCGCACATTTTTTTTGATGGATTTTCATTTCTCCCCAAATTGTACATAACTTTCGTTCAGCAGGAAAATGATTAAAGTTTTAATGATTTTCTAACATTGATGAATTCCGTTGAACTCGTCCATGTTTAATGTTTAAGCTTTAAGACTCTAACTTATGCAACGTCTTTGCATGTGCTAATCCATTCATAGCTGAGTATCAGCGTTGAGCTTATGTTTTCCATTGCAATTAGCTGGTCATGCAACATGCAGCGTACAACTGACATATGTACATACATATATGCACCTCAAAAAGAAGCGTACAGTTCCGCACTCAGCTGAAATAGTAAAATATAGCGTCTTGCAAAAGAGAAATGTAACAAAACGAAAGAAAATATTATGCCACGCAACAGTCTCGACAAAGCTTGGCATACATACGATATGGACAACAACAACAGCAGCAATGGGAGCAACGGTAGAAACGAGAACAACAAAAACAGTTGGTTTGAATTTGCACAATGCAAAAAAGTAAACAAAAGGCGCCATAAAACAAATATACAAATACAACGCACGCGTAAGCAAACTGTACAACAGCCCGAAAGTCGGCTGTACAAATGTGTATCACACACACACTCACACATAAGCCGAAGAAATAGACAGAAAAGTGTAGAGAATTGATGAGAGGGGCCAGGGGAGCGTTGTCATGTTTCTCTCTGTTTGTTTTCCGCCATCATTGTTACTGCAACTCGTAGTTTGTTGATATTTCAAGGCACGCGCCTAAATGTATGCAACACAAAATGCGTATGCCTGCAACTTTTGCTGCAACATAACCCGCAACTTTATCACATTATTTCACTCTCTCCCCATAACTTTGAGTCCTTCTCTCTCTGACTTTATCACAATTTAATTCCACTTCCGACAGCGCTTAGCCATTATCACATCTATTCGTCGACTGCCTCTGCGCCAACAGTTAAATGCAGCACCACTTTAGATCCTTCTCTTCGCCCTTCCCTTCCCTTCAGCGGTACAGCAATTCACATGTGCGCCAAAAAGGCTGCCGCATTTGTTTGCTAAATTTTGGTTTTATTTTTATCTGTTTTTTTCGTAGGCCCCTGTGGCTGTTTGGCAGCTTTTTTTTTGTTTTTGCTTGTTGGTTTAGTGCCACGCACTTGTTGTTGCTGTTGGTGTTGTTGCTGTTGTTATTGTTGTTGTTGCTGTTGTTGTTGCTGACTATTTTCAGTCCACTTTCGTATGTTTTTATCCCTAAAGCCTGCTTGCGGATATGCGCATGCAGAGAATACAAACAAACATACAAACAAAGAAACAAACCAACAAAAGCCAAATGCAAATTGAGAAAAAAATATTGTTGGGAAAACAATAAATGGCAAATGTATTGCAGCATTTTAGGCGCATGGCCCAAAACAACAGACCTGCAAATTTGCAAAAAACCAACGGCCTCTTCCCCATCCTCTGCCTTTTGCCTATTTTTTCTGCTATTTTGCATTTTTATAGCAATATGGCAAATGGTGAATGGCAAATGCAAAATGGAAAATGGAGTTCTCGGTGCACGTCCTACGCTAAACATTTAAATGAGCCAAGTGGTTTTTGCAGCGGGTCAGACGATTTGCATACGACTTTAAATGGGGACAGGGTACGTATATGGCCCAGTTTAGAAAGTGTGCCTAAAAAAATACTCACTTATATTTCCACTAGGAATGTAAACGTTGCCCGATGGCGTCCGCACCAAACACGATGGCTCAAAGTCGACGCCCAGATCATTGGGATTGTTAGCAACAGCGCCGGCAATTAAACGGGCATTATTCATGCGACTCATTGTCGGATTACGTGGCGGAACATCCGGTGGTGCCGTTGGCGTGACTCCCTCCAGGAGAAAGCCTGCAAAAGAGTGACAAGAAAAAAAATGGGCCTTTAGTAGATGCAGCAAACAATTTCATACGAGTATTTTTCCTCAGTCTCTCTCAATTATAAAACATTCATCGCAATATAAAATTCAACAAAATATCACAACAATTTGCCCATCTCTTTTTCATCATTGCACATTTGACACTAAAAGTATGCTTTGAATATTTAAACAACTACAAAATGGAAATGGATATTGGGAGCCAATTGGAAGTGGGAACTGGATTTCTGGCCTGCAGGAGAGACTTTGCAATCAGTGCGCATTGAAGCTCGTCTTGAAAATCAAGCGACAAATGAGAAAAAATGAAATTATTTAGCAGCATTCAAAATTGAATTGGTTTTTGTTGTTGTTGTTGTTGCTGATGACTCTACAGAAATATATATCAATGTATCTCTGAAGTAAAAAAATTACCAAGCAAAAGGCAATTTCAAAATCAAAAGCATCTCGTCCACTCCCCATCACCAAGTGGAAGCTCCGCCAGAAAAGAAATCGAAATAAAATTCAATTTACTGCGCTACAAAATTTCAATGCCGTCGACAGCGACAAACTCAAGAAGTCGGCGCGAAATGCCTTTGATAAGTACATATATACATATATATGCATATATAATGTACAGCTATGTAAGTGTATGTGTGCCAGGCCAAAACTGTGAGGATTCCTTTCTTGCGAGGCGCGAACACCAGACTCAGTACTATAATAAATTTCAAAAGCATTCACATTCATTCGCATAGAAAATTTTAAGCTCATTTATAGGCTTAAAAGCAAGGGCATTTCTAGGGGAGAAATAGGGATGGGGGCTAGGCAAACAGGATGCTCGACAAATTCAAATGCCAAAAGCAAAATTGACAAAATAATAAAAAGCAAACGGCGAATGGAGAATGGCAAACGGATGTGCCGAAGGCCATCGGGTGAAATTCGAAATTGTTGAGATTTGCATGGTGCGAAAATTATATCCTGCTCCTCCAAAACTCATTCCCATTTAGTTCAGCCATCCAGCAGAAGTGCTGCTGGCTGTGCGTGGATGTGTCTAGGATGGGAACAGACCAGGACCCATCGCAGCCCAATCGCATTGCGTTAGGCTCAGACGATTTGGCGACTGCTCACTCTGAGTACAGTGAGCGCTGAGCTTTGTACTCTGTGGTGTGGTCAAAGGACTCGAAGAGCGCGCAAGTGGCCAAGAGACTGAGTGGCAAATTTAAGCTGCGGAAAATGTGACACCAGCCTGGGATGCGGCCTGAATGGCCGCAGGGCCTGCGCATTATCATCATAATGAAACACACCCGACTGACCCGGCAGCGACAGGCGCAGAAGTAGCAGCCGGAGCCAGAGCAGGAGCAGGAATAAGCACAATCACAAGCTGGGAGGGGAGGTCCTGGCAATGCCTGTCTGCTGCCAGCAAAGATTATTTCACGCGGTTAAACACGGCTACAAAGTTGGGCACTTTTTTCAGAGGAAACACATACAAATTCCGAATTGGCATTGCATGGCCATTCTAGAGGAATGGCAGGAAGTTACTTGCGTCCTGATCCAACGGTCAGCTGTGATTAAATACTGAAGAGCGGCTGGCGAGACTACACAGTAGGGTGGGAGATTTGATGAGTGGTTGGAGGCAGCTGTGGCTTAAATATTTTTGGACTTTTGTCTTTGGCTTGCGTGTAATTAGTTTTGAGATTTAAGGCGATTAACACAGATGATGAGCAGCAAATTGAAATTGCCAAAGCAGCTGACACGAGGCTCACGAGGCGTATGCTCAATGTGACACTCGATGTGATGTAATGCCTTTAATGCAGAGGAATTTTTAAAAAGAAGCTCTACAACCACATCTAGAGCACGTTGTGATTAATAAAGTAAAAGTCTTTAAATAATTATTAATCGTTTTGTTATTGGTTATTACTCATAGCAGGAAAATTAACACATACGCAAATTAACACATACGCATACAAATCACTTATTCTTTTCCCAAGATCAAAAGCTTTCTTTGGAAGGTTGTACAAGTTTATCTCATTTATGCATTTGATTTAAAAAACATCAGACTCAGTAACATTTAGTTGAATTGTAAGCATTTCTTTTTCAATGGTATTTACAAAGTATTGTGTTTTTTTTAGCTTTTATGTTGTATGTTGTTGTTATTTTCCCAAAATAACTCTTCATCTTCCGTACACCTGCTGCATCAGCTTATTTCCAAAATTTGAAGACACAACACTTGCATCGCATTTTAAGCAAATTACTTTGCCATCAAGCACAAAAGTTAAGCTCGTCTTGCGACATTCGCATACACAGATAATAGCATTTTTTAAATGTACCCAAGAAAATTAGGCAAAGGGAGAAGAAGGAAGGGACGTGGCTTGTGGCTTTTATACGCGCATTAGTTTAATATTAAACAACGAGTAGCAAAAATGTCAGTTGTGGTTGGGTCTCCTCGTCTGGCCAGGGATGGCAGCCACGACTAAACAAAAGAAAGCAAAACAACAAAAATAGCGACATTTGACGACAAGCCACGACAACGACAAGGACAATGAAAATGGCAATGGCGATGGCGATGTCAACTTTGGCGGGCTCACAAAAGTAGCTGCAGTGCAATGGTCGCCTTTGGTTCGCTTTGGCAGTTGGCATCCGTATCCAGACAGGCGTAAGAGCAGCCAATGTGAATGCCAAGCGCTCAGTTAAAGCGCAGCTAACAACAACAACAACGAGA
The DNA here is from genome assembly GCA_035043635.1 of Drosophila rellima. Lineage (NCBI taxonomy): Eukaryota > Metazoa > Arthropoda > Insecta > Diptera > Drosophilidae > Drosophila > Drosophila rellima. Next base: position 8,907,896 of record JAWNMV010000806.1, on the reverse strand, counting down.
GCAACGAGAGCAACAACAACAACAACAGCATCATCAACAAAAAACCACAACAACAACGAGAACCCGGCCAGGCAATGGCGCTGATAAGCAGCTTATCTTCATTTCTACAACCTCCAGCGTTTATTTTTCTGTGGGTGTTGTTTGTTTGTTTGTGTTGTTGCTGTTGTTGTTGTAGTTGTTGTTGCTGATGTTACTGCTGCCATTGTCGTTGTCATTTTGAATGCGAATTGTCGTTGTCATTGCTCTTGTGGTTGTTGTTGTCGCTGTAAATGTTGTTGCTCTTTTCTGGGTACGCAAAATGTGTAATGGCATTTCGTCAGGCGGAGCATGAAAGCACACGAGTGTGCGCCTGTATGTGTGTCTGAATGTGTGTACGTGACAAAGCAAAATTTCCCTGCTGAGTTCTTTTTCTCTTTCTCTCTCCCTCTCTTTCACTATGCTCATCTCATCCATGTGTCTCTGCCTTCCCCTGTGCGCTCTCTGTTGCCTGATGGCCTTTTTGGCTTGCAGTTTAATGCTTTTATAATGCACTCGACAACAAATGGAAATAAGCACAGCAAATGGCAAAAGTATTTAAAGTACCCCCCTCTCCCAGGAGAGAGAGAGAGAGAGAGAGAGAGAGTAAAGATGAGTGCACTGTTAGTTGGCATCATATGCAAGTTTTAACTTTTAACTAACCAAAGAACTGTAGTTCAAGTTGATTTCAAGCGGAATTAAAGGCAACTCAACGCCCAAATACAACAAGTATGCAATGTTAATTAAATTAACAGCACATTTGTGCTACATACAGCATGACAGGTGGCAGAGGTGGAATCGAAAAAGGACACCAGCTGCTTGTGGCATGCCAGGAATGAACAATGCAAATGTGGAGGGGGCGGACTGGCATGCCAACACCTTTGCCAAGGTGCCAACAACAACTGACGACGACAACAGCGGCAACAATAACAACAACAATAATAAAATAACATCATCAACATTTGCCTCATCTTCTTCTTCTCCTTTATCTTCTGCCTGATTCTCATCTCCATCTCCATCTGCGCTGACGAGGAGAGAAATGTAAAGCACTTTCGGTATGACAGCTGAAATGTCAGTTAAGCATGAATTGCTCTCCCTTCCCTCCTCAGCCCACTTTGTCTCCTTTCCCCTGGAGTCTGTGCTGCTCAAATTGGACAAGATGCATTTGACAGTCGGGGGGATGGTTGTGGGATGGATTGGTAACAATTTCTTTGCTTTCGTTGGCGGGTTAAATGCGAATTAAGCGAAAGCAGTTGGCAAATGGTCTCCAGTTTATGAATGTCGACAGCAATAAACTTGAATGTATTCATTTCAAACGGAAGGACAAACTGTTTCGTTTTCTCTTTGTGCAATCGATAACATTGTTCGGATTTTCTATGGCGAACTCATCAATTTATGTTGCACCAAATACAACTCCTATTCGTATGGACAATGTGCGAAATTGCGTATACGCAACGTGTGGCTGAGTGCAGGTTTTGTCTTTATTTCGTTGCTCTCGCTGTCGCTGTCATTTTGTTGATAAGCAGATGCCGCAGAGACACGCACGCACACACACACAAGCGCACACACAAACGCAGACATTTGGATACGTTCACATAGGCAGATACAAACAAAAGGCGCTCATACTGACAATTGTTTAGTTGCATCTAAGTTTATGTGTGTTTGTCAGCTTGTTTGTTTATGTTATGTCCCATCAGTTGACTGCACCTAGTTAGAGACAGTTCCCTCTCCCATCCACACCCCTCACCTACACAATGGGCCAACTGTAATGCGGGCCATCTATATGCGTGAAAGCGTTTGGCTCTGTTTATATTTTCACCAACATTTGCACTCATGCGTGTGTGTGTATGTATGTGTGTGTGTGTGGTATGGTGTAGGGGTGTATTTGACCGCCTGTGCTTGACACACATAACTATAAATAGTATAGGCAGAGATGTTATGTTTGTTCTCGACTCGACTTGAATCCATCTCATCGCAACGGAGACCCAAGATTCTTGTCCCTGTCAAGCAGACATCGTTTGTCGTTGTAGTTGCATATACCTAATGCACATACACATATATGAGAGAGTGTGAGTGATTATTAAATTTAACAAAGTTCTAGGCCTGCTTCAATGTCTTGCCAAATATTTATGTCACTTGTCATGTTCGCAGCCTCACGCACCTTTCTCCCTTCCCTCTCTCTCTCTCTCTCTATCTCTCCCCAGTTATCCCTCTTGTTTCTCTCTAGTAATGCGTCCGTTGTTTGTCAAACTTTTGCACTAGCTTCTCTATGTTATTTTTCTCGCAGCTTTGAGATTTATTTAGTCCGAGTATACGGCCACAAAACTTGGATTTACTTCGACACAATTGTCAGCTTAGTCACGTTTCGTGTTTCTCTCACAACGCGCGCGTGTGCATGTGTGTGTCTGGGATTTACACACACAAACATACAAAACACATACACATACAACACACATAGTACGTTAATACTAAACACGACATATAAAGGTAAAAAGCCAAAGGCACGCGATGCGCATATTTTAGGTAAAAGTTGGAAATTTTTGTTTGCTTTTTGTTTAGTTTGAGGTTTTGTATGCTAGTTAGTTACTAACTGCTATACAGGGAGGGACTAAAGCTTGTTAGAACCCTGTGCTGTTGGCGAGGATCAAACTTTGCATCAGACCTGTTTACATTTTGATATGTTGATGCGGCCTTAAGCCAAGTCAAACCCCCTATAGCATAGAGTTGTCCCCTTCAATAGAGTTCCCTCTCTTTGCTGCTTTCTGTCTTCATATTGCCTCCCGTCCATCTAGTTAAACAATGCAGCACACCTATCAAATTTAAGCACCGACCCAGTTTAGCTTGCCCTTTAAAGAACCGATCCCATCCGATCGCATTTTGCGGTTGGCCAACCAACTTTGACAGCTTTTGATAGTTTTTGTCGAGCTGACAGCGGCGACGTCGCTTAATTGATTTTGTCGCAGGCCAACTTCACTAGACGATGAAGAAGAAGAAGACCATAAAGGCGACACACAGTGGTTCTATTGACAATTCAATTTTGAACTAATTTAATACTGTGTCAAGAGATGTCAGATTTAGATGAAGAGCTCTTATCTGTGCAGAAAATGTATAAAAGTCTTAATTATAAATCTAAACAATATGATTTTCTTTCTTATTTATAAAAATGTTTATTCTTACAAATCATTGTTATTTATTTTTATTTTTTTTGTTTAGTTTACTTTGATAAAATGATATACATTTTAAGTACAGGTTTACAAAAATCGAATAATTCAAAACAATTCTAAAATTGTTTAGTATTTTAAAAGACAAATCAATCAAACCAATAATAATTCCGGAGATCGGAGATCTAGAGAGATAACTTAACAAATACAGACACTATTTTGAAATTTAATGTTTTTGACCTGAGCTTAAGTGAGCAAGAGGACCACTGTGCGACGTCAACGGCAGCAAAACCGCAGGCTGGCGATTGGAACGATTTGAGTTCATCATTTTTTGCAGAGTCGTCGCCTACTTAGTGGCAAGTGTAGCCCTGCCGGTAATCCTATTAGACGCCGACCGACGCCGTCTGCCACTCTCTCAGTCTCTTAGTGGTCGGTCGGCGGGTCGTGGGGGGGGGGGGGTGGCGTGGGGTTTGCGTTTCTGTGGGATTGCTTCTGTAGCATACTTTGCGGTTTTTGCTTTATCGTGTCGGCCTAAAGTGATGTGTAACTAAGAAGCGTTGCATGCTTTAAGGCTTAAAGCAGAGTCTAGCTTGGGTTGGCTTAATTGCCACCGAAAGTGGCACAAAATTTGCCCCATGGCATTTTTGGTGCCTGGCATATAATAAACGTCAAGTGACAATTTTCAAAGTGCAATTTTGAAGATTTATACGGCTTGACAAGAATAGAACTTGTCGCAAAACTTTTCCACAAAACGAAAAAGTCAAGCGAATAACGGAGAAATAAAAATGAAATCTAATTTAACGCTTTATTTGACACATTTCGAGCACTTCGTGTGCCAAGTGGCAAGTACAAGTCGCAAAAGTTACAACTAGGTCGCTCGGCCACGCCCACTGCCACTCAATTCGCATGAAATTACACAAATTAATGGAAGCCTCCGTAGAAATTGCCAGTGTTGTGAAAGGCGCACCAAAGTCGGCCTCGCTTTTTTCCGGAAATGCAGTAAAAGTTCCACGACCAAAATACTACGAAGGCCAGAGATAGCTGACACTTGCCTGCGGCTCATTAACATTTTAGAGTGGTAAGTGGCAAGTAGAAAGTGGTAGGTGTCAGCTATGGGGCAGGCACATCTTTTCAGCCAATCACATTCCATAACAAGAAGGAACGCTGTAGTCGAGTCCCTGACTGTAAAATATCTGTCACTCAATTTCAAAATATTTATTAATTGCATCTATTAGTTTTAAAATCGTATGGAACTAAAATGTGTGCTCAAATTAAGTTCCTTCGTTGCTTAAAGACTTTAAGCTGTAATAGGTTTTATCCTTTTTTATGGGAGTGAAGAGGGCAGTGAAAAATATAGATGTAGGTGGGTTTTATTTAAGTACTGGTGATAAGTTTTGGTTGATACCGCTCTTATGTTCTCTGACATTCAGGTGTACCTAGGATTAACCAAGCGATGTGAATGTGTTGCATGTGCTTAACCTTCTTTGCCATTACAATTGTTGCTGTTGTTACAATTTGTTGAGGTGCTTGACATTTTGCTAGCGCCTTGTGGTATGCAAAACACACAATTGCCAAACACCCCAGCCACAAGTGCCCCCTCTTCCAGCTCCATTGTCTGACTCGACCTCGTCTCTGGCTTCAGTTGCAGGCTACAAACTTTGTGCAGTGGAGAAGCAAATTAAGCGCACAAAAGCAGATAATAAAGAAACTGAAGTTCCCACTCTACACCCTCTATTTGTGTGAAAGAATAAACTGACGAAGAAAGTTGTAAAAAATAGTCATAGTTGTACGGCATGTGGTAGTAAAAGTGCAGCAGTTAAGCACTTTTGTCTCAATGAGTGTCAACAAGCGCCCCCGAGATTCTGGCGGCGACCCACGAACAACATACACACACGCTCACACACACATATACTCACACATGTAGACGGACGGACAAGTCAAGTGTGACAGTTTGAGTGCAAAACAGAGAAAAATAATCGCTCTATTAATGAGCCTTAGGCCAAGTGCAACAAGCTGACAGACAACATGACCTGACCCAACCCAACCTACAGTTATAGTTCCCGCTCCAGTTCCAGTTCCAGCTATTTAGCTCATGCTCGTGTGCAATCACCCGAGGCATCTTACATATGTGTGTGTGTTGCCGTCGCTTAAGTTGCAAGTACTTTTTTTGTATTCCTTATGCGCTCTGCTAGACATCAAGGCAAAGACAAGTTTTTATATGTGTGTGTGTGAGTGTGTGTATGTGTGTGTGTGTGAGTGTGTGTGTGTGTGAGTGTGTGTGTGTGTATTGTGAGTGTGATCAGCTAAGTCACTGTAAATTGTTCTTGCAGCTCATTTGCCTTTAACTAGGGTTGAGTGTCGGCAAAAAAGTAGGTATTTATAGCATTTAATTAGGAGAAATACATATGTCACAAGAAACATCGCATTACAAATTTTCTAGTACATTTAATCCAAACGAGTTGAGCTAAAATTTAAGGAGACAACTTTATTAAATTTATGAAAATAAATCTCGTGCACATTGTACAACGAGGAGATACTGAATTCATAATTTAAATATTCGATTATTAAATAGCTCGCTTGTATGTTGTTTTAAAGGTGCTTAATAAAATATGCATATTTAAATGGTAAACAAATATTATCCCAAAAAAGCAAAGTTATTTAAAAATATCATATTCAAATTAAATCGAATATCATATAGTATAGTACATGCGTACATAACGTTTCTCTGTGTTGATATCTTCATATCAATACGTACTCCTATCCTCAACTATACTGCAGATATTGATCTTAAAGACCCATTTCCAGATTGTTATTCACGAATCTAACGCTAATTGGATTTTATATTTCGCCAGATTTGCTCTTTGCCGACTTTGACTTTGACAAAAGTTGCCATGCAAACAACACAAACAAAAACCAATAGAGTACATATACTCGCAAAATACATTCATCATTATACCGAGCGGAGAGCAACAAAAACTCTCGGCAACATGGCGTATACATTACGCGCTTCACATTACAGTTTCACATTTTGAATGGGGCACAGGAGCAACAACAACATTAATTGGTAAGACTTGAAAGAGAAGTTCCCTCAACATAACATCGTCCAGCTCAAGGAGGAGCTGCAGGAGGAGGAGCAGGAGCAGAAGGTGGAGGGAAGATTGAAACAGTCGTCAGCAGGTCAGGCTTTTGGCTTTGTCGTTGTTTTGGCAGTTGGTTTATTTATTATTTGGTGGCACACCCAAATGGCAAGCGGAGCACTTGCCACATTTCACATCGCACTTTCCACTGGCCGCTCTCAATTTGTGTTAATATAATTTAAAAATTTTCACTGTTTTTTTTTTTTTTGGTTTTTCGTTTCTAGCGCTACTTTTAGTGCACATTGGAGAGTCGTTAACTGGAATTCTCAGCTTTACTTTGGCTCGCACTCTTAATTTTTATTTGCCATTTCGAGGGTTGCACACTGACCCTGCCATACACCCGTCTCGAGCACTTCAGCTCTTCAGTATTCTTATTTTTTGCGTTTTTAAACTTCACACAAAATTGAAAAGTACCAAAAGTTCTGAGGGTTAGTTTTCCCTTTCCCTGTTGGGGGAACTTGCGGTTTTTTATTAATGTTTCTTGCCAGTTTCCGAGCATCTTAAAGGGAAAGAGAGAAAAATCACAAAGATGGGATAAAAAGAAAAACAACTTTACTTATGTACAAGGGCATAATATTTTTCAAGTTTAGTTGTTGTTGCCTTGAAGTTTCTTCCTGGTAATTATGCGCCGCCGCATGCACAAAAGTTTACATCTCCATCTCCTTTGGGGTGCAAAGAGGCATGCGAATTATGATGATGACGCTGAAGTAGATGTGTGAGATGCGGAGGCTTACATCAACTTTCAGGACTTCATTGATCGACTCTCCCTTTTTATTTACCATACTCCATCTATCGTCTTCTACTCTCACATACTCGTCTCTACCTCGCGGGATTCTATAATTTCTTGGGATTCCATTCGTATATATTACACAATTCGGGCACTTAATTAAAAAGTTAGTTTTGCCTTGATTTCTACTCGTATTTTTGCTCTGGGCATAAAGTTAGTTTTGCAATTAAAGTCGGTTAATTGCAGTGCAGCAAACCAGATAAAGGCTTCAACTATGCCGCAATTATTCGACATACATTTCAAAAATATGTGAGTCGGCTTATGCAAGTTTTCAACTTTTCAGCTTTCAGTTCCGTTGCCTACGCACAGGCGCAGCAACAACAATTAAAAATAATGGAAAACATTGCGGCAACAACGACAACTGCAACTACAGCTAAAACTGGCATTACAAGCAAACGCTGGCATTATGTAAAGCAATTAAAATGCAACAGCAGAAAAAAAAACTTATAGAATTACTTGATGCACACAGATACACACACATTCACACATATACACATTGGAAACAAACCGCTGACTTTTAATGGCATGCAAAATGTATGCCATCGTGAAGAGGGAAAGGGGAAAATGGAAGAGATGGAGAGAGGGAGCTCGTTGCCAGCTGCGCTTGTTTTGCATAACATTAAACGACGCCCGCCAAAAAGTATGCAACAAAAAATTTAAATGGGAGCTGCTGTCTTGTTGTTGCGACTCGCAACTTGAAGCTAACCCGTGATTAAATAAATTGTTGTAAAATGTTAAACAAGCCAACGACACTCCCCTATCTCTCTCCCTCAATCCCCACCATCATCTCTGCCGCTCACACTGCAGCTGCTCCGCTGACCTGCTAAAAGTCTATAAAAATGCAGCACAGAGCTGGAGAGTGTTGTTAGGCAACATATTGCAGTCAAGGCCTCGCTGCGTGTATTTTTTAAATGCTCGCCGCTTCCTTTTCGTGTTGTTTGTTGCTCCTTGTTGCCGCAACGCAGCGCGGCGCATGTGGCACAAACGGAAGCTGCTGTTTGGCTCACATAAATAATAACAATAGTGGGACGTGGAAATGGCAAATGGCTGACTATATAAATGTGCATGTGTGTGTGTATGTGTGTGTGTGTGTGCGTGTATGTGGGTGGGGGCGTGGCTAGCGTAAGCAACACGTGTAACAACTGTTGTTACTCGCACTACGCTTCCACCCGTTAGTTGCTTCTGCTCTTGTTTTTCTTGTTGTCCTTTATTGAAACTATTTACGCTGTATTTACAACCTGTGTATGTGTGCTTGAATGTATCTATTGTGTTCGTTATACATGTGTAGCTATGCACCTTTGTTTTTGTGTGCTAGGGGAACTGTTTCCCATCCATGTTTAAAAATGTCTAACACTTCGGCTAGTGTTGCAAGAGACAGGAACATGTATTGATTCGGTTGCTTACTTTGGCTTATTGGCTTACAGGCTTCAAACTTAAACTGAACAGGCCAGTAGAATTTTGTTTGATCCTGCAGCAATTAAGTAAATTCCCAAATATTTGCTTTAACCTAGTTATAATAACATATGTATTATCACATTTTTTGCGTTTTTTTCATACGATCGAAAGAACAATCTAATTTCCCTTTCTCAGTCATTCTCTCGAGCAAGACCGTAACTTAGCACCTGCCGTAACTGTAATTTGAGATTTTATTTGGTTGCATACCTGCAAATAGAAGAAATAAATTAATCGATTAGTTTGCTGTTGAGATAATTGGGGAAATATTTATAGTTTATAATTGAGAAGAGTTCAATTTAAATTATTTTGAAATTTCCATTCTTTAATTTTATTATTCGCAATATGTTTTATGCCTCAAATAATTTAATTTGCTGCATTTTGTGGCTAACCGCATCGCATTTTGTCCGTTGTTGTTGTTTATTGTGTTTATTGTTATTTTTATTTATTTTGTTACTTTTATTATTATTTATTTTGCAACCGCGTTGTGTGTGTTCTTGTGCTGCTTTGCTGTTATGTCAATGTCACTTGCAGCAATTACCGCCAACGATTTCACATTTACAATTTTACATACAATTTTTTTAGTTAGTGAGCAATGCTTTTGACAGCTCTAAATATTGCTATGAAAATCTGTTGAAATTGATGTCGCGATAATAACACGGACAAGTCAAAACGTTTTGACAGAGAGTTCTCGACTACGATATACCCAGTCCTCACGCTTAAGATATGCCAAGACTTACTCAAACTTATATAATTCCATTTGTCTTAGAATATTGAATAACTCTTCACTCATGTTTATTATTCATGCGTTATGTATGTTGTACAATTATTTTCTGTTTTTTACAAATGTTTAATACCTGTATCGTCCCATTTTCATATTATTTCTTAAATTGATAGTCAGTTGAATTCAGCTTTGAAACTTTCGCTTGCAGTGAAATTAATTCATCCTCTTTTAATCTTCTTTTATTTACTTAGAAATCATAATAAAAATTGTTAAATTAATTTAAATGTCTTGCTAATGAATGTATACAGCACTCAAATTTTGTCTACCTACGAAAGACGGCGGTTCATTGTCATGTTAATGAAATGGAAAATGAAAATGAAAATATTTATGGAAATGCAAATCGAACTGCTTGCATAAAAAAAGTGACAAAAAATTTGTCGCAGTAACAAGATACACGAACGAGTTCGAGATGCGAATGAGATACGAGATTCACATTTCGATGCGACTCGTCTGCATATTAACGGCATTAAATGTCAATTGCCGTATCGACTGACACTCTTTTCATTTAGTTATATATGTCTTTTAGATACGTATGTATGTATCTATAAGAGTGCTTTATTATTGTCTCACCTGCATGAAACTGTGAAGTGATTTGAAATTGATATGCAAATTGCAGTTTGTTGCTTGGGAAGGTCGTTATTTGTAACTGAGAGAAATTTCTGCTGAATACTGATACTGATATTGAGTTTTTTGATAAATAGGCGACAATTTAAAAGGCATTTCGAGTTTCGCTCTCGGACACCACATGGGGCATTGCATAAGCCATACCTGGGATGGGATTGCTAATCAGCGAGTAGATTCCAGGCAACTGTTGCTCATATCAAGCTTCGTTAGCCCGACAACATCGGAACGTTGACTTTTGGAAATACACACACACAGACACATTTCTGCGTAGGTTGCTACTGTCGGGATGCCAATTCCACTGCGTTCTTACGCCCCTAATGCAAAACAGAATTCGAAAACGAGAAACATGGACAATCAGTTGCTCTTGTTCCTTGTTCTTGTTACTTTCAACTGCAACTGCCGCGTACAGTAGCCGCAAGCACATGTCCAAACATTCAACTGGCAACTGGCAACTTTGCAACTTGCAACAGTCAACTGGCAACCTGGAAGAACACCGAAAGAGGTCGAAACTTGAGTTTCGTGGATGGACACAAGTTAATGACTTTTGGGCTCAGCAATTGCGGCAGCAACAATGTGAGGCGAATTACCTTTTTTCTGCTTATGCAATGATAATAAAACGCAAAGTGAAAGAGAGAGAGAGACAGAAGGAGACAGAGAATGTAAAATATAAATGAAATAAATTATTGCGCAGGCGCAGCGGCGGCATTCAAACAATGAGCGGAGCATGTGGCCTGGACTCGGACTCAGTCGAACAATTTGAATGGACGTGCTCCTGGCTCTGACCACGTCTGTCTGTCTCTCTTTCTGTCTGTCGGTCTGACTGCAATGCCTGTGTGTGGGTTCCACGCGGTCTTCATTTGAATGTGCAACAAGCTGTGGCATTCAACGACCTGTATCTTTGCTTCTGCCTCTGTGGACTGTGGACTGCAACTCCTACGGCTTCATTTGCCATTATCTGGCTGCAGTTGGTCCGCTTAGTTAGTGGGCTTTAATTTATCGCTGCATCGTCTGGATATGTGCACAAGATGCAACTCGGCTTCAGCTTCGCTTTACAAAACTACACCTACTACAATACAATACGATGCAATACAGTATAAGTACATACTACAATGCCACGAGGCAAGTCAATTGTCCAGTCCATTCCATTCCACTCGACTCCATTCCCTCTATCTCCCATGTCGTAAATTACCATTGTTGCTCTTCTTTAGAGATCCATGCAAATATGACACGGCCTTCCCTCAACTCCTTCTCCACTTCTTCTCTTCCTTCATCTTTCCTGATGTCGGGCTACTTATTTGCTTATTGAGTTTATTATTGTTGTCGTTATCGGAGTGGTAATAGTTGTTGCTGCTGTCGTTGTCTTTGTTGTTGTGGTTGTTGTTCATGATGTTGATTGTGGTCGTTGCTGCTGGTTATCATTATGTTTATTATTGCACTCGCTCAACTACCTGCCCCCGCACGATTCTCCCTCGCCCTGTCCCCTGGCCATCTAAAAGGAGAGTCCATTGCATTAATATGCGCATCTTTTTGCGCTAATTTAATATATTCTCCATTGTTCGACAGGAGAGGAGAAAGACTCGTGCCATTAAGTAGTTTCTCTTTTTGAAATTTATGAGCAGTTTCAATTGATCTTCAAGTGTGTGTGGGACTATGATTGAGGCAACTGCTGGATTTTTTCTATTAGGTTGTATACGTATAGTAAATATCTTTGGTCTTATTTTGAATTAAAGTCCTTAATCAGTTGCCAGTTGTTGCAGTTGCACCAGTTTCAGTTTCCTGGCCATGTTTCTTTGTCAATTCGACGGCTCATTTATAGTCGCTTCAATCTAATGGCCGAATGGCGAATGCCAAGCCGACAAATACAAATGCATTGCAGCTTTATCTGCACATGGCAACATGCTCAGACATGGCCAAGCAGTTCATCAAGCGGGTTGGCCGTCATCAGTGTCAGAGTCCACGCCCACACAGCCTTTGGATGTGGATGGGGATGTGAATGTGGATATCGTACAGAGAATAGGCAATGGAGGTGGACATCCATTGTGTTGCTGCCTATTTACCATTTACTTTACCATTTTCAAGCTTTTCCACTTCCGGGCAATGTACTAACCGTTTCCGTGTGCTGTATGTTGTCAAGGATTTATGCCATACCCCATACCCTTGGACGGGGCTCGAGTTCATAATCTTGGCACTCAAATCGCTAAGCAGCTACCAGGCAACAGCTACCAGACAGCAGCAGCTGTAGCTGCCTTCCCTCTTTAGAACTGCACTTAATTTACCCTTAATTAATTGACCTGCAGTCGAGTTGAGTCTCCTCTTTTCCTTTTTCGCTCCCTCTCTCTCACACTTTGCCTTTATTCGTTCCCCATCGCCATCTTGATCCTACCAGGCATTCCCTTAGTATCGCTGTGCTCTACTTACGAGTAGTTGCGGTGTTTGCCATTTTTGCAAATGTTTTGTATACATGCAAATCGTTCGCTCACTCACTCATTCATTCATGCAGTGAGTTAGTCATTCAGTCAGTTAGTCAGTCAGGCATTCCGTGGTCAGCTACATTCACTTCCCTGGCTCCTTTAAGTGGCGCTGTGGCCACTCGAGTGGCTTGCCCACTTGAGAAGACCAAGCTCGGAATCGACATGGCTCGACATCGACCTCAACTGCCCTGAGCTCATTTAATTTGAGTTTGAATTTTATTTTTACATTTTTTTCCGTGCGCAACTTGTGCATTATTGGACATCGTGGCCCGAAAAGGGAGACATGTAGATCTTCTAAATACCCTTCAACACCTAAGGGACTAATGAGAATTTGAAATATTTTTAGCTTATCAGCGCAAGGAAACTAATACTAATACTTATTTGTACTAATACTTTTTTATCCCCAGACTTTTAAACTTTTATTAAATCGTTTTTATACTTTCCGCTTTTAATTTAAAGTACTTACTGTTAACTTTAATTATTTACACTAAATAGTTCTCTCTGGTGTTCAAAAATATAACATTTTTGATTACTTTTTGTAGACTACTACTAGTTGGTGCTTAATAAGTAAAAATGTTTGTTTTTATTGGTGCAAACGAATAACCAACATCGTCTTAAGACAAGACACTTTAATTGTAATCTTATGCAAGTGACTACATTTATTTTACCTATACGGACCATATAATGAGTTCTTTATTTATTATTTTGTCCTAATCTTTAATTTCTTTAGAAATTAATCAACTTCTTTAACTTGTTATTCTCAACCGCTTCGATCTAAAGATACCTTTATATTATTCGATAGTCAGTAAGGGTATACAATGGTCGTTCTGTCTGCGGCTCTTTGAGGGCAATTAAAACTTAATAAGCTACAAGCTTTAATGCAAACTGCCCGTCGCTTCCAAGCTTAGTTAACAAACTACTCGTATATTTATCGATTAGTTGTTTATCGGTTGGATTTGCCACTCAATTAATTATTTTTACTGCATTTGCACAAGTTTTCAAGCCTGTGGTCAATTTGAATAATGTTTAATTAACAGAGCTCAGACGAGTCGAATTGAATCAAGTAGGAACGAGTAGAGTCGAGTCTCGCAGAGTGTATAAATAAATAATATAAATTGTTTAAAATTGGGTCATTCACTGACCGGTGAAGAGTTTTGCGATGCTCGAGTGCTCGAGCTTCAGCTTCAGCTCTAGCTTTGCTTATGTGAATGGTGCCTTATTATGGCAACTAATTAAGCCAAGTCTGGGCGAAAAACTAGCTCATACTTTTAGTTGCCTCCATTGCCCAGAGTGTTGGGCGTCGGATGCTGGATGTCTCATAGTAGTTAAACTCATTCGCAGAACACTTAATGCGCACTAATGAAATGTCAGCTTAAGTCATAACTCAACTGCAACAACAACAACAATAAAACCCTTGTCCGAGCCGAGAGCTGTCCGGTAGCAACAACAAATGCGATTGGCGACCTAAACTAAGCCCCAAGCTCCAAGCTGGTAGACCAACAACAACAAAAACGGAGCTACTTCTTATAACAAGAATCTATGACAAAGCCAAGGGCGCCACTTTTGTGGAGCTTTTCGCTTGGCTTTTAAATATGACATGCATTTATGAGATTTATGTGCGTGTGCGTGTGTGTAAGCATGTGTGTGTGTATGTTAGCTACTAAACAAAATGGCGGCCATTGTAATTGATAAGTTTTGCTGTGTGTATTTCTCTCATTGTCCTGCCAATGGACGCCATTTTGCTTACACGCTAAAAGAGATTGATGATGCTTTGAAGGACTCGCCACTGAGACTGAGACAGCGACTCCCACTCAAGATCAGACTCCAATGGGGGCAGAGAGTCGACTCAGAGCTTGGGTAATTGTAGCGGCAAAATTAAATGATGAAAAGTTTTCTTTGGGCTGCCAAAGCTCACCTCACCCCACACCCCATCCATCCCGTCAAACCACCCACTGAGGATGCGTCGCGTCGTCCATTTGATTGATGAAATGATAAATATCTGGCGCTGTCTTCAGCCATCGCCCGCAAAAATTGTTACAAGCAGCGAGCTGAGGGCATTATTATTGCGTTATTATTAAAGCGTTTTTAATGCTAAATGTCAAATGCAGGACTGATAAGCAGCCCCAGCTGTCAATGCACTGACAAGAGGAGAGCAAGGACAAGGACATGGATTGAGGATGAGGATGAATGGATAGATAGATTGTAAGCACAAAATACGCTCAAGTGAATGCCAAAAGAAGAGTCCAAGAGTCGGAAGGGAGGAGGGCGGGAATCATTACTAAATGAGCATGTTATGGTCTTCGATAGATAGCTGAATGTCAGCCTGGATAGACATAGTTGGCTAGGAGAAGACGCTGCCTCCTGTCTGCTGCTGCCCGAGTTGCAAATCCCACTTAAAATCCGCTTCGTTTACGAAAATGTAATGATGATTAATTACCGACGTAGAATGTGGCAGTAGCAGCATGCTGGCTGGTTGAGGTTTTTTCGGCCCGCTTTTCGGTTTTCTTTTCTTTTTTTTTTGTTCACTTCCGGAAAAGTGCTAAGTACGCGGCATGGGGCGGGGCAGGCCGGGCGACCGCCGCCTTTCACTCCCGCTGGCATGGCATGGGTCATTATCGCGAGTGGGGCAACAGCACCACCAGCTCGCACCACTAATAGTTCTCCTGCCGCCCAAAGAAAAAACAAAAGTAATTAATATGCCAAAGTTTGGAGCGCTGTTAGTGTCAGCTCTGCTCTCCTGAAGAAGAGCCGAAGAAATCTCTCAGATGGAATCATTAAAACGAAGGTTAGGCCAATGCCAATGTTAAATGCAGAACTCTGATTTGATATGCAAAGTGAGACTCGAAACGCAATCAGCGCGTTAACCGCAAATACAAAAATCAAATAACTGAACAACATGGTTAGCAGTATTCATATGGTCTGGGCCACGTGGCGTGTGGCCATCAACTCGTTGTCCAAATTAGATGCAGTGTGGCTAACTAACCAGCTCTCTGGGGCATGCAGACCGCATTATGGCTCAATTAAAAACCATTTTCACGCTAATTGCAATGCAACTCGATCTGAGGCCCATTGGCGAATTGCAAAATTTATCGAATTCGAATTTATTATAATCAAAACTAAAATATAAATAATGCACACATTTGACACGCAGCTCCGAATGCCAATGCACTTAAAAACACATTTACAATCCGCACTCTTCTTCCTAAACTTCTCGACTCAAAAATGGGCTTGACGTGCAGTTGAAGTGAACAAAACGCTAATTTGTTTTTAATATGCGGCACAGATATATATATATATAGTTATACACATGGATATGGACTCAAAGCTCAAAGCTGCCCCACCGCTTGATTATCTGCTCAAAAATTCATAAGCCGAAAAGTGTTTCATCGTTAACACCCGACTGCTTGACTGGTTCGTTTGGGCCAAATCCTAGGCCCGCTGTGGCTTAACAATGTTATTAAAATTAATATAAATGACTTGAGTGCCGCACGGACATTAGCACTGCCCCCTCCCTTGATGACGGTAGATACCTTCGACATTCATAAATAGTATCTATATAGATGGATAGTTGACCTGGTCGATAGGCTCTTTGCTGTTGTTATTGTTCTTGTAATTAGCGCTCTGTTGGACTGTTAAAAACTTAATTCCGTTCAATGCTTGCTCTCTTGTATTCTTTTTGTCTATTCTTTCTGCTTCTCTCTTCGACAATTTTTACGCTTCTTCAGTTGCTTCTCTCGGCTGGAAGTTTGTAACGCCTGCCCGTAAATGGAAGTGTAATTAATAATATTCTCCATATTTTACGTGGAATTGTTGGAGGTCATAAACATTTTCCAACTCTTTTTTGTTAACATTTTTCGACTTGGCTCTGACTCTGGCTATGGATGTTTTGTTCTTGGCTCTAATGAACGGTGATTGCTGTGAAGCGTAGAAAAGTTGTTGGTAACGAGTTTTATTAATTAAAGTATGGCCAAATGTATTGTTGCTGGCTCTGCATAGCGCCATTTAAGCCGATTATTTGGCCTTTCTATGTTGGCTTATGAAGTTGCTGTAAACTGTGAATTTGATGCTAATCTCAGGAATTAAGCTCGACTTTGATAGATTACAGCTTTAATACAACGAGTTGAATTTTTATTTGTCGTGTTATATTCCACCAAGTGTGAATTAATCAACAGTTTTGGTAATTTTCGATAAATTGGATTCGCAATTTATTATCATCTATTCCGAGCATCATTTCCAACCCATTTGGTAATTATAGTCCCCCGATAGTTCTTCCAATTGGCTGAGACACGAAACCATAAAAGTTTTCAAGCAATTGATTTACCTTTCCATTTACTATTGACTCCTGCATCTAGTTTAATTATCCAACGAAAAACTTGGGCAAAGTTTTAGGAGAGAAAGAGAGAGAGAGAGATGGAGACAGAAAACCCAACCACAAGAGACATGGTTAATATTCGATAGAAAAGCCCGATAAAAATCATACAAAATGCATTTGCTCGACTATTAATAGAAATAAATTGAATATGACTCGAGTGTGTATTGCATATTTGCCAACTTACATATTCATGTGCGATCAAATGTAATGCCATGGCAGACAGATAGACAGACATTCTATACACATGTAATATGCAGAAGTCGAACTTCTTATGCAAAGCCACTTAACAAAAAGCAATTTATTTGCACATAATTTGTGAGCGCCGCAGGATGTTGGCTGAGGGCGAATCCTGGCCAAAAAGACGTTGACAGTATTGAGCCAGCCAGTCAGACAGACAGACCGTCAGACAGTCAGTCGACGCAGTCAACACACTAAAATTACAAATTAATTTTCCGAAAATTTGCGCAAAAACTTCGAGTCAACGTTGAAAATATGGCAAATCGAATGGCAATAGAAGACAATATTGTATCCGTGTCCATTCCCCGCCCGCTCTAATCTCCCTTCTTCATTGAAATTGTCGTTGCCGAGTAAATGAAATGTATTGAATTGACATAAAAGTCGCTCAAGTTAATTCCCCGGCAATGTAATTGGTGGGCCGCCTTCGCCCTCCTCGATCTCCATCACCATCTCCAATTCCATTTCGCCTCAGAGCCCACATCCCGGAGGATGGAAGATGCTCATATGATTACAGGGTTGTTTGGCAAAGAAAAGCTGAGAGAGAAAAGCAAGAATAAGGAAAATCTATAGAACATTTTGGACAATGTCAATTTGTTAGCATTTATTGAATTGTGAATTATTAAAGCGAACAAATTGAAAACGCAAGTGTATGAGGATTGTGTCGAGCTAAGGGAAGTTGGGAACACTCTTCATATGTATGATTTCATATGAATGGTCATGTGAATGCGTACGAGTATGTGTGAATGTATCTATAGCTTATAGAAATACCATATTGTATACGAGTACGAATACAAGAACACAAAGGCAAAGTCGATTTAGTTGGCCAAATAAGAAAAGAAGCCAAGAAAATTGAATGTGGATCCCATATGAGGAAAGAGCATTGAATTGGGAAGTGTGGGTTGTAAGTATACATAAACATGTGTTCTGTTTATAAAGAGTGCATATATGTATTCATGAGAGTTTTATTGATTTTAGCGCATTTCTATCTTAAAGACTGAATCTTCTAGCCGTGTTTGATTTCTCAACTGTATTCGCATTTGTATTGGAATTTTATTTTGCTGAATCCAGCTAACCAATATACCCTGTCCAAGGAATCAATTTCTCTTGTGGCAGTTTTATAAAAGCCAAATCAGGCCAAGCCAGCAACACCACCCACAAAACTGAGCCCACAAAACTGAGCTGGGTCGCCTGGCTAATGGGGTGGGGAGAGGGGTAGTTTACCAAAAATAAATGCCAATGAAAGCGAGTAATAAATGCAAACACACACACACCACGCACACACTCACAACATTCATTTGGAGTGTAAGGAAAATGTGTTAGTTATGAAAGGGCGCGAGGAAGACGGGGGTTTGTGGTTAAAGCTTGTTGCTGATGTTGTTGTCGCTGCCAAATTCAACAAATTTAATAAGTAAATAGAGCAAAAACTGCAGAGTGCCGAAAAAGTCGCCATTGAAACGCAATTGCTGATTACAGAGCAAGTTTTTCTTATTTCATCTTCCCCGCTTTTCTTTTTATTGTTGTTGATAGGCTTGGCAAATCGATAGCATGCGTCAACGGACGCTCAAGTGGGGTTCTGTGGCAGGATATATGGTCCATCATAGGTCCGAGCAACCCTCGCTGACATTAACAGCTTCCATTTCTTGTGCAATTTTTCAAATATTTGTCTTGGCAACGGCAGCCAAAACAAATGCCATCTAATGTAGAGGACTGTTCTCAAGGACCAGCCAGATATTTGTCACGCTCCCAATCCCAATTCTAGACCCACTCCCAGACTCGCTAACCAGCTATCGTTCCATTATCAAATCGTTGACATTTATGCTGCAGGCTCAGCCATTGGCAGCACTTGATTATGATGAAACAAGCGACGTGACTCGGACTCGAACTCGATCTCACACCCGAATTCGGTCTTGGACTCCAAGTTATCCAAGAGTCCGGGCTTTCGTCTTGTCTCTTGTACGAGTACGTGTTAAATTATCACTCGCAGACGGGTCCTTTTATACTGTGTTATATCCCGCGGCTTTGTTTAGTTTATAAGTTCGTTAGTTAGTTTGTTTTCTTAGTGGTTCTGTGTACATATGTGAACCAGTGAAGTCGAAGCGGACGATAACCACACACAGTGTCTAATTGCAGAAGCAGCTTAAGACAATTGAAGTTATTTGCTTTTGGCCATGTTCAAGTCCTCGCCATGTCGCATTAACAACAACAATGGCATTTTGTATGCGGTTGGTCAAGAGGCCACTTGAGCGCATTTAACGATAAGCCTCATCAACTGCCTTATGTTACCTCAACGCCCACTTTGCGATGGGGCGTGGCAATTCGCTTATCTTAAGGCGGCACAAATTTGAATGCGATTAATCAAGCATATCGGAGCACACACTGTCAACTGTAGTTTAAGGAGCGACTCCTTTATGCATCCTTTATGAGCCTGGCTCGCTGTTTAGTCCTTTATCAGCAGCCGTTTTGAAAGCTAGCCAAATGTGTCGAGGAAATGCGACAAAAGCTATTTTGGAGCATCATGTTTATGGTTCTGCATTCGAAATGCCAGAGGCAATAAAATAAGCAGGCGTATAAAATGTTTGCCGCATTTTAGGCGCAGTCGCTTTTGATCCCTCCTTTCCCTTCTCCCTCGACTCCTCCCACCCCCCACCAAACACTACTCGGAGAGATTCCACCAGCAAATGGCCAAAATGTGAAGCAAATTCGGTGCCAAGTGCCAAATCGCTAGCCAAAACAAACTAAAAATTGCATAAATTATCGCAAAAGTGTCAGGTCAAAACAGTTTTTTCCGCACCGTTTCCCCCAGTATGCTACCAGTTTTCCCAATTTTTCCACTGCATTTGGCGTGCATGTAATAACAGACTATAAAAATCACACTATAGAACAGCAAAGCAATGTTCGAGGATTACGGATAAGTTATGCAAAATTCGACTACATAAAATGACATTGTTGAGCTTAAAATTCCTTTCTGACTGACTTTTTCTTTTTGACTTTTCAGAGTTCGAGAGTTTCTTGGCCAGTTCGCTGACCCTTTGAGAGGGTTGGATGAATGCTTTAAAGATTTTTCTAGCTGTCTGTCACTCGGAATGAAACAAAAAATTTTCCTCTGCAGTTGAATTTGAAGAGCTCTTCTCAATTCTGTTCGCATTCGCAGAAGTATGACAAAGTAAAATGATAACACTTGGCCAAGCTTTTTTCCTACAATCATATTTCTATCTCTTGCGACTGTCCTTGTCATCCTGACAAGTCAGAAGTCCCCGCTCCCCGCCCCACCCGAGCTTACAATAGTCTCAAGTTCTCTCTCAAACTGGTTTAATAAAAAAATGAGAAACTCTAGTCGTCATTTTCTTGGCAATGCGTTCTTACAGCTCAATTGTCATCTCGGGGGTTTCGGAGAGGGGGAATTTTGAGAGCGCTGTCCAAATATTTTTCTTACATTTCCGTAATGGGCATTGCAACGAGTAGAACTATTCTCATTTTTGACAATCAAGCGTTTCCGTTTTTAATCAACGACAACGAATCGAAATAGTTTCGATTGCTCCATAAATACTTGTCATGGCACAATGGCAAATTTATGGTCAATGGTCTTTGTAAAATAAAAGAATACATTTTTATTATTTCAAATCCCAAATTTTTGCGCCGATCAACTCCATTGTTCCGAAACTGGGCCAAAGGCAGCGGCTCCTTCTCTCACTCATGCATTCTCAGCGAGTTTCGGGCTTGCAGTTGGGGCCAGGAGCTAAGCATCCATCAATTTTTATGACGCCCCAGTGAATGTCGCCGCAGCATCAAAAAATAAAACCCTATCGCATATTGTAAAAGCGCAATTTTTCGGATCCAAATTGCAGTACTTTTATGCTCACATACATATGGGCATTGCAGTTGAGAGAATCAAACAACGAAACAATAACCCGCCGTGAAGTTGGCCCCAGGGAGATGTATGGAGAGAGATTGCGGCATACAGTTAGCACCAATTTGACGGCTTTTGCATTGTTATTGCTGCTTCAGTTAATTTGTATTGCAGTTATTGTTGCAGCCAGTCGATCGGATCATCACCAGGACTAGAGCAGGGCGTATCCTTGCCACATGTTTAAAGATGTTGCGTAGGGACTCCACAAATACCACACCCTTTAGAGTACCGCCCACTTAACGGCAATTGCAAGCACTTAACGATCCTACATCATTCCTTTTCCCTCCTGCTCCCCTCTCAACCCGTGGACTTTAACTCAACGCACATTTGTTTGTAATGAAATTATTTAACTTGAACGCAGCCGCAGCTTCCACTTGCCAAAGGATCTGGGAAGCGCAGCTGTCATGGATGCCAAACTCAATTAAAACGTCAGCGCTTCTGCTGCTGCTGCTGTGGATGTTGCCAGTTAGTTATTTGCAGCAAAAACAACAACAACAACAAGGGCAACAACTTGGCGCACATGCCAACTGATAATTAACTTGAATATCAACTTTTAGCTGTTTCCCCCCTCTCGAAACGCCGAAACGCTTAAAGACAATTCCCATCTGTAAGACACTCAGCTCTCAACTATTTCTATTTTCATTTGTTACTAATTGATTGAAATTAAATATATTTTGAATAGGTTAATAAACAAAATGTATTTTACTTGACGACTTAAATCATTCTATTGAGCATGGGTAGCTTACAGATTGAAGCTATCGAAAAAACTGCATAATTTATTGGTTAATTTAATTTATAAGCTGGTTGAAAATTTTTGGAAAAAATGTTTCCATAAACAGTCTACTTTGCTTAGTTGCCTAGATATCCTAAACAGGCAGTTAAAGTGAATTTTATAATTTCCTTTTTAATTTATTTAACGTAGCCAAAAGAAAATTTCAGACAGCTATCTTTCCGATGCAGTTAAGTAAGCAAGTTAGTTTTTATTTTGAGTTTCATACATTTTGTTCATTTGTTCCCAGGGCGAGTCAAGATAATATTAAGCTTAATGTATTAATTTATGTCCGAGTGCACTAATACTAATTTACTTCAAATTGGTCTAAGCTGATTTTGCAAGATCTACCCGTTTTTAATTTCCTAGAATTGATTAGCTGTAAATTTATGTCAATTGTGAAAAGCATTTACCTTTCCATAATCCCTGATATTAATGTCTATTAATGTCTGTTTTTCTAAATTATGTCATGTTACTTTTCCCATACACTTTTTTGCTTCTCAAGCGCAAACTTTGTTAGACCAAAAACTAATGAAGCGTCAATTTGTTAAATTTTTTCTTTTTCTCTTATAAAATTCAATTTGCGTTTCACATGCATATGCTTATGTTGTGTCTAAGGTGAGTGAATGTGTTTGTATCTATGTGTGAGCTTCTTGGCACGCCCAGTTCTTTGAGTCATGTAACGCTTCAGTAGGCAGCGCATTTTATAACCCGTTTTATGGCTCGAGTTATTCATAGTATTCAGTTTTTGTTACGGGTATTCATTAGAACAGGCAATTAATTGTCATTTGTCAGCTTATGATAGACATTTGTATTGATTTTACGTTGCGACAAAATCCGTGTGAAGACTCTAAAATCGTTATGAATGAATCAACGTAAATGAAAAGAATTATTAATGTAACTAAAAAAATCTAAAATGGTCTTAAACTATATTTATCCTTGATGAACAAGTTAAAAGACCTGACAGTTACGGGCCCAAAAAATATATTATTGATTGGAACTTTAATTTGGGTGCCATTTTTCCATTTGAGTGATTGAAAATTGACTTTGAGGGAACTCAAAAAGAGGGTCAGCATTATGATTGGTACTTACTTTTTGGGGCGTTCGCTGATGCAGCAAAAGTTGAATGCACGCATCGAAAGGCACGAAAACCATGGATGTCAAATGAAAGGAACAGGAGAAGGATAAGGAGAAGAAGGAGGGGAAAAGGGCTAATAAGGAGGACGGAGCAAAGTCAAATTCAAAAGGATGCGGGTGATGTTGGCGTCATTTGGAAAAATTTATGCCAAGAATATCTGCCAGCAAGTGAAATGAAAATCGAACTAATGTAAAATTTAGAACACTTTCCAAACGCACTCCCATACACAGACACACACATACTTACATACGCATACACATTCAGTATTTTCTGCACAGCTGCAAAAATTCGGTTCGGTTCGTTATTGTTGCCGCACACGGCAACAGCTGCTGGCAACGGCAACCAAAAAAGTTGCATAAAACTTGGCGCCCCACATGAACCAACCCTCCCCCTTTCCCATTACTACTCCCTTTACTCCTAATGCAACCCCTAGTGTGGGCGCATAAGTGCCTCCCATTTTGGGCTGTCTGCATTTTGTGTATGCGCTTTTGTTAGCATAAAATTTTGCGAATAATTAGAAAATTGTGGCAGCTTCTTCGCTCAAGTACTGAAATCGTCCTCGTCGTCCTGCCTCGGCAGCTGTTGTAGCAGCTCCTTCGTCTTTATATGTAGTTTTTGTTGTCGTTGTCGTTGTCGTTTTTTGTTGTAGTTGTAGTTGGTGTTGTAGTTGCCGTTGTCCTTGTCGCAGCTCCGGATCCTGCTGGTGTGCAAATCTATGTCAGCTGCTGCTGAGCAGAGCGAGACAGTCAGAGACATAGACATAGACATATAGACAGCATCAGTTTTAGCCTCAGCATCAGCACAAGCATCAGGCTGGCACATCAATTAGTGCCGCACAAAGCCACAGCAGAAGAGCATCCAACTCCTGCCTCGCATTTTTGGTCTACCAAATTTGCTGTTCTCTTCTGCTCCCTTCTGCATCCCGCCATCCCTCTCTCCAATTGCCTTCCGCTCTTTGCATGTCATTTCGAGTGTAAACTGTGTGAGGTGTCGTAGTTGTCGTTGTTGCCCCTTTGTGCCGCCTGATGACTTGCAGCGTTTGTAATTGCTTGAGGTTTAATTAAAAAATGTTTGTCGGTCTGTTTTCCTACACTCGTATATGGGAGCGAAACTCTCCCAAAACTTCCAAAAGCCACAAAAATGTGTGGGTGTGTGTATCTGGGCCTTAACCAGACCCATAGTAAAGTGGAAAGTGTGTGCACAATTTGTAACTAATCATGCAAAGGTTGCAAAAGTTGAGTCCAAATTAATACAGCTTTGGATATGAGTTTTACTACAAAATTGTATGATATATACAGTTTTCTGGATTCTCTTAAATGAGTTTTTGATTTCTACAACAATTTCAACTGTCACTCGCAATGCTAATCAATTAATTAAAACGGAATAAAAAACCCGCAAAGTTTCTGTACCGAAAAAAAACTTTGACACAACAATTAAATGCCTTTATTGAAAAACGAACAAAACAAAGCGCAAAACACACATAAAAAACGGGACAACATTAGAATGAAAGAGAGAAAAAAGAGAGAGACAAAGAGGCATAAAGTAACTTTAAAACTGAGAACTTTATCTATCGGCCAGCTCTGTCTCGTGGCGACTCTCCGAGTTGAGCTCGTTGCTACGAAAAATGTGGTGCAAATTTATGCAACAAAACTTTAAATTGATTTTTCCGTTTTTTGCGAGACACCCAGAGAATGAGAGATGCGAGTGAGAGACATTGGGAGAGATAAACGGGGGAGCAACAATTTTTGTTTTTTAATCCAATGTGACTTTCGATAGGAAATACCAGAAAAGGGATTTGACTGGACAGAAGGCCGAATAGAGTGATGAGGAGAGGAGAGGAAACAGAGTCAGAGACAGACAGTGGCAGCAAAATGATAACGTAACTTTTTGTGCGATATGCAAATGAAGGTAAAACTTTGATATCGGCAGGCAAAGTCACAGCTAACACCAGATCCAAAGCCAACTCCAAAGCTAAAGCCGAACCCGAAACCAATGGCAGACCAAATTCCAATTGCAATTCAAAAAGTGCAGCAGGCATCCCATGATTAATGTTTACCCTCGCTCTATCTCTACATCCCCCTTCTCCCTCCCCCATAGACTGCCCACCTGGGAGGATGGCCAACTGGCCTGAACTTTGCCCCTTTTCTCCAATTCCCAATCCCCAAACCAAATTCCACATAACGGCCAACTAATTGTGCAAAGTTTGGTTGATTTTTAAGCTTCTGCTGTGTGAAAAGTACGTGAAAATTGAAAAACTCGCATTCCAACTAAGTATCTGACTCTGTCTGTGTGTGTGGAACTTTTTAATACCCTTAATTTGCTGGATGGCTTAAAAAGTTGCCCTACGTGAGCCAAAGTCAATTTCCATGCCCGGAATTGACGGCAACTGTAAAAACAATCCATACAAAATGATGAGAACTGTCCCAAAAGCAAACAAACGATAAACAAAACACAAGCTGTAAAAACAGCAATTGTGGCAAATGCAAACGACGATCTGTCCCAAGGGATCCCCAACGAAAAAATGGTGATATTGATGCCAGTTGATGATATAGCCTCCGTATGACATCTATTCATGTTCGGGATCCATTGACACTCCATCTACATATAAGAATTCTCTGTGCGTGCTAATGACATGTTCCTCTCTTTTTCTCCTCTGATACCTTTTGACACATTTCTGTTCTTTTTTCTTTTTTTTGTTCTTTGCTTTATGTGAGTTTTCAGTGTTTTAACAATTGCTTTCTCGTTTGCTTTGTGTCGGTTATTTTGTTTTGGATCCCCCTCCTAATTGTAATAGCTGTCTCTCGTGTCGCGTTGCTGCAGAGACAACAGCATTAAGTGTCATTAATGCAAATAAATTGTACAAATTCCACAGAACACAAAAAGTTCTGTTAGTTGAGCTGGATAGATAGAAATACTCGTAGCTCGTAAATAGAACTGAATCGGAGAGAGTGGGAAATGTGGATGTGAGAAATGTCCGGTTGAGATTAAAAACATATTACATGGTACTTCTCTTGAAGAGAAAACTTTTATAGTAAACTTTTAATATAAACAATTTCGCAGAATGTTCAATAAAAGAAGGTACCGGAACGATTATAATTTTAAAATATAATTTATAAATATAAACATTTATGAAATAAACATTATTTCATGATTTGTATCATCTTTTGTTTTGATCTGAGTATACAAATCTAAAATTTCTTATATTTTAAAATGGTTATCATATAACTTAAATGCATACACAAAAATGTTGATTTTTGTAATATAATAACTTTTAATTGCGATCCCAGTTTAAAAACCGAAATCAAAATGGTAACGAATCAAGTTAAAATCAAACCCTTAACTACTTTCGTATCACAGAGAGGGAAACAATTACATAACTGACAAATTGCATGTCAGTTACAAGTAACGTTGTTGTCCTTACTAATTATATTAAACTCACACACACACAAAGATACACAAACACACGCAACAATTTGTTAACAACAATTTGTTCCACTCCCATCACCCAACGTAGATATATATTTTGGCGTCTAGTTATTATTGAGAAACGCTTGATGACGCCCCCATTTACGGGAAGGCATGAAAAATGCATGAACGGAAATTCAAAACTCAAACACCCACACGTGTCCCATAGAAGGACCCAACCACGGGCTATTGCCTATTGCCTACTGCTTATTGCCTATTGCCTATTGCCTATTGTCTGTAGGCAACGACGCATCGGTTCCCATCTGATTGACAGCTTGACCGATTTAGAGTTCGATTTCGAGTTCCTGTCCGCATGCTAGTCAGGGGATAGGGGGTGAGAGCTTCACGAGCCGCGGCTCCTGCGTGAAGACTCAATGATGTGTGCAACCGACAACAACGGACGAGGTATTCAATTACCAGTCAGCCACACACGCAGACCGTCACTTGGACACAACGACAATCTCTGTGTGTGTGTGTGTGTGTGTGCTTATGGACTGTGTTGTATCTTCTGGCTAGTAACTTATATTGCTGGCTGCCATAACTACTACTAATTTGCGGCCTTTCCATTCCGAATGGTACTCTTTCACCCACTTCCACTCCTACTACCATCCCCATTCCGACTCCTCGTTCCACTTAGGTATAAATAATTTCATCAGTACCGACGACATGAAGCTTCTATAGACATCGCCCGGCATATCATATTTCTGCTTTATTAATATGCTACAATATTATGCAGGAAGTAGGGAGAGGGCATGGGGAACAGGGAAAGCAGCAACTCTCTGCAACAACTCACATGTGCATTTCTAATTGCGTTGACAGGCGAAGACTTGCGGCATTTAACGCCGATCCCGTGGCAGGATTGCTCCTACTCCGCTTAGCCCTCGTCCCTCTCCTGTTCATATAAAAAAAAGATTGCCACTACAACATTTTGTTTCCCTCTGCCCCACCTTTGCCTCTTTTCCCTGATTGTTCGTATTGTTTGACTTTGGCTACGCGTTTGGTCAGTTGTTGGCTTTTTATGTTACAAAAAGAAGTAAAACATGAATAAAAGTAAATGAATAGAAAAGAAACTGTGCCGCAGGACATGCGCACGAGGACGAGTCGAGCCAAAAATACGCTAGATTTACCAGCTATAAATAAATCAGAGTTCAGAGTTCATTTCAATTGCAATAGTACCCAAAGGTGTGAATAAAGAAAGCACAGTTTCTTTTGATAAAAAGGATTTTAAGTATAAAGCAAGCAAATTCAAATTATTACCTAACCATAACTAATAATGCTTGTAAAAGAACTTATGGGCATAAATATATTAAAGTATTCGATCTCAGTTTGTATTTTCAGTTCTGAAGACTTGTCGAACAGCGAGTCATCGATTGAAGAGAAAACTTTGTAGAGCTTATAGTAAGTCGACAGTCTTGGTATCCTTATCAATTAGTCATATCTTCGGACTGAAAACATGTCACTGCTGTTAAACTCACTCTCTGATTAGACCCTGCGTCTTTTCTTTTCTGTTCTGTCACGCCCCCCAAACCGTCCAGAACACGCCCTCGGTGCGCTCGATGGTTGCATGTGATAAAATTAGAGCAGTTCCACAGGACGGGGGCTATATTTAAACCATAACACAACAACAAGAGCGACAACTGGGCTAAGTGAGGCACTCTTGGTACGAGATACTCTTTACCTCCATCTCCCTCTCCCTCTCTCTGTCACCCTTTCTTCCTATGTGGCATTGTCGCGGTTCGAGTGTTTATATTCGTAGTCGTATTTGCATTTGTATCTGTGTTTGTATAGCACGCTTCGCTAAGTTCCAGTTAACTCTTGACCCCACGTAATAAAGCCAGAGAATATCCCAACTCACCCAAGTATTTTTTACCACTTTACGACTAATAAAGTAAGTCGAAACGTTGAAATAAAAAACAATCCAATAAATAAATAAAAAAGCCTTGAATTGTTGACGAATTGACAGATTGTCCATTTGTCCGTTTGTCTTGGGAGTCTCCCCTCGGTCTTATATATTTCTTCAGTTTCCTCATTCGCTCTGTGAGTTTTTTATGTAACCTATAATTTTCTTAAGGTAACCGGAAAAATGTTTTACGATTGTCGTTCGGCTTCCGTTGAGAACCTGCCTCATTCCACATCTACCCTTGGTCTTCTTTGATGGTTGACCTACCTAGTTACTAAGTAGCTACCAGCTCTACCTGTAGTGAGGGTCGCGCTTTATTGCTCTTCTCTCTCTGGGTCATTTGTCCAAAGTCTGCGAATGCGCCAGTGACTTGTGCAGCCGTTGAGACATTGTCACAAGTTGATGTCTGTTGTTCAAACTATCTATCGAGGTTTTTCGTTCGTCAAGAACTCACCTGCAACTAGTACTTGCTCAGGGGGGATCTCTTAGTTTTGAAAGTACTTAATTGACGCCTTGGCATAACCAATTATTGGGTCCCAAACGAGACCGCGAGAGTCTCCCCCGAAACCAATGTCTGAAGTCGCTTTATTTTGTGCCTTGTCACGCCTTGGCATGCCGCAGTCATTTCTCATATATGTGGACTATAGATATGAACTAGGGTTTCTAAGGGGCTTAAGCTCTTTTGTGGCTATTTATTATTTAACATAAGTCTGCGCTATGTCTTCCTCTCTCTCACTCTCTGTATGTGTTGGCGTGTGTAAGTCTTGTAAATCTTTTGCTTTCAACACTGATCCAACACACCTACGTACGGGTTAAGAGCAAGGGGGAAAGGGAGCTCATCTTTTTGCCCAGTCATCGCTTTTAAAAGTATTTTCTGCCTGCCTTTAAATGACTGCAAATGCGATTCATGTCCGTCTCGTTGGATCTCGTTGAAAATTGCATGTTTTAGTTGTCGTTTTCGTTCTCAATTATCGTATTCAGTTTTGTTTTTCTCTTTTTTTATTTATAGTTTTCTTTATTAAGTAGCTTTTTACTCAGCGTCATCGTCGTTGGACACGCCTACACACAGACAATTCCCACTCCTCCTCCGCCCATTTAGTTACTGTGTTTATTAGCCGTCATTAGTCGAACTTTGTTTACGTCCCTTACTAAACTTCAGCCACAGTTTGTTATTAATTGAACCCACAAATAGGAATATAAATTATACAAATTTAAGCTTACGAGATGTTCACGAATTGTCTAGCTCGACATTTCCATGAATGTCTCTGGGAAGCTTTAATTATTAGATTTAAGCTGGAATTGGGGGCATAAGCAGTATCACATAAATATTGTGTGGAAACTCTATTGCAATGATTTGATGCTGCTCCATATTCCCAATCAAGCCGACATTGATCTAAGTGATCCTAAGTCGGAATCAAAAGAACCGCCTGACTAATAAATTACGAACTTGCGAAATGCGAGAATGATTTAAATTATATAATTTTATTCACTGATAACTGGGGGAGAACTCTTGAAAGCAGCTTAAAGTGTGCGACTGCCAATTTCGATGCCGTTGGTTGTTGTTTGTTTCATCATCATCGGGGAGCAATTGATAAGCTTGTCTCGCTCATCGCCCACATACAAATCTGGGCGATACAACAACTGACAAACGGATATAAATATATGAAACTGAATACTGAATAAATGAACAACTGAAACATGGAATGTGTAGGCGTTGGCTCTGGATCTCGCTTTGGCTCTTAGTTTTCCACACAAAGAACGGAAATGAGTCAATGGGAAGTGTTTGAAAAAATACTAAAATAATTCGCTTGCATTTGTTGTCGATTGTTGGCCAACTAACTAATTAAACCGCAAATAAAATATGCTGGCCAAGTAATTTGTAAAGGGCTTTCAACAAACAACGCAAACAGCTGTTTACACACACACACAAACACACACACACATATGAAATTATGTGTATGTGTACATGTTGTAAATGTATTTGCGTTTGTGCCTTGGCATTGGTGGAAATCAATTTGAAAACGCGCACGTTTTTCTCGCCCTTCCTATAAAAGTTGTTTATATTTTATATACCAGTGAAAATTTACAACATTTGCCACACTTTTCCATCCGTCAGGCTCTCTCTTTCCCTCTCACTGTCTCAGCTTATACATTACTCGTCTGTCTCTCTCTCTCTCTCTCTCTCTGTCTCTCAATAGTATCGTTGAAAATGCATGCTAAATAAATTTGCTGCCACAAATATAAATGCCACACGTTTATTTGCTTCCACCTGGTTCTGAGTGGGATTTCTCCCTCTTTTTCCCCAAAACAGAACCCGCAAAAAGGCAACTCACAGCTCTTCATCGTGTTGTTGTATCTCTTTGCCTTCTTGTCATGGGTTTGGCTTGCTTGGAGGCAATGCGCACCTTCAGTTGACCTTCAGCGCGTGTCCTTTGCTTTAGTTTAGCTCCGCCTCGTACTTAGCCATTTGTTTGTGTTTGGTTTTGATGTCAAAAACTTTGCCATGTTTATTTTCAATGCATTTTAAAGTTTGTTTTTTATGTGCTACTATGAAATGGATTGCTAATAAGCATAGTCAGCATCTTCCTCTATCCATCTTTAATTCAATCTTCAAATCTATACAGTTAATTGACATACCCCAAGATAAAATTCTTCCCATTTAGTTAATTATAGATTTTATGCAACATACCTGCAAAGAGAAAGAGAAAAATGAAACAGTTAGTAAAAATGTTGTTAATAAAATTGATTTTTTTCTTCTTTGCTTTCTTATAATACTTTCATTAAGTATAAATAAATAAAAATGACTGACAAAAAATGAAAAAATATATTATAGATTGAAATTTAAAAAGCCTTAAACGATAAACCAAAGTATAGATATTCTTCGCATTTTTCTCATTTTTAAACTAACTTCTAATTCTATTGGATATCTTCTCTAACACATCACTCTTCCCATCCCCCACTTACCACTCAATTACCCAGTTGTGTTTATGTAATCAATACTCCCTCTCTGGGGTGACAAGTGAATGACTTTGTCGCCAACAACTAAGAAACCGAAACACTTTCAGCGACTGCCTTATAATGTAGGTGAAGTATGATGTTCTCCGGTTTCCCGACTGTTGTCCGCATGTATCTCAAGTCGGGGTATAACCTTACAGGAAGTCAATGCACTTGTCTACTCCCCCGCCTTTCCACCGATCGTATGTTAGTTTTGTAATTAAATATATATTTTATTTTTATGAAAGAGCAGCTGTCACTCCGATTGCGAGGGCTTTCAAAAAGCATTCCCAGCCACATACATAGGTCTTATCAGTCGCCCTTTAATTGCTGTTGCAACTTCCGTTTGATGATAAAACGTTTGAACTGCCCTCTCTATTTGAAAGCCCATTCACTATGCGTTCCATATGCAAATTGTGACTGCGACTTGGTCATCAAATTGGCTGAGTTCATTTCAATTTATGCCAAAAACCCCGCGAACTGTGGTCACAATTCAGCAGTTTCATCGTCAGCTTATGAGTGGGGGAATTTCTTGGTGATTTTTTCTTTGTTGCCCACTGTGCGGGGTCTTGTCGCTAAGCCAGATGTAGATTACGCAGAATTTTTATACTTTTGTAAGAAGTTTTTCTTTTATATCTCTCTTCTGCCGGAGAATTCATAATACGCAAATACGAGTTGGCGGAGGGCACTCAAAGTCAACTGCTGAAGTCGCGTACAGTCCACGGTCTTCATTCAGATTCAGTCCGATTGTCTCTTCAGTCCAGTTTAGTTGAGTTCACGGTCCTCGGTTCTCTTCAGCGATTTTTGCTGATTATTTTTGCATTTGTGATGCGTTTCTTTGGAAACGTACGCTGGCACTCGGGCTAATAGTTTTGGATGCAGATAGGGCACATATTTTATTTATAGAGTAAAGTTTACGATTTGTGCATGTCACTAAAGTCTTTCAAACTTGAGACATTTTCCTCTCTCGATGTCATCTCACTTCTCACACACTTGTCTCGAAGCTTTTACGATGCCATGTTAATGAGTCTAATATTGAAATTAATATAAATTTTTATGACGCAATTTGACTGTGAAAATGCACTAAAAACAATGCCAGCTGCTCGAGATGCTGTCTCTCGCAGCTCCCAACTGAATTGGGTCAAAGAATAAAGTGGCCATAAAAGGGGCGGGCAAACTGTCGGACAGAGACCATTCCAGGGGCCGCCTCAATAACGCACTAATTGATATTTGATGTAATTTTGTGTGGGCCAAAAAGAAAAAACCCCACTTGCCGATGAAAATGAAAAATGTCTTCAATTAGTTGAATGCCTTAAAATAAATGAAATAAATATGCACACCAAATGCGACTAAAATGCGCTTTCTTTTAGAGGCTAAATTTTAGACTATCCACCATTACTCCCTCTATTTGTAGTTCTAAGATGCTTTTTAGGTTATATGTCAGTTTATATTGTAAATGTAACACAAGTTATATTTTAGACATATTAAATGTACTTTTTATGTTTCCCACTTCGAAGTGTCAAAAGGAATATACATATTTATATTCGCAGAAAGAGGAATTGATTGCAAATGATGATGCAGGATACGAAATGGGTCAGTCAGCCCTCAGATTGTGAGTATTGTACATTGATTGAACAACTATTGGGGAGTGAGAACGGGAGAGTTGGAACTAGCGCTAAAGTTGAGGCATTAATTAGGCGCATTAACAACAAGCTGAACAAACTAATTCATCTAAACTGTCATCATCATTTCGAGCAACTGTCAGCCATTAGAAGGCCGACGAAGACGACGATGTCGACATTGACGAAAAACTTAACGCATTACCCAACCTTGCTGCTATGTGTAGGGTTATCGAGAGGGTAGAGAAGAAGCAGACCACTAGACCAGTAGAGGGAGTAGAGGGTGAGCTGGCTGCCTGGAAAAGTCACTTTTAATTATGCCATAGAAGCCGGCGCTAGGTCGCCAGCTAAATATTAATGAGCCACGGCACGCACTCGGTCTGTCCGTTGGTCGGTTGGGCAACCCTTATGAATATTGCATTGCCAGAATCTGTATTCACGCTTCTCGCTGTAAATGTGTATGTGTGTGTGTGTGTGTGCTAATCAATCAATTCTCGTGCCCAGCATTGGACAGTGGCAATTGGTTTGGCATTTTGGCAAAAACTAGCCCGCCACAGTAACATCATCATCATCATCCTCGTCATAGTCATCATATTCATCATTATCAGCGTTGCTGGCAGCTTTATGCAATTGTTTTAAAGCTATTCTCGGCAACTGCTTTGATTGAGTGGCATATGATCCCTCTTTCGTCCGCCTCTGGCAGGGAGACAGAGCTGTGATGTATGACAAAGATTTGACAGCACTAATTCAAATCTCGTGTAGCATTCATATGCAAAAAAAAAACAACAGAATAACAACAAAAAATGAAGAGAAGGGACACTAATGAACTACATATGTCAGCAGATGGAAAATTACAAAATCTTGTTGATTCAAGTTGTGTCTCTTTAAAGGGCAGTCCAGATCTCATCTCAACCCTCCTCCACTTGAAGTCATCAGGCCCAGCAAGTTGAGTGACTTCAATAAACAAAATAGACGGGAACTGGGACTCGGATTGAGTTTGGGATGAGCATGCAGATTGGCATTGGGGCACAAGTGCAAGTAGTCAGCTCCTCTGCTGACTTACTGCCGCACAGTTGCACAGTACGCGGAAGTGTCTGCAGCACATTCATGACTGCAGTCTAGGGGTAGGAAAGGCAAGGGGGTGGAAGGAAAGGGGCAGAGGGGTCTCAGCTAAAATGCGGAAGTGCCTCGCGTTGTTTTAGTCGTAGTCGCAGTCGCAGTCGCATTGTTTGCCACAAAATGAAATATTTATAAACAAAATGCATGTGGCACACATTTAAAGATAACAACAATAACTCCGGGCAATACTCTCGCAACAGAAACAGAAACAAAGCCAAAGGCATGTTATTGTTATTGTTGTTGTTAATTTTAATGCTTTATGTTTCATGTTCACTCTGTCGGATGTGGGCAACTCTCTGGATCTGTAACTGACTGCACTTTTGTTTACTTTTCACAACATTCAGACTCGAGATGGAAAATTGTCAGTCAACAATTTATAATATTATAATCAAATGCTAATTATCGAATATTTGTCAGTGTAGATATGCAAATTAGACAACTATAAATAACAATGAATGGCAATAAATAACAAAAGTGTCAATGATAATTTGACAGCTACAACCTGAGGCTACATCCATCGAATATTTAATGATTTAATGGTCAAATACAACTTCTAATGCAGAATTGTATTTAGTTTTCTCAATGAAATTTATAATCATTCACAAGCTGCGATCTGAAGCTGTTTGGCTTAGCTGTTTACAGTGCTGTGGCAAAGTCAACGCCCGTGCTAAAAAGTGGCCACAAATAAAAGAAAATGGTGCAGCTGGCGAACAAAAAAAAACCCGCTGGGTGCTGCCAGGTTGCCTCCTGTAGCGCGGTGCATTCACCTACATTTTCCGCACCCGTGCACTGCAGAATGGCGTCAGTAGCACGAATTTGTGAGCCCCACTGGAGACCAGGGGACTGAGAAGCTGGGAGATCAGGAAACTGGAACCCGGCAGCTGTTGGAGCCAGGCAACGGGTGGTGTAAGGAGATGACAATGACAAAAGTCGACAAAAGAAAGAGAGAGAGAGAGAGAGAGAGAGAGAGAGAGAGTAAGAGAGCCAGATGTCGAGCTCGACTTTTGTTGGGTTACTTAAATTTACACGGCAAGTGGCGAACGCAAAAGAAGTTATTAAAATAAACATTTGACGACAGCTGCTGGGTGTTGGATCAGTTGCTGCTGTTTAAAGTTACTTGCTACACAAAGTAATATTTGCATTAAGTGGCAGAAGACGATGACAGCCGCCAATTGCTTATTCATGGTCCGATGATGGCTTTACCATTAGAAAGAACATCAAGAGATTGCTCCAAGCCACTAAGTTCAAACTTTGCTGACCACTGTAGTTAGTGTAATCAAATGTGCAACTCGACTTTCAATCTCATTGCTGAACATTTTTGTATGGCAACTTGCAGCATGCAACATATCCAACAACCAAAAGCAGCCAACTCTTTAGCAATTTTGTAATTTAATTAAAAAATATTTTTTCAAGTGGTTTGCGTTGTAAATACAACAAACTATCTGCCACCAGCCACCAGACATTTTCTCATTTCCCATTTTCCCCACTCGAACTACTTTGCGTTACTTTTCATGCAGTTTGCTGCACTTGCCACAGCTCTGCGCTTTCTCCTCTTCCCCCTGCCCACTACCATGCCATACGTTCTGTGTGTGCAAGAATTTTAAAACTCCATTTTGGCAGCAGCTGCCTCAGCCTCCTCCATCTCCATCTCCTCCACCTCATCCGCCCCTCACTTCACCTCTGACCTCGCCCTGCCTCTGCTGATGCAAGTTTCGAGGGCTGCGCGTGTGTGTAAATATTTTTTTGCAATTAATTTTGAGCGGCTTATAATTTACTAATTTAGTTTTTTGTGAGCTGCAGTGCCGAAAAGTTTCTGCCACAAAAATTTTACAGCTTGGCAAAGAATACAGAGAAAAGATGCGGGAGAGATAGAGAGAGTGAGAAAAGAAAGGGAGAGAGAGAGAAACTTTTGATGTAAAATGAATGAAAGTTTACATGCAAAAGGCTAAAGTTCTTCATACTTCGCCTGCTCGTCCTTCTTCAAAAAGATCATGTGTGGATTGCCTTAGAGGCAACCCTCAAAGCCTCAACTGTGAGCTGTAAAGTAGTAAATACCATTAGGGCTAAAGCCAGTTGAGAATTGTTGCATATAAACGGTCTAAAGTAGGTTAAATTCCAACCAACGAAAATTTAATTAAATTAATCAAAATATATTTGCATATTGCGAGTGCGAGACTACGAGAATAACTAACAAACCAACTGCTATTTGTTCACAAAATGGAGATGGAAATAAAAGTGAGTGAATGACAAAAAAGCAACCACAGGCACACACAGATACACATAGATACTCTTACACACACAAGCACAACAAAGGAGCGTAAATTCTAATTTGCCAAATGTGGTAAAAGAATTTCAAGTCAAATGCGGTTGTTGCTGTGGCTGATGCTTTTGCTTTTGGTTTGCCATTTATAAAATATACACTCACATAACACATACAAATACATACAATATTAAAAATTTCTTATTTCTTTTTCTTTTTGGTGCAGAAAAAACTAAAACTAATTTGAAAAACTAGTACGCATGTGTTTCCTGTGCAATTTTTGCTCATTTTTAGAGGTAGGGCCCTTTTGCCTTTTCATCTGTGTCTGTGTCCGTGCCAGTGTATATGTGTGTATTTACAGGCATGTAAACACACAAGCATACACATATGTATGTATATACACACACAGAGCCACTTCACTGGGTGTTTCATGCGTTGGTTTTGGTTGCGAGCTTGACAGCATTTCAATAGAATTAACACACACAGTGAAGGAGTCTGGGTCCAAAAGGACCTCAGCGACGAAAGAAAATTAAATAAAATTATAAATAAAAAATAGTAAAAGCGTAAAGAGAGAGAGGGCTCACAGAAAGCTTCATAACGAAAGGTTCGCATGAAAAATGCGCATAAATAGTGCAAAGCAACGTTGCAATGGGGGCGTATACGCAATGTGAACGAGCGAGCTTCAAGTGGGCCATATGTGTGAGTTTTAAGAGGGTTTTATGCTCGTGTGTGTGTGTGTGTGTTTGTTGGCACTTGACAAATTCTTGCAGTTTTGCGAGCAACGTTCACTCCACACGCTTCCACGATTTCAGTTTGCGCCTGACGAAAGCGGCAAGAGCTCTTCTCACACTTGGCTGAAACCTAATTAAACTGCTCATCGGTTCTTTGGCAGCCAGTGCATGTACATATACATGCATGGCCATAAAGCATCAGACATCACATCCAAATACAGCGAAGCGATCTTTCAGCTTATCGACAGGGGAAGCGGCATGGCCTTATCAGCGGCATTGCCTTTTGCAATGCTGTTGATCCCCAATCGAGCTAAAGGTTTTAATAAGGTACTGACGGGGTAAATGGCAACTAGGCATATCATACAAGGCCTTAAATAAATTGCTGCCAAAAGCAGCATCAGCAGCAGCAGGAGAACCTGCAAAGCATCAGCCAAGTGGCCAAGGCGACGAGACTCAGACGAAGACACTGACCAGAAACGGTCCTTTGCTGGACTTTGCTGGCAATGACTGACTGACAATCACTTAAGGAGAAACCGATAAAAATCTTGAAGCCAGAAGACGAAAACGGCAACTCAAGCGCACAACTGGACACCGAACAAAGCAACAAAACAGAACAGAAAAGAAAAGAAGACTGAAAGAAAGACACAATAGCAAGTAACCAGCCAAAGTCATGAACAACAGCAACGGCAACATTGGACATTTATGGATATTGAAGCTTATAGACAGGCAGGCAGACGGTGCATGAGGGGAGAGGAGGAGGTGGGCAGAGTAGAAGGGGTTACATGTTAAATGCTCTGTTGCTATTGTTGTAGAGAAGAAACTGGTTTTTGGTTTGCTTTGCGGTCTGCCATGAGTAAGAATGAAAATGTATATTCGAGTATTTTACTTATGGAAAACTGCGGTCAAAGCCGGGGCCAGAAATAAACTGAAAGATGCGGCTCGGCAAATGGTCAAGAGGTCAGCGACAAACGACAATCGAGAAACGAGCAAAGCAATTTTCTACTGTGTCTCGAGGTCAGTTGACGAAGGACCCGCTCGAAATTTCCATTTATTTACGACTCCAATTTTAATTAAATATATTTTATGTGCTTATTCTTTTCAGGGAAGGAGTTGTGAGTTATGTTCGCAAACTTTGAGGGGATGTACGGATTATTTGATGGCGATAACTGAGCGTCTGTCGCATAAATATGGCCAGCAAATGGCAGACAGTTTTGTTGCACAAAATGTCAGCAATTGTTGCAGTAAAGTAGGCAACAGTGGGGCAACAAAAAGGCAGCACGCGCCAAGAAATATTGCAGGGAGACTGAGAAACAGAGAGAAAAGAGACTGAGAGAGAGATGTAAGTATACTTTATTTGTGTGACACTCTGGCACACATACCAGGAAAACTGGCCATAAAGCTGTCACATAGGTACTTGAGGAATTTCTTTGCCTGGTTAGCGAGTGCCCCTAACTCCCATCTGCAGCCTGGGAGTTACACCCCCACGTAGGTATTCTGCGGTATATGTGAGAAACTGTATTGTTTTGCGCCCAACAGTTCTATATATATATATCCCCAGTTGTTGGGTGAATGTTTATGGCCACGTCTATATATTTCAGGTCCTTTGCGTTCTTTGTCCTCTTTGACTTTAGAGCCATTGTGGCTTGCTATAAATATAACGAAGCAACTAGCTTGTCTTCCCTTAAGATTCTCGAAGCCCCTTAGAAACTTGCCTTAGCTTTAAAGAGTTGGGAAATTACTTAAAGTTTACATTGAGGAATTTCATGAGGTGGCCAATAGAAAGATTACAAATTACAAATGTGGCAAAGTACAAGTCATAAACTGGCCAAGTCGAACAACGAGCGTCGAACAAATTGCGCCAAAGCATCTGCAAAATGCTTGGTTCCTAGCCGCGATTCGCCAGAGAATTGATGTCATTTCCAATGTAGAATTCCTGCTAGAACATGTGTCCAGACGGTGTACGTGCTCCGCTCGCTGAAGGCAGTTCGATGGATAAAATAAAAACTAAATAAATTATTGACATAATATTATGAGAGGGACGCGGAGAGAGAGAGCGAAAGAGGGTGAGAGACAGGGAGTCTCGCAGCGTGATGCTGCTTGGTTATGACCGCAGTCGTAATTGATTTTCAAAGGGCTATTAGAGAGACAAACAGAGGAGAAACTTTGTGCCCAGTCGTGCTTTGTGTCGTCTCTTGTGTCAACTTGGGCAAATAAAATATAATTGTAATTGCAAAGGACACAAGACGACAGACGACAAAAAGACAAAAGATCAAAAGAAAAGATGAGCAGACAGACAGACAGACAAAATTCTCTCCTCTTGTTTCTGTTCCTATGTCTGTTTCTATCTCTGTCCCTGCCCAGACTTGGATTGTAAAGTTGCGCATCAAGTTGAGAAGCGAGGAATATAAAACAATAATCATAATATTGAAGATAATAATGACGCTTTTATTCTGCTCGCTACAGATACAATTGTATCTGAATCTCTGCGCTTGGGTCCGTCTCTGTATTTGTTTCTGTCCCTGTTTCTGTTTACGTCTCTCTGTATCTCAAGTGTGCGCAAAACACTCGTTAAATGTGCCAAAGTAAGAAATGTTCATCCAGTTCACAACCTGCCGCATTCGTATTGATTTCAACATTTCCGAGGGTTTTGTGTTTATGTCGCTTGCTTGTCCCACTGTACACTTCATCCCACCGTACAGTCAACGCTGCTCAGGAATTGCTGGAGAGACTAGGCTCTTGTTGTTATCTACTATTTATGCTAAGAGCTGTCAAACAAGTTGTAGTTACATTGATTACATGCCCGGACTGCAATCTCCAGTCTCTAGTCTTAGTCTCTTGCAGATTGCAGCGCTTTTTCCCTTTATACGACGACTATGAGAATCTTTTTTAATGTGATTGCATTACTTAGTTGGGCACAGGTTGTTCTCTCCCGCAGCTGCCAATTGCATCTGGGGGATTGTGATTGCAAATTCGAATGTGTATGTGAGTGCGTATGCCATTTGGGAATGGATAAAGTTGCCCAATGACAGCAACAACTGGTTGGTTTCATAAGAATTGAGAGAAGGGACTGATACTCACTTGCAATATGAGTTTAAAGTTTAAGAAGATTATCAGTTTACGTACCTGCAAGTAAAGAAAGGAAACATCAGTTAGTTGGCGTTTAGTTTGGACTTAACAAGTTCTCCAATCTCCCGGCAACCAATCATGAAACCATTACACCTACACATACCCTACAGTTGGAGAAAGACACCCAATTTGGGGCACCAATTATTTTACACAACTTACAACTTTGGGCAACTATTTGAAGCGATTTGCGGACTGCAACATGCATCAAATTGCAAACACACATTAAAACGCCATTAGAGCAAAGTTTTCCCAGCACTCTCTTTCTCTCTCTGTCTCCTCCCTCCCATCAAATGTTCTGCAAAGTCAACTTCATTACACGAATCGCGCCCACGCCTCCAACTAAAGACTGAAAACTGAAAATTGTGCAAACTAGGGAGCCAGAAGTCCATTGCCCAACTATAGATAATGCCAGCCGATACCGCTGCAAACAATGATACGACTACAATGATAATAGAGGTAGCTGTTTGTACCATGGAAAAGGCAGGCAGCCATAACAGTTTTTCCTGCCCGTTTTCACCAATTTCCAATATGCAGACACGCAATTTTCACCCCCGTCGCGACGCACATATTCCGCTCTGAGTTTCAGCTTCAGCTTCAGCTGGAGCTCCGGTAATAAGACGACTTTGCCATTCTTGTTGCAGCGGAGTGAGGGGCAAGTGGAGGTGCTTGGTACGCGTTGTCGCGTTTCCATTTTCATAGTTTTTTCCTGCCTCCTATTTCCTCTGCTTCTCGTTTCTATTTTTTCCATTCTGTATTTTGTCGGCTTTGTTTCCCACTTCTAACTCCACTTCGACGTCGACAGCACAATGTGAATATGTCCGCGATGTTTTGGCACATACACACGCACACACGACAATTTGGAACAGCAACAACAGCAACAATAACA
Source organism: Drosophila rellima (assembly GCA_035043635.1). Lineage (NCBI taxonomy): Eukaryota > Metazoa > Arthropoda > Insecta > Diptera > Drosophilidae > Drosophila > Drosophila rellima. The sequence goes on along the minus strand of JAWNMV010000806.1, from coordinate 8,866,942 downwards.
ACAATTTGGCCGCCACAAAAATCCTTTGCACTAAACACGCACATCGGTGATGGTCGCATCCCTTCCCTTACCCTTCTCCTTTCCCATCGCGAAAACGCAGTTCCAGAACCTAGCAACACCCACATGGCTCGTTTATCTATGTGGCAGCCCATAATGTGCACGCACATGAGAATGAAAATGTAGGATATGTGCACGAAGCCCCATCAAGGAAGGACAGAAGGCAGTAATGGGGCCGACGTTGGTAAGGCAACTCCTGCCCTGTGCTGGTAACAAAATATTATCAATAAATTTAGCCCAAGGCATTATGAAAAGTGTTTCCCCCTTCTGACATTGTGGATGACCCGAGATCGGTTCCAATATCGATCTACATTTTGTTTTATAAAAGCTGCTTTACACCGTACAAATAAGCCACTTTATCTTTTTTTTTACACATTTGAGTTTATAATAATGTAATTTTTAAACAACAAGTTCATTTCATATTTCCGCTTTAAACTCTTCCACTTTTCTGCTTTTTCTCTACTCAATAAATTTACTTAAAAGATTTCAGCTTACTTGACAAACTTAAATGTACTGTTGATAATTTCGCAAAAGATAGCCAAATACAGTAAAATTTTAATTTAAAAACAAATAAGAAAACTTGTTCAATGTCTAGTTAAGGAAGGATATTTTTCAATTTAATGTATACAAACAAATGTCAAATTTAAATTAATTAAAACTCAGTTAAAATGTATCTGGCCTAGCACTAACGCAAAAAATACCTCCGAAGACAGCTTTGCATTAAACTTTAGACTTTCCTGCCTGGTGTCCCCTTCTTGTCACAACTGTGCCACAACAGTTAAGTACACTTACAGGCCAATTAGATCTAATGTGCGCCTTCTACACGGTAGATAACCTTCATGCTACACATGTAAGTGACTTGTCATTAAAATTGAAACTTCAGGTCATTTCATGGCGCTCTATACAAGCTTGTGGTTGGGGCACATAAAAAAGTCAGAGAAGTCAGATTCACAGAGTCAAGTCAACGCATAGATAAGGTCAAAATGCTTTTCGGCGGCTCAAAGCAACTTTCCGGCCTCATCTGCCACAACCTTTCCAGGCACGTACCAAAAAAATGTAAAAAAAAAGAAACAAGTACGCTTGAGTTTGAAGTATATGACTACAAGATACTCTATTACCTACTCTCTAACACATTAAATCACAATTAAATCACAAACTAAAGCCTATGGAGCCAGATGAAGTCTCAAATAACAAAAAAAATAGCTTTTATAAAAATAAAATAGAGATAGAATGCACAATATACAATATAATATTGTTTATGCCTATTTGCACATAGTTAATATACCCTTGGGGCCCTTACGCAACAGGGTATGAAAACTCAACTGAAAAAGTTGAACGACATTAAAACGCAGCTCAGGAAAAATTAAATTTTTTAATATTGGTTTTGTTGTTGTTGTGCGTTAAACGCACATAAAAATTAAAATAAATACAGCACTTACGAGTGAAACGGTAGAGGGTAAAATTAAAAAAAAAACCATAAAGAGCACAAGTTAAGACGGTGGAGGGAGCAGGAGAACAGGAAGAGAGGCCAATGTAACCGTTGGAATGTTGTGCGTCTCCTTCAAGGCGTCACGTCACGTAGGTGGAAATTCTGAAAGGCGAACTGAAGACGGCCCAACAATAATATGGGCAAGAATTATGAGACAAGCCGAATGGCAACAGGCAAATGACTGCAAAATTGCATAGGCAAAGAAATGAAGAGAGAAAGAGACAGGGAGAGAAGCAGAAGAGAGAAAACACAGAGATATAATTGAGAAAATTGCTTGAACCGTTGCGGCGGCTGTTTTGTTTATAATAAATTAAGTTAAATCTATTACAATTTTCGCTAATATGTGAAACACGTGGGCTGATGCAACCGTTCCAGCCACCAGAACCACCAGAGCCACTAGCAACAATTGATTGCAATCTGTTTGCATGTTAAATTACAAGACAGGCAACCGACCAATCGACCAAGGAACCAAGGAATCAACAGACCCGAGAGCAACCCGTTTTCCTAGCCTTTGTCTGGCTTTGCCAATTTTCCGTTTGGCATTTGCTGCTCCTCCAAAAGTGGAAAGGCCTTGTTTGGCTCAGCCTGAGCCGCAGTTTTAGCCAAGCTAGCAACAACAACCGAGGCAACCGAAGGGGCCAATAAGCTGATGCTAAAAGAAACAAAATCGCTGGCTTTTCTTGGCTACGCTTTTCGGGGAAATTGCGTTGCTTGCCACAGTCCAGAATTCTCTCTCTCTCTCTCTCTCTTTCTATATATATATATATATATATCTTTCTATCTCTGTCTTTTGCGTTCTGCTCTCCTCCTTCTCCGTCATGTTGTATTGTTTGCCTTAAGCTGTACTGTGCTTTTTGATTACGGCTCTGGCAGAAGGGTCGCTTTTTATATGAATGTGTGTGTGTGTGTTTTTGTGTGTGTGTGTGTGAAGATTGTATGTGTGAGTGTTGGTTGCATTGTGCGAGTTGCGACTTGGTCAAATGACTTTTTGGCCAGCAAATTTCGTACGTCTCTTGACATCAAAAATAATGGCACGGCATTCCACATAGAAAAGCTTCATTTCGATTTTCATTCATTTTCAATATCAATTTTATCATAAACTTGGAAAATACTTAAAGGCTTCGATGCGTCGATCAGTCGAACGCGCCCGAAAGTTATCTAACCAATCTTAAGCACTTATGATTGCCTCTCAAATCTTCAGTCTACCATCTTCCAAGGGGCATCGCTCACACCATCTTTAGTTGGCAGCTCATTAAAAGTCTGTACGTTTTTTAGTCATAATGGCATGACTACGGGATACCCTGCGCGCAGGCTCTAAAAAACACCTTTTTGTGATTGTACACATATACATACACATAAAAATACTTATAAAAACCCACAGATTCTTGGATTCTTCAATATCTTTCGACTTTAATAGTCGAGCATGATAACATTTTCAGGGTAGATCCGTCTTTTCTACTATATCGTACATTAAAAAAGCTGTAATACTTAATTTTTTTGCTCGGGAGATTGACTTGTAATAGACTTGATCTGCATGCAAATTATCATATTTAAAATCTGATTACTTATGCTGACAGACAGGCGGACTGGGATGTATATTCTGATCAGGAATATGAGTATATACTTAGCACATCGTTATCATTCCCTTCGTACAGGGTATCAAAAGAGCAGCCCACGTCGAAGAGCCGTTGCATGTGCCGAGTGAAAATCCCAAAAGCCACTTGCCCCTTTGCTAATGAAGTGTTATTTCATTTTTTGTGATAATATTTCTTTGGCATCGCCAGTTGCCTTTCCATTTCCCCTGGCCCCTTTGCCATATAAATTGCTTAATTCAATGCAAACACCGCACCTCAATAGCAGAGATGCTGCAGCCTTGGCTTGGGCCTGACTTGTCTGATTGCAGTTGTTGTTGTTGTTGTTAGTGTTGTTGTTGTTGCATTTGTTGGAGTTGGGTGCAGCACATGCAAGCGGAGGATCATCGGACTGGCGACACCTACGCATCCAAAGCAAATTACGACAACTCGTCTCTGCCTCTGTCTTGTTTTTCCTCTTCCCCTTTTTCACTTGTAGTGTGTCTAGCTCTTAACTATATCTTGCAGCTGCAATTAAAGCAAATAAGCTGGCCCAGTCTCATCTAACCTCCTTCTCCTCCTGCTTCTCACTCTGGGCTAAGACGAAACAAGCCATTTTCGCTCATCAGCGACAACAGCGCCAACGCCCACGACATCGACAACGGCAACGGGGCAAATGGCAAAGCAGCTGCAAGGAATCTCTACAAAAAAAAATGGCCAACATGACAATGTTGACATGCGACATTAAAAGCCAAGACACAATCGAACTTAACAAAAAAAAAAAAAAGACCGCTTCGTTGGGTCCTTGGCCCATTGCGTGCCTACCGAGCTGGACCTGGTTGCGATTCTCGAGAGAAATGTTCGCAACACACGCAAAAAATCGCAGCGAATTCAAATCTCTGCGCGTGCGTGCAGCAAACACAACACACAGCTCGAAGTAGTAGGAGACGGAAGGAGATGGGAGATGGGGCATGTTATCAAATAACGTTGAAAATGCTTCGTTGCCGACACAAATTGCCAGGCTGCTTCGACGAACAGTGGGAGGGAGACAAAGGCGGGGGGAAGCAATGAAAGTCGCGCCAGGCAATTTAAATAAATAATTAATTCCCCTCAATTAAGCACAGTGCAAGGGCAGTGTGTCGGCTGACCATTTATATGCGTCTCTCGTCTCTCCTCTGACCCCGTCCTCTGTCCAGTCAACTGGTGGAGACTGAGATTCAACGAAGAAAACTGCAAAGACTGGACAATGATCAGCTTTTTCCGATTTCATCGATTGATTTTCCACTGATTGTAAATTTGCATAAAATTAACAAATAATGTACGCGTGTGATTCGCACTCAACGCGGTCAAGAGTCATCAAGAGCTCTACAGCACAGTTCTACATCCAACACACAATCCCAACCAGATTCGCATCTTTATGCAAAGCACAATTCTCGCTGCTGCTCAGATTTTGTACGCTTTCCATGGAGGCGCTGCCGCCGAGATTTCTCCAGTTTTCGCTTTTTGCTGCTAGTGAAGGCATCCACATCCACGTCGGGATCCGCCGACTTCGTCGCCGGCGTCATCATCATAGACGTCGCCCCGTGACTGTCTGCTTGACTGCTTGTCTTGTACTCGGTTCCCTCCCGCGAATTCTCCTCCTCCTCTTGCCCCTCTGTTGTCCTCTGCTCAGCCTCGACTGGCTAATTTTAAATTCAATGCACGCAACAGTCGCCGCCGCTTAGTTTAGATACTTTTTTCTTTTCATTCCACGTCGCGTCGACTTTGTCTTTTGTTTCCAATTTTTTTTCTCTGTCCCTACTTCTCTTCATTCTCCATTTTTCTTCCACTTCGCTTCGTAATTTTTTTTTGTTGCCAACTCCATAAATTCTCCAAAAACTATTTATGCTGCACATAGTTTTTGCATGGCTCGCAGTAATTATGCAGCTGGATTTCAGTACATCCCCATTCCCATTCCCAATCCCAATCTCAATTCCAATCTCAGTAGCCGGCCACTTCTTCTTGGCCAGGGCTAGGACTAATATATGCGTGGGTGGCGTGTCTTTAAGGCTGCCTCATAGCCGATGGCCATAATTCATGGAGCTCAAGCGACAGGGTCTGTTTTGAAATTGAAAGAAAATAATTATGAGGCAGCGGAAATTGAATTTCTTATTACAGCCGGCCGAGAAGGACTTGGTCGGGGTCGGACAAGAAGCTGGTATGGCCGGGGATGGGATGCTATGGTCCTAGCATAGAAGTGCTTGCAAATTAATTAAAATCCATAAAGTCGTCGGCAACCCTTTTCCTTTGCCCTGGGCCCAATTTCACAGCCATTGCGATTGCGCTTGCCGAGTGCCAACTTCAATTCAAATTCAACTGATTCAGCTCCGTCCTGTTGGGTCATAGGTCAAGGTTGGTTTCGCCTGCCACTTAATATGTATTGTATTCTGATTTATCGAGGGGCGTGTCACTTCGAAGTGCCATGCATATTTCATTAGCCGCTTCGATGCTAGACTGCTTTTAGTTCCATTTCTGAACTTTCCTAGTAATAACTATAGTTAACTGCCATTGAAGTAACGATGCAAACTTTAAAACTATTGAAATATGTAGGTTATTTTTGTTGGTTCGGTTCATAAACACTAGATCAATTGTATACAAAACAATGATACACAAATAATTAAATTTTTTCCTCTTTTTTAGAATATGAAATACCTATTTAACACAAGTATATCTAAAGGCTCTGATGTTTTAGTCAAAATCTCAAATAATGGAATGGCAGATTTGAGTTTTATTTCAGTGCACTTAATCTCACAAAGAAGAATTCAAACTTGGATCTATCTGCGCCTTGTGAGTGAGGAGTAAACAGTTTTTCCTTTTCTCGACACTAAACTCATTACTATTTTACATTTTTCAATTTCAGATCTGAGTAAAAACTGAATAGGGGCAGCTCAAAAAACACCCTTCACACCTAGACGGCGGCTTAAGCTCCTCCAGCTTCCACCATTCCGCTCGAAGCACCGCGACGGCCACAGCCACAAATTACAAATTGAAAGTAGTTTGTATCTGTTGCAGAGCTGCTCCCGTCGGCGGCCAAAAAAAATTGCAGTGTATAAGCAGAGTAGTTGAGTTGCCTTTGCCTTAGGACAGGGCTCAATTTGGGGCTAAGTTCGAGGGGACGGTATGAGAGGGAAATGAGCGTGGAGCGTGTTATGCACTTTTCCTGCGGCTACCGAAAAATGTACACACACACACACAGACAAAGGGAAACTTCTAAGTGGCCGACCCAAGAAGGAGCTTGACTGGGCTAACTGGGCACTTAAAGCCCGTTCTTAGTCGGACCTGTTGTTGAATTGGTCTTTCTGTACCTTTTCCTCTTCGCCTTGGCTATTGTTTCATTCATGCAGCTGGTTTGGATGCTGGCTGCCCTTCAAGTTCTTGTTCTTATTCGTATTGTGTTCTTTTTTTTTTGGCTGCTTGCCCAAAAGATTTTGTCGTGTCTCTGCTGTATCGCCTAGAGGCAAGGCAAGGCAAGGCAAAGAGCCAGAGACACGAGGTGCAGGAGGCAAGGTCTAACGTTAACCCATAATTTGTGTTGGGTTCATGAAATGTGGAAGCAAAGCAGAGAAGAAGAAGGCTGCTGCAAGCTAAACGTATGTAAAACTCCTTCGACAACGAATTATTATCGTTTTGAGTTCAGCTCTCAGTGGTAGGGAAAGGTAACTCGAATACACATAGTTCCCCTCTGTTAAAATTCGTCATGGTTTACCTCATCCTCCTCGTAAGTCTGTAATACCACTACTTTGGCTTTCTTATGTGTACCCAAAGCGACTTCCGTCTATAACATTTTTTGTATAGTTTTGGGTAATTCATTTGGAGCAGTCAGTGCTTGCTCTCATCAGTTTAGCCTCAGATACATTTGTATCTTGTGCTAATCCTTTTGGTCTAAATACGGCATTAGCAGGCACACTCACACAAACGCGCACAAGACCATAAATAGAGTTGTAGACAGTACTCATATATCACAGAGCAAAACTCAAGCAGCTGCGATGACAACTATTGGGATTGAGGAAAAGTCCCATCTTAGTCTGAGCATCGGACCAGGGGATTAGTGGCCACTGGCTGGCGGCTTTGCCAGCTTTCTTGGCCGACTGCCTGACTGACGACAACAACAGCAAAAGTTGCTGTGTCTGCATTTCTAAATGATTATTAATTGGAGTGCTTAAATTTATGCTCATGAGTACGATACTCGCACCCCTTGTTCACTCACTTCCCCTCTTCACAATAAGTATTCGAGTTATTACAATACGAATGTATAGACCCCACGCATATTACCCCTCGCAGCCCTCACATCCCTCTTTCTCTCTCCTTTTCTTGACTACGTGCTATAAATGACTAATTCATTGCGCCTATTATGTCTCCATTGCTTTGGACCCCTCACTCCCCGAATAACCACGGATCTGACAGCCTTTGTCTATTTTTAGTAGCCGCCACTTTTGTTGTCTCTCTACCGTCTGCATTTCCAGTCATTTTGTCATTTCATTCACTTCAATCATTTGTCCATGAACTGAGCTTACAATCATATGATAACCATCACGAGATCCGCTTGGTACCTGCATCGGATCAAGAAAGAGACCCCGAGAATTGAGCCCCTGTCAGGCTGTGTGCTTGTCCAAATATTTAGACAATTTATTGCCATTTGTTTTCGTTTCGACTTATTTTATCGTGGCGGAATTTTAATATATATTAAAAATGTGCTGAATGTTTCCTGGTACATTTTATGACTATTTCACAGAATGTCTGGGAATAACATTTGGAGGCGTGAATACTCACTCGCTATCAGATCGATAAGGAATTGGGATACAATTGATTTACATACCTGCAAGTAAAAGAAGGTTCAAGTTTTGATTAGCAAAAAAAGTAAAAGTTCTATAATTTGTATTTCCTAATAAATTAATTTGTAAGTAAATTATTGTAAATGTTGAAAGGTTAAATTTGAAAAATCTTCCTTTAGATTTCATTCAAGAGTTTTAGCACAGTGTGAAATTACCTCAACAACTGTCACTTTGACAGCCCGAATTGAGAACGCAGAACGTGAAAGGAAGACCAAAAGCAAAGAGACTACGCAATAAAAGTAATACCAAAGTGCAATAGCATAACAACCAACAACGAAGTCATCAGTGACACCGACGACAACAATAGAAAAAGTAACGACGTTTTTGTTAAATTAAAAGTTTATGAGGCATTAAATGGTCGACAACAAAGCAAAATTGCCAAAAAAAAAAAAGACAAAATATATAAAAATAAATAACAAAGAGAAACAAAAAAGAGAATAATAATAATAATAATAAAGAAGAAGGAAAGAGAAGCCGAGGGGGAAGTTGCGAAAGAAGTTGTGCGTTCAATAGCATCAAGTAAAAAGTCATTAAGCCCTCCGACTACAACAACAACAACATTAAATTGTCTTTCAGTCAGTCAGACTGTCGCTGTCCCTGTCTCTGCCCTTGCCTCTTCCTTAGCTCCCTCTCCTCGTGGCATTCGGGCACAGGTCATTAGACCCACGGCTTCTAAATTGCATTATCAACGCCAATAACGGGACACAGCGCATTGGAATATCGCTGTTGTGGTAGCTGCATCAGAGTTGCCACCCCCGAAAACCCTCTGGTAGCTTCATAAAAATGTCGTTATTTGTCAACTCCATAAACATATCGTGTATATCTCGAGCTGCCATTATTCTACTATAGTTGTCACTATTGTTGCAGCAGGGTGGCAACTCTGCAATGCATTCACGGGGTGTGAACATATGGCCAGCTCCTAGAAATCTTTTGTGCCAAAAACTGCAATTAATTATATTTTATTGAGTGTTCACTACACGCGTCGTCTGTGGGGTGAGTCTGACTCTGGATAGAGGTTGGTTTGTGTTGTGTTGTGTTGAGTGGGGGGTTGTGTCTACTACCATCAGAGGGGTGGTCATAATCGCTAAATTTGTAAAGTATTATCGACTGCCATTGTACATTTAATTATGAAGACATGTGGCGACGACTGCGCTGACAGTTGTGGCTAATGACATTAGGCCTGGCCAGATCACAGAGACTACAGAATAGAGCCATAGAAACAGAGAGCAGAACAGAAACCGGAAGCCCAACATAATCCGCGGCATTTGCGGCCGAGTGCTGAGCATTAGAGTCATAGTCTCTCCCTTTCTACCTTTCTCTCTTTCTCCAATTTCTTTTTTAAAATGACAACCCCTTCAGTCCTTGGTCGGGGTTGTGGTTTTTTTTTGCGGAAATTTAATGCGCGCTGCCCGTTGAGAGAGAAATATGCAAAATATTACAGAAATTGTTGGCAAACGTGGGTGGGGGAATGGCTTTAAAGGTGGGGCAGGGGTAAGCCACATGTGTGCAGACATTTTTGTGTACATTTTAATGGCGAGCGTCGGAAGAAAGAGAAGGATGAAGGTTGCAGTAGGAGATCGGAGTGGAGTGACGTTGACATTTTGCATTGTGTCAGTTGTTGACTTGCAGCCAAAATAACAAAAACAACAACAATGGCAACATTGTGTGATGTTTTCTCAATTTTGCTTTTCCAGCTTGTTTTTCCAACACTTTTCTTATGGATTGACAGCAGCTGCCAGCGCAGGCAAAGAGTTGGGTTAAGTAGGGAAACAAAGTTGGATTTACCCGATTAGTTTGCACTCATCTCGTCTCATTTACGCAATATAAATCCTTGTCATTTCATAATTTATACCCAGTCCCTGATAACGGATTTTGGGACACAGATATTTACACAAATAACCGACTCACTTATTCCACTTAACTTAGTTCCATGTCATGACATCATCTTTGCATTTGGAAGGGAAATATTCGTATCGAAATGAGCTGCGACTGTGGCTGACAATGAAAAACTGATTTTCACTTGTTCTGGAATCTGGCGGAGGGATTTCCAGGCGGAGTATGAATCCAAGACCCTCGACAAGCCGTGGCCAATGCATTCGGCACTCACCTCATCAGCATAGCAGATGGAAAAGAGGATGAAATTTGGCGTGGCCCTACTCAAGAAATGAAAATCAGAAATTGAAAGCGCAACTCAGAAATGAATGTGAATATGAGTGATTAACCAATACGAATCGATTGTCTACACTCAATCTCTTTCTCTCTCATATTCTGTACTCGTAGCCACTTATCCTTAAGCGCGGGAGACGTGGATTCCCAGTTGCGAGTTCCCAGTTCCATTACCTTTTTTTGTGGTTGTTATTTTGTTATTTTTGTGCTGGCTGCTGCTGTCAGAACTGACAAACGCAAATGATTTATGTGTGTTTGCATGCGTGTAAATGTCATTAGGCCGAGGAAGAGGTGGAAGTTCTTCTCTTCCTTCTCCTCAATAGGAGCAGGAGGGGAATAAAGGAGAGTAAGTTGAGCAGCTTCACATTGCATCGATTTGCTGTCTTTGACTTTCTATTGCAAAACTGTTGACATTTGTTATGCTTCTCGATGTTGCCCCTCTATCGATCCTTCTGCTTGCCACGCACGAGCGACTTGTTCCAACAACAACAACCTAAACAACAACAACATAAACTATCGACCAGATTTGACATTAAATAATGAGTTATGCCGCTGACGTCTGAGAATTTGCAACATGCCAGTGGCCCCTCGAATTCCGAGTCTCCTCCTCAACTCGCAGATGAAGGCGTGGCAGAGGCGCAGTCGGTTGCTGGCGTCTTCTGGTCGAGTGGGCGTTGTGCGTGTCTTGGAATTTGAGCCCAGAGTTTGATTGTGGGTCTGGTTCTCAGTGTGGGTCTGGGAATTAGTCATCAGTTGATTTTCGTTCTATTAATATATAGTTTGTTATGTTGCTCTCCCTCAGTATGTTTTTTGCATGCCAATTCATCATCTGCTTTGACTTTGCATCTGTTTCCTTTTGCTGCTGCTGTTTCCACTTGGCTGCCTTTACCTTCACCCCCTCACTCCCAAGACCCAAGACCACCTTCACGCCGCACCACACAAGTAGTTCCCTTTGTTGCCCCCAAAAGTCTCCCAGATTGCCCAGTTTTTTGCACTTTTCGGTAGATGTTGATGGCCCCTCTCTTCCAATCACCCTCTGTTTCCCCTCGTGGCATCTTCATCAACAACAACTGTCAGCCGCCCGTCCATCCGTCAGTCAGACAGCTAAACAGAACTGTGCAAAATTACAAATTAACATTTCGCTTGCTCACAAGTGTGGCGCCTGCGCAGCTCCATCAACAGCAACAACACAAACAACAACAACAAACACTGACACAATGCACAACAGGCTTGACTGAATGCCTAATTAAGTTGCCGTTTGTGGTTGCAGTTGCAATTGTGTCTCTGTTTGTCTGTTTGTCTGCGTGTTTGCCTTTCTGAGGTGTGTGTTGACAGTGGCAGTTGCAAATAGTGTTGCCTCTGATTAATAGCTAAATTGATACTACAACAAAGTAGCTAAAAATACTTCCAGAGTTATAAAAATAAATTACATTTGTCTCAACACATTGGTTATTCATATAACCTTTGCTTAAATACTCTAATATATTTCGTCAGGAATTTATTGCCTTAAGTTTCTGCCAATCCGAAGAAATAATAAAAGCAAATAGAATTTATAACATAATAATATAAAATCAGTCATATAATAATATTTATAATTTTCCTTTTTTTGGCAGCCTTTTCATAATAACTAAACTTTGAATTACTGAGCCTAGCTATAAATTAGCTAAAATTGCAGCACTGGTTGCAAGTTGCACACCGCTGCGCAGTCGCATAAGAGGCATTATATTTGCCTTTATTAAACGCTTTTTGCTGCAACAAGAGACGCCTCCATAGCTCCACCGAACCGGCTACTGTTTTTCTGCCCCTTTTGTTGTTGCTGTCTAATAGCAACAGTTGCTGTTGTCAAGGGGTCGGGCCACATGTGTTCGTGTTGACAGTTTGGCATATTTTTTTCAGCATTTGTTATTGTTTTTGGGTGCAGGCAAGTATCCACATATTTATATTTATTTATTTATTTTTGTTTGGTCATTTTGACTTGAAAGTTTAGTTGACTTTGCCAAAAACGTGAATCGAAGCCACAACATCCACAAAGGCAGCTGCGTATAATTGCTTACAGTTGGATGTTGGCGTTGTTGTTAACAAGCATTTCTTAAAAATTTTGAGATAAAAAGTGAGTGTTGCATTAGCAGTGTTGAATTAGCAACGGGGAACTTTTTAAAACAGTGATAACTGAGGGAAGGACCAATAGTAGCTTTAATAGGAATCGATTGTTTTTAATATAAATAGTCAATAATAGATCAGATCAGAATAGGCGTTGCTACATTTGACTTTTAATTTACTGAGCTGAGAACTTTTTAGAAAACGACCCTAATCATTTGAATTCTTTGACAATGGGCGTTGTTCCTGCTGGAGATGTTGAGCGGGGTAAAAAGCTGTTCATTCAACGCTGTTCACAGTGTCACACAATCGAAGCTGGTGGCAAGCACAAAATGGGGCCAAACTTGCATGGAATTATTGGTCGTCGGACCGGTCAGGCACCCGGATTTGCGTATACAGCGGCGAATAAGGCCAAAGGTATCACTTGGAATGAGGACACTCTATTCGAGTATCTGGAGAATCCCAAGAGGTACATACCCGGCACCAAGATGATCTTTGCCGGTCTGAAAAAGCCCAGCTTTCGAAGCGATCTCATAGCTTACCTAAAGACCGCCACAAAGTAAAGATTTATACTCGATTCTATGGGACGTGGCCTAGCTAAAATTTGGCTATTAATAAACTTAAATAACTTTATTTTTATTAATCATATTCTTTTTTATTAGAAGTTAAAGAAGTTTAAACGATGTTGGTTGGTTTTTTGAACCGTAGAGACCAACACTGGCCATCAGTTCACATTATCCGCTCATTTGCATTGCCAAAGGAAATTAACGTACAATTTAGTTATGGTCTACCCTTTGTTATCCCCTTCAGTTTTCAGTTATATTTTCCGGCAATTATGCGATAATTTACAGCACAAATGTATTTCAAATTAGTAAGCTCAGAATGGTTGTTGTTATCAACTTAATGTCCTTTGCATAAGCGCACGTCTGTCGCGCTTTCATATCCTTTTTATTTGCCTTAACACATTTAATTAACAAAGCAATTAAGCAGAGAGAAATGTCAAACCAAGCGAAGCAAGCAGAAAAGAAAAGCATTTTAATTTAATTTATATTTTTCGCAGTGTATGTGCGGGTGTGTGTGTAGGAGTGTCCTTTGAGTATGTGTATGGCAACACTTTCGCCATTCGCCTTGGCGGTTCTCTTTCGTTGTTATTGTAAAATAATGCGATAAATATAGTATGCAGTCATTTGTGTAAATGCGTGTGTGTGTGGGTGTGTGCGAATGAGATGCTTAATGGACGAAGGACTCAGCAGTGATGACATTTTTATTGCTGACAACAAACAATAACAGCATCTATCCCCATCTCTTTCATTTCATGAGTCTCCATTGCTCACTCTCTTTGTCGCAATATATCTGTCCGTCTCTCTCGCACATTTCCATTCGAAACAAAAGGCAAATTTATGCATAGCAAAGAATTTTTTAATTAAATTTCACACACAAACGCACACGAAGAAGACGAAGAAACATACGAAGGAGGAGGAGAATCAACTTATTTTTTTGGGGCATTTAAAAACTTTTTGGCAAAGCAATCAAGGAATTCATGTTAAGCGAGAGAAGAGTAAGAAAAAGATGAAGAAGAAGAGGAGGATGAACACGTCTGTCAGGGGACGTCAACAATTTTGAACACTTCATCGGATTACGATTCGCTGCGGCGGCCTCCCTTTGAGGCGACGCGTTGCGCGATGTGGCAACGCCTTACAAAGCGATCTGTCACTTTTGACACTTAACAACACTTGAAACGAGCCAAACTTCGCTTTTCGTGCCAATGATCGTCGTTCTTTCGATGGGGTGCTAATTAACCTCACTCGCAAAACATAAATCAAAAATTCGCTTTATTTTCTTTTTCACTTGGATCACAAGTCAAGCGCAAAAATGCATTCGATGTTCGGAATTCTGTGTAATGTCAACTTCATGAGGTATAAAGTGCAGCATCATTTTTGTAACAACATCGATCATGACAGCGAACAGCAGCAATAAATGCACACACACATATGTACATGCAGAGGGCGACTGTCACTTTTAAAGCAATTTGAATGCCAAGTTCTCATATGGAACCCAACCCCGAATTAATAATAATTCTTTCTGACATTGCACTACCCTCTCCTCCTCTCTTTCGACCCTCTCGACAAGCTGCTGGTTCTGGGCCAGCTGATACCCATGTGTAACTGTTTAACCCTATGTTGTTGCCCCACCCTAAACGGGGCCTGTCTCTCTCTTGCTTAAGTTGCTCTTTAAGCAACGATCAATCATAAACAACAAAAAATGAAAAACAAAAAAAAACACACATTTCATGTACCATGCAGATTCAACATATTTTACGTTTCTGTTGTTGTCTCGAGAGTGTGGGGGCACTTTTGACATTTTAAATACTGATGGTGAATAATTCTTAATACGATTCGTTATTCTCTGCTTATTTGTTTGATGCGACAGCTTGTTGAAAAAATAGCATTTTCTGGGGGTTTTATTTCAGCATTTGATTCTTTTGAAAATTCTTTTTTCGCTCATAAATCAATGAGGGAATCTTTAAACTTTTTAAGCATGCAAATCATAAATATTGAGCATCAACTAAACAATTAATTATAATATAAAATAGTTATTAATGGTAATGAAACAGTTCCATAAAGATTATCACATTAATGAGGGCATTATTCAAACAACAGCCTAAAGGTCAATCCGTTATTTGGATCAGCTTCTATGAGAATTTGTCTCTTCATTTTTAAAGATTTTGTGTCAAAACTATGAACCATAAAGTTGGCGACCTTTGAAGCGAGTATAGAGGCATGAAATCATCAATGAAAATATTATTTTCCCACATCGTAGACGAACATGTACGCAAATCCTGCCGGAAGGAGGCCGAGAGGAGATGCAAGGAAAGCTGCAGTCGTTGCAGCAAGTGAAATGTGAGTCGAGAAATGCGTAAAATTACCTAGCCAGGAATTATAAGTGAATTAAAGCGCAGCATGACGGGGCAAGTAAGCCAGGCTCCTCTCGACTCATAGCGAATGTCAGTTCAAGTGCTGTGCTATTCCAGGGTACAGTTACTTGGTCGTGGTCATGTGGAGTCACCAGTTCAAGCTGTAAGGTCAATCAACAGACGGAGCGAAAAAGAGACAGAGCGAGCGACAGCGAAGGAGATGCAGAGATTGAGGAAGTCTCTGGAGGCGAGGCAGGTTTAAAATTCTATTTGCTGCACAGCGGCAATTTAGCAGCTTATAACAACCAACAGCGAGTGAAGAAGAGACACTGACAGTGAGAAGAGAGATGGGGCAGAGTATGCTGATGTTGATGCACTGACGCCACTGCTGCAGATGCTGCAAGACTAACTGCTGGGTAATCACATGCGGTGCAGCTTAAGCGTTGCCAAGGCAGCCACAAAACTCAGCTCAGATCTGCAGCATCTCCAGCTGCCATCGCGTCGACATCGTGTGCCATCAATGGAGTCTGAATATCCAAACAGGGTGAGTTGCATTTCACTCCCACTCCCACTGCCCATTTCCCATTTTCCACTTCCCCTTCCCTACTTGCACTCTCAGCACAAGTCTGATGTATGACTAGAGATAAACTGCGAGAGTTTTTTCTGTTTGAAGAGAATACCCTACACTTGGAAACTTGAGGTTAAAAACAATTTAATAAATTTCAGTAATATATGTACATAATTTAAGCCACAAATGCCACTTAAAAAAAAGTGTGTTGCTAGTTGATAGAGAATTTTAGGTATTGATACTAAAAGTAAAAAAAACAATTATAGATTCTAATTTATATAGAATTTAAATAAATATTATAAACTAGCCTACTAGTTGCCAATTGAACTTCACACTTGTGTCTAAAAATGACTTAAGTACTTATAAGAAAAAATCGTAGGTTCGCGAAAAGTTTATAGAGGTAAGCAGTGCATTTTTCTTTAAAGGAACTGCCAGTATTGCGAACTGGTTTATTTTAGAAAACCATCAAATCGCCGTAGCACACCCTTCAAACCAACTTTGCCGTGCCACACACAATGTGTGTGCCAGTTTTTTTATAATTTTTTTTTTGGCACAACGGGATAGCAACTCCGCTAGACTCGTATTCCCCACACTATTTGTTACTTTTTGTTGGACATTCTTCTATTTGCTCGTTGCAGTTGCTGGCGTGCGTCGCATACATCACAAAACTCCACCGAAAATACAGAGAACTTCTAACTGGCAGTTACCTTTGTCTCTGCCTTGCGGTTTTCGTGAGCTGCATGAGGATGAAAATGATAATGATGATGATGCTCCGTCTCTGTCTCTGTCCTCATCTCCGTCTCCGTCCCTCTCTTTCTTTCTCTGTCTGTGGCTCTGCCCAAGGCTGATGATGATCCCATGTGCAGTTTTCTTGTGTGCGCGTCAAGAGCAACAACATCAAGGTTAATAGCTGGAAGAGAGCGCTTTTTAGTTTCTGAAGACTCGGGGCTCTGCAGCTCCTGCTTGGAAATGTACACCGCTTTACCGTTTTGTTGAACATTTAAGCAGCTCATTTCCTAGGAAATCATCGAAATGGGCTCAGAGGGGCAGCAACTATAGCCGCAGTCCGAGCAACAGCAACAGCAACAGCAACAACGACCACGACGACGACGACGATGTCTATTTTGGGCTAATGATGCGCTTTGGCCGGCCATCAGCATCAAGAGCTCAAGAGCGCAGTTTTGGCCCCTGTGTCGGGTTTCCTGACGGAGAATGAGGGAAGAGAAGAGCCAGGGGGAGTGTGGAATCAACTGTGGCATCAACAGCGGCACCGGCACCGGCACCGGCACCAAAAGCCACTCGATGTCCATCATTCATTTAGCCCCATGTACGAGCCATGTTTATGTTTATTGACTGTTATGGACATGAGTCACAGTTAGACGACAATGACAACGACGACGCGATTTTAACGGAAGTGTTACAATGAGACATTACGGGAGAGGCCCTCGATAGCTTCTCAGCTGTCCCTCGGCTGCCAGTTGAGAGTTCGATGTCTGTCCATTGCCCATTACGGGTCCCTGTCAGTGTCAGTTTCTCTATCTCTCTCTTTCTCACTCTCTCTACCTCTTCTTGTCTCTTTCAGTCGCTGTGTGAGTGTGTTTGTGTGTGTGAGGACTCTGGTTATTTGCTTAAGTGCAAATATGAGCAACTATTTGCTAAATGACAGTTATTGCTGATTAGCTGTCAGACATTTTGACAGCATGAAGAATGATTCGCAATTTTCGCAGAAGGAACCCGGCGACGGACTCCTTGCCTCGCCTCGCCTCGCCTCGCTTCCTCTTGCCCCCTTTTGCCTTGGCTACAACTCCAAATTGAAGTCGTGTCTGGGTCCGGGTTTCGAACCGGGTCCGTCAAGTCGTTCCGCCTGCAGTTAATGATGTAGCATATGGTTAATTAGAGCATTAGTCTCCGACTTGGCAGTAAGAGCAACTTTAAATCATTAGCCGGAAGGTTGCTAAACAGGAAGGCTGCTAGCAAACCCATTGGCTGCTGGTTAAGTTTGGAGCTTTTGGGCACTCTAGATAGATGTGATGTATGTGAAGATGCGTGTTCTAGCTGAGGACTAAGTTCTTTTTCGAATGGGTTAATGAAGAACAGTCAAAACTAGTTGCAACTATATACAATAAATGACTTAAGAGGGTTTTCAATAACTTGACTGTGGAAGTTGTGATAGAATTTGATCGATTCAGTTCCAAGCTAGCTAAAATTGCGAGAAATTGTTTCTTGAGTAATTTCCGAGTTTATTATTTGATCAGGAATATTAGTACAGATTGGGTTCACGAAGTTGATAAAGTCTTATTGAAAGATCTAGCTCTTGCTTGTATAGAATGTACAAAAATCTACATACACTAGATACAATCTAGCTTCTTTATACTTTGAGCTCTTAGTGTTCTGATATATTTGTATAGGGTCTGCCACACCCTCTTCTGCCTCTTTTTTTGACAACAGAATTCGACCCCTCGTACTTTTTAAGTACAGGGTCTAACAAGCTCTAGCTGTAGTGCGACTATCAATATCGACTTCCCTGGAGCATTAAAATTGGCCTCGCGTTAGCAACACATTCATGCGCACCCGCCCCAAATAGGGTATGGGCCATAACAAGCTACCCAAAAATAGAGCTGAAAATTACGCATGTCTAAACGGCCAACGCAAATTATGAGCCAACTACAACACAAAGAACAAGCAGCGACAACTACAACGACAACAACAACAACAACTAGAGTAACAACAATAGATACAAGAACAACAGCAATAAAAAGCAATCACTTTGTAACCAAAAACGTTTGGCCCAAAGGCGCAAAGAAGCGTCCAGGGTCCGAATCGTGTGTACCTGTGCCAATCCCAGACTCCACTGTTGGCCGGGCTCCACTAAAAATTAAATATGGCCAAAAGCAGCAACTGGGACCGGGCCGAGAATGAGATGCAGTCGAGGGGACTGCTCTTTTGCTATTTCGCCTTATAAGGTCGCGCACATAAATAAGCACAGCGAATAGGCTGAAAGAAAAACTATAGTTTCAACTGCGGCTTCAGTTTCAGCTTGAGCTTGAGCTTAAGCTTGAGCTCCGGGTCGGATGTAAAGACTTGGGCATTGGCATCAGCATCGGCATCTTCATGCGGCATGTGGCATGCGGCATCTCGCATCTTGCAAGCAGCTGCTAGGGGCAGTCGTCGTGCTCCAACAACAAAGCAAAGCAAAGAGTACCATCAACAATTCGAACAATCAACTGATGAGAAAAAGGAAATGAAAAGTCAACATAGGCCACAATACGAGTATGTACGATACAATACGAGTATATAAGACAAGCCGGCTAGAATCAAGTCGAAGCCAAGTTGAGAGCGCATTATTGTGGATGCCTCAAGAGGAGAAGCTGGAGGGAGTGGAATTGGAGGCTAGGCCAACTGACATTAGCTGACCGCAAAAGGCCTTTGGCTTTGCCTCATGTAACTGCCCCCTGCTCAGCAATTGAGGCAGTCGCATCGAACGGCAGTTGAAATTAAAATGACTTGGGCCAAAGATTAGAAAACTTGCAAGTACAATTTGAAAGACTAGTTAATGATCATCTAGATGGACAAATTTAAAGCCAAGACAAGCAAGACTATTTAAACGATTGATTGTAATTAGATTCCAACAAGTTCTAATTGATGCCTTGAACGAACTTTACTTTTAGCTTGCACACTTGTACGACTATAAAGAGAGACACAAAGAGAGGGAGAGAGAGATACAGAGAGAGTGTACTAATCAGATCCCTTACTAACCTCACTCTGCTCACATTTCTTCGCTTTTCATTTTAACTTTATTTTATCGATGCCTGCATCTCGGATCGATCCAAGTCGATCGTTCGATTTTGTGGCGCGCTATTAAATTGTAAATTGCTTGGGCCGCGCTGCCGCCGCGGCAAACGTGTCTGAATGCCACATTGGATGCCTCTTTACCCTCTTCCTCCTTCCACCACCGTCTTCAACTTCATTGCCTGCAACGCATCGTGAATCGTGTGCAATTTGCTGGACCAGTCCAGCCCAGACGAGACCTGACCAGGCTCTACTCTACTCCGATCTGTTCCGAGTCTGGACTAACCACTTTTGCTGCTCATGCGCATGGTTCAGTTTGGTTTTCGTGGTTTTCGCTGATTGTCCTCTCCTTTTCTGCCTCTGTCTCTGGCTTGTTCTTCCTCTCTGTCTCTGGCTAATCAATTTATCCCCTTCGTCCGTCTCTCAGTTGGTCCATTGGTCGATTGGGCGATTTTTGTCTGCGTTTTTTGCTGCTGCGGTTTATCAACGCTTTATTACACTGACGTTTTGTCAATTTGATTGCTTTTGATTTGACTTTTTCTGTTGTTGTTGCCTGATCTGACAGCTTGCCGGGCATTTCAAGCGTTTAATGCATTTCCATTGGCAAGACCTTGAATTGTCTCTTGTCGACTGTCCATTATCAACTGTCCACTGTCCACTGTCCACTGTCCACGGTTGCCAGTCGTCTCGTGAATGTTTACTGTAGTTAATGGATGGCTTTTAATTGCTTCCCTGTAACAGTTTGTGTTCAATTCGATGCCTCACCTTAAATTGTTACTTGGACCGACGGCGGGCGGCACTTTCAGTTTTTTTTCGATTATTTTTTCTATTCCACTTTCATATGCCGTCACTCTGTGCTCTATTATTATTATTTTTTGTTGATGTTGGTTTTGCACTTGATTTTTTATGCAATCACCCGCTGGTCATATTTGTTGTTGGCGCAAATCAATAGTTTGATTTTGTTTTACGGTTTTATGCACAGCAATTTCGTATTTTTCATTTTAGCTTTTTTTCGGCGCTGCAGGTGAAAAGTTATTGGCAACAATTTCGATATGGAAATAATGCAGTAAATTGATTTCAATTTCGAATGCTTGCCAGTTGTTAGATAACGATAACTGACCCACCCAGCAGCTCGTTGAGTTGAAGTGTTATCGAAATTGGCAGTTGACATTTCCTGGTTGAGTCAACGAGCCATGGTTAGAGCTAATAAATGTTGTTAATAGCTCAGTCATCTTTCACACGTCCTATTTAGTGTCAAATCTGACTATCATCTACAGCTATGCAAATTAACTGGCAATCGAATAACCCAACTCGGAGCACTTTTAATGTCCCATATATCATGCTCAACTCTCCTCGCTCGTCTCACGTTTCACAGTTTTTATTGTACACTTTGATAGCTTGTCAAATGATGGTCGCAACATATGTATGTCTCTAATTTCTCGTCTCTCAATTCTCAATTCTCATCATTCTCCTCGTCGAAAGCATGTCAACTACCTGAGCAACTGATTGCCACACTATCCGCCAATGCCTTTCACTCTGGCCTCTACCTCTACCTATGAACCGCAGAGTGGTGTCGGCCAAATTGACAACTTTATTGCCTCTAAATATGGTTAATGACCGAAAGCCAAAGCAAAATTCTTGTCAACACACACGACAGAAAATCACAGAGACCATTAACAAAATAATGTCAAATGCCTTTAATTGTTTCCAAGCGGTGCCTCATGTAAACTTCAATCCAAAACCACGAGACTTGCGTGGGTCGAGACGGAGCAAACGCCTCTGCGAATTTGATTTGAACTATGAGCATAAACAAAAGACAATTCTGTCCATTCAGTTCGAGATGAGGGGGCGGAGGATCTCCTCTGTGGTTGGGTTGGGGGACGCTTTGAAATGCGCCGCCAACAAAAATTGACTTTGGCATGGCCAACACTCGACAATTGCCACATGTGTGCTGTGTGTTGTGTGCTGGACCCGAGAACTGATTAATATCTCACAAATTTGGCTCTTTGATGAATTATTCCTCAGCTCACACTTCTTGCCAACGATTTGTTCTGCTTTTGCCATAGCAGCAGCAACGTTAAGGGGCAACAAAATAAATAAATAAAATAAAATTTAGCACAATTTCTCGTTTGCGTTTTGTTTATTTTGCGTTTGCGGCTGCTCGATTTTTATGGCTTGTTTAAATGCTTTTGGTTTCGGTTCTGTTTCTGATTCAGATTCAGTTCTGTTCGGCTGTTTTTGTTTTCGTTTTGCTTCTCGAACTTCTCCGCATCTGGCTCTTTATGGCACTCAAATTTATAAGCGAACTGATTGATTGAGTTATTTGCAGGCGCTCTGCGAACCCAACTTGTAAACAACTGGGGACGTCGTAGATTTTTGATATTTCTTTCCGGGAATTAAAAGCGAGCACTTGCTTTAATTTATGCAACTGTTTTGGAGCTGCTCGTATTATATATACGAATTTAACTCACAACTCCTAATCGAGTTATTTAGTTGTCTGCATCTTTTGCTCATTTTCATTAAATTCGATTAGATTTCATTCAATGCGATTAGAGGCCGGACAGTTGAACCCAGTTGATTCATTTATGAGAATTAACGACCAAGTGGCGTAAATTTGCCCGACACTCGACTAGGATGTGGGGCCATCAACGTCCATCGTTAAGTGCAGTGCAATTTAATTTCCATTTAAGGGGCTAAACGATGGACCTCAAACACCGAACCCTCCCAAGATCATTCGCAGGTCTTTGGCGGGACTTGGCCAAATGATTAATTAGTCTTTGGCTGCGATTGTGGCTTGTGAGGCTTTTCTCGCTGTTGCCGTTCTATCTGCGGCTCTCCATCTGATACATCTGATGGTTAAATAATCAGACAAAATTGTCTATTGTGCCCCTAAATCATATTTTCTCGACTAGCAAATGAACAACAATTGCTAATTGTTCGACTGCTTTGTTGTTCGCTTTCTACAATTAAGCCCAAAATGTGCATCTTCTTTTGGTTCACGACGTACTCTAATTGCTTGGAATGGGATCTGAGACTATTGTATTGCAATTACCTTGTACCCAGTTAACTTGTCGTTAATCTTTGAGAAAGTGAAAGTCTGATCTCGAATTAGATAATTGTGGATGTCTGTTGATGTCGTTTTTTTATTGCTCATAAAAACTTACGTAAATTTAGTTGAGATATATGTGGGAGTATGAATTGTGATTCATGTACATACCTGCAAGAAGAAGATGAAAAAAGTTGATGAATAAAAGTAAATTTAAGTTTATTGGTAATTGCAAGCACTTTAACTCTGACCTATTGCCCCGTGCTGCTTAATGGTGAACCAACAATATTTACTCAACCATTTAGCGTGCCCCAATTAGAGTGTCAAAGCCCTCACAGCTTATTTAGGGTTTCCAATAATATTTAATTTTCATGACGCAATCTCATCTACCCCTACCCACCCCTTTGGTTCCATCCGTAGCTGGAACCGTCGTCAAACATTTGCAGAAAACTGTCAAAAAATAAATATTGACATTGCGTTGTAATAACGCTGCATTAACGGTGC
The DNA here is from genome assembly GCA_035043635.1 of Drosophila rellima. Taxonomy (NCBI): domain Eukaryota; kingdom Metazoa; phylum Arthropoda; class Insecta; order Diptera; family Drosophilidae; genus Drosophila; species Drosophila rellima. The sequence continues at coordinate 8,843,870 of JAWNMV010000806.1, read as the reverse complement.
CCTGAGTGCCGTTATCGCGGCCGAGCCGAAATTCGACCGAGGACGGAAATGAAAAAGCAAAGCCTCCGCCATAGACCCCAAGTCCAATTCGCGTCCAACACCGAAAGCTTAATAATGTAAATTTCGCTTTAAGCTATTTCCAAAGACTAATGGTGCGTTTAGTCAGCAACCCCCAAAAGGCAAAAGATGAGAAAAAAAGCAACAAAAAAATAACAAGAAATAATTGTAATCTTGGGCACGCCAAACGTTTGATACTCTTGCAAAATTAAATTTCTCCTGATCGACCTCCGATTATCGTCAAATTAGTTCAGTATATACATTCTGTGAAATCGATTGAGATATCTCAATTTAAAAAAAATATATATTGAAATACAGCTATATGAAAACATTTAGTCAGATTGTTTTTCACAACATCGAATGCATGTTGTTTATTAAAATTTAATCAAGATAGAGCTTTAAGAGTGACAGCCTAGTTAACATTGAACACGACAGTCAGACAAATCTGTAATAAATATATCTATAAATAAATATCTAAAAATAAAAAAATACGATACCCTTGCAAGCAGTAGTTAATTGTTCGAGGTTTGGTGAAGCACTCAAGTTTGCTTCAATCCGTGAAGTTTAACTATGGTTGAGAAATACGCCGAATCGAGTCAAAGGAATTTCGGCCCGGTATAGATTATGGGGTCGGCAACGTCTCCTTAAATGCGTTACACATATTGTCACAAAATTCGAATACCCCATGCAAGGGCATAAAAACAACACACAAACTTTCCCGCACACGTCACAAGGTACACTGAAGGACGTCAAAGGAGCAGGAGCAGGAGAGACAGAGAATGCGGGGAGAAAGCAGGGGCAGGGCAAAAGAAATCATCACGAGCCGCAAGTTTGCGTGTCGCCAGCTGAAATGTCGTTTGTCGTTTTCCGTTTGCTGAAACATTATTAAGCACCGAAGATTATGCAAAGAAAAACAAATGCTGGGGAGGTGTTTAAAAGGTAGGAAGGGAGAAGAGGCGAGAAAAACCAATATGGCCGCCAACAGAAGGAAAAATGATTGGACGCGTATCTTGCTTCCTCATTATATCCTTGTGTAAACTTGAACAGTTTATGTAGCATATTTTAAGGCGCATTTCAAACAGGAAAAAATATCCTGGAAACAAGCTGCGGGATAATCATACGTGTCCTTGCCAAGTCCATGCTCTGTGCCTGTTCCACGAATCAACTGAACTGAACTCAACTCGAATCGACACATTTTGTATTGTTTTTATGGTTTTTTTTTTTTTGTGCATACATTTTATTGGTGGAGCTGAGCTACAGTCGACAACTTGAATTGGCTGGCACTGTTATCCTTATCAACACAGAATTGATTGCAGAGAGATAAAGATAGAGACAGAGAGAGAGCGAGAACTTTGGCTAACTATTCGCTGGTTTACCCCATCGCTGTACTTCCTGCTGTGCATCCATTTGGGGGCGTGTGTCTTCGGCGTATCCTGCACTGTGTCAACAGCTGCCCTTCTTTCCTGGCTAAGTAGCTGTCAGTCTTTGGCTTTTTTATTAAAAATAAAAACAATAACGACAGTCACTCGTCCCCCTGAGATACATCTGTATGCGTATGTGTTTGCAGCCCTTTTTCCAGCTTTCATCTTTATGTCACCGCATCGATTTTTTTTCTCTCTTTTTTGCCTGGCATCTTCATCAGACTGCCACTTAAGAGCTCTCCCTGTCTTCCGTTTATACCCTTGGCTAAAATTGTTTGCTTGGGGATTTGCATGTTTTTGCACACGCTTTGCTCCTTGCCCTTTCTCCCTGTTCGTTCCCCTTGTTTTTGGGCCACTGTCTCTATTAGAAGTTAACGCATATTTATTGTCGGTTTTTGCACCTTGAGCCTTCATTTTCATCTGTTTTCCCCTTCCCCTCATCATCTTATGGCTATGTTTGGCTTTTATGCTTCAATGGAAATGTTAATAAGCGTTTGTGTTTTCTACTTTCTGTTTTCGCTTTTCTCAATTCTATTTGTTTGTTTACTGTTGTTCTTGTTGTTGTTGTTCTTGCTACCACCCTCTGCACCCTTATTGTTGGCTGTTGTTGCAGCAAGGATCTGCAGAAAGCCTTTAGCGCCTAAAATTAGACCTCCATTTGGCTCGACGACTCAATCAGCTTGATTAACATTTTACTTTCGTTCTCAGACTGATTCCCAGGTCTGAGCCTTGCCACTTGCTTAGCATTAACTGCCGTCGACGTCTCAAGTGTTTGAAGATGGCAGGAGGACACGAGAACAGGAGGAAGGGGGCGGGCGATGAAGTGGCTTTCGAGAGAGCTGAGCCTGATTTCACTTTGGCCACAATGGATTTATTGTTTGCATTCACAGCAGTGCTGTGCTAAAAGCCACTCTAGGCAAACCTTGGGGCAGAGGGAGGTCCTAGTTCTGTTCCTGTGTAGGAAATGCGGGGTGTATGGTTTCTTTGCGCTTAAGCAATTGAAGTGCCAAAGCATCGCCAGAACTGTATTCAAGATTCACGACTCGCTCCTTCCCTTGGTAACATGAAACGCGTCTCATATGCAAGGTCAGGGTCCGACGTTAAAAACAATTCTCTAAGCTAGTGGAATAACAAGTGCAAGGTCGCAATGATGTCATAGCTGACGTTCATCTCTCTCGTCGAAATGGTTTCTCTAGATCCTAGATCTGTACTTACTTGATATTTATTTGATCCAGTAATAGGGCAGTTAAATGCTTACTGCGTGATTTATTCCATAAATTGAGCACAAGCTTTAAATATTCAAAAATAATTCTCACAGCATAAACATTTTTACTAAACATGATTTGAAGACCTTCAGAACCTTCGCCTTAAAGCGTTGCCCACAAACTAAAGTTGTGGGATTTGAACACTCTAATTTCGATCCTCAACGCTGAGCTTGAAATCCACATGTGTCAAGTGGATCTTAAGCTGCTCACCAAGCAGCTTGTGGAACTAATTTTGTCGTTGTTGAACATTACGAAGAATGAGAGGGTTCGGGAAACGCAATTAAAAAATCAATTGAAATTTGCGGCTCGTCGGAACTTTCAATGATTTCGTTTGCAAATCGATTTGCCAAACTTTACAAGCAATTTACTTAATATTGTAAAAGCCTTTTGGCCATCACATATTTAAATTTCATACCACTCAGCAATAACAACAACAACAACAAAAACAACGACAATTACAACAACAATAATAATAATAAACATACAGGGAATTTGCCGCTTTTACCGTTACCGACCAGAAGGAACAACAACAACTTAAACGAAAAGCAAAGAAAAATACAAGCTCACGAGCTTCTCTTCTCCTCCTCCACCTCCTTCCCCTTTCCCAAAGTCGCAGCACTTCGGGGTTTCCCCTTCCTCTAACACAATTTCTCCCTCTCGGCTTCTTAACGTGCACTGAAATTTTAAGTGAGTTTTTCTTGGAGTCGTCGCCGTTGCCGCCTTTTGGCTTTTAATGACGTCGACGACTCTGGGGCATTCTTATGCACCAGCACACACACACACACATGTATGGTGTGTGTGTCGGTTGGGTGTGCGTCAACATATTTATACAGAAATTTAAATTTTAAAATAACAACCTACGCGAGCGAGAGTCTCTCTCTTTCTCTAACTGTCTCGCACTCAGAGAACTTATTTTGCTTCATTGCCAGTTGCTTCATTACCTAAGCCCGAGGCTGAACCTGAACCTGGCCAAGCGACCAGCCAGAGGGACGCAGGAATCGGGTGGCAGGTGGAGAGGAGACGACTGTGCCACGTGGGTGCGGTGGAGAGTGGTTGAGGGGGCATGTCTGGAGCGGAATACTTTGCTCCTTTCGTAGCTGGTAGCAAAATGTCATTTTGTCACGAAACGGACGCAACTTCATCATCGTCATGCCATGGCACTGATCATTATGTTTATTAAATTGCCACACACACACAAGCACACACATACTGACACACAACATTCAGATTTTCATTTTCGTGCAAAACTTTTCGTTTTCTTTTTCTTTTTATCACTTATTCTTCTTTTTTGTCGTGCATACCAAGATGGCTCACAGAGAGAAAGTCACAGTCACTTGGCTCACTTCTCATTTCAACGAGTGCTGCTTTCCCCCTCCCCCCAGTTTGTGCACTTGCCTTCAAATGCCTTCAAAGCACCTTTGTCTGTATTCATTCCTTAGCATTCTCTACTTTCCTCTCCCTCTTTTCTCGTTCTCTCTTTATGTATTGGATCAATTTGCATATTTTGAAATACACCCCCACAGATGCAAGACACACACACAGTGGCTACACGTGTATGGCCTCAGGTGTACAGTGCACATACAGCGAGCCATGAAGTCAGTTGTCAACCCCAGTAAAATCCATCAGTTGTCAAATAAGTTGTTCGAGGTCTAAATCTCTCAAAAGAAACAAGTCTTTCGCAATTAATTTCAATTTTCAATCTTTGAGGGCGGTATTCCAGCTGCTTTATCTCACCTGCCGGTTAACCTGCCTCTCCCACTTTCTGATTTACCGATTGCTTGCGCCACTCTCTATAAATTCCGACAATAAAAATAAATCAACATTTTTATTCTTTTTCACGCATCATAAAACGAAAAGGCAAATATATTTAGAAAAAGGGGGCCTAGAGATTCCACCCACAATGGAACAGTTCTCGGCATAATTCGCATGTGTCTCGTATTTTTACAACTCTGGCGCCCCGGCAACCTCAAAGATTGCCCCACATAACACCTCTTTTCCTTGTTGTCCCCCGAGAGAGGCAGAAGAAAGCAAATAAAACGCCAAGCAAACTTTGACAAAATATGGTTGTTGTTGTCATTTCATTTCATCTCATTTTATTTTATTTATTTATGTACATATGTAGGCTGATATCCCCTCCCCCTGCCAGCCACACAAAATGCTGTCTATGTTAATTTTTATTTATTTTATTTATGCATCGCCCTATGCTGCGTGTCTGCATCTGTGTGTGTGAAAACAACAAGATACTTTCATAAATTTGTTGAGATTGTTGCGGCCTTGTTTGACAATGAAAATATTTGTTTACGGCGCTAAAGGATAAAGCGCCAAACAGCTGACGACTTTATGGAATGCATATCCCCATCACATAGAGTCGAGCTCAATTTTGAGACCAGAATCCCTCCTCCCAGGCCCATTGGTTGGCCACATTGCAGCCGCAAACTGAATCCGACCACAAATTTCAATTAGCATTAGATCAGCGCGCGATTCTGCTCAATTTTTGGCATATTAATTGATGTGTCAATATTTGCATAAATCAATAAACGACCCCCCAGGGGAGAGGACGAGGGAGGCTGAAGGAGGGGAAAAAGAGAGCACATCAATTATTCGCTTGACTATGGATGAATGAATTTGAACCGACCAATGCACTGACCACCGACCGATATGACCACTGACCATGCCAATTTCCAAGCACACTTTTTCCCTCCCCCTCTCCCTATATATCTCTCTCTGTCACCAACACACTCCCTCTCTTTCTTTCTTTCACATCCAATTAACACTCCCAGCAGCGAGCTGCCACACTTTAATTATAGACCACACATACACACTCAAAAGTTCCAACTTGGACGGGAAAGAGAAAGAGACAGACAGAGGGAATAAGAGAGAGGGGACTACACAGTTTCGTTTCATTTATTTGCGTAAATTGTATAATTAAGTTGAAGTTGTTTAACAAATTTGTACAACAATAAATTTATTAGCATTCGAAAATAAACCGAACTAAACTGTGCCGCTAAATGTTGCACAGTTGCATGTCAAAGTTAATTGTTGACTTAGGTCGCCTCTGGAAATGCGCAGGTGGCAAACTGTCAACTACTGTCATGGGACTAGCGGACGGGGTGACTGTCCGAAACGGGGCACGTGTCTGCTCTGTGGAGGTTGGGCTGTGGAAAAGGAAGAGGAAAAGGGAAAAGTATCGCGTGGCAGAAGCTATTTTCTTTTTGTTTATTTCTAATGGCATCTATAATTAGTAATGTTGTGAAAGCTGAATTGTCAGACGGACAGACAGACAGATAGACAGGCACTTAGAGCTGACAGCGCAATGTCAAAGCACGGTCGAATTTAGCCGACTTTAGTCGAGTTAAAGGACCTGTCCTCATCGACCTCATCAATCGGATCAATCTAAAACTCAGTTTGTGTCGCAGTCAAGCGGAAAAGTCATAAAACTTGGTCGATATTCTCGTAGAACTCTGCAGCAGATCGCATTTAGGCGCAACTTGGCCATTTGCACGTGTCCAGGCTCTGACTGCCTCAATTTTATGGAGGCACGTTGGCCCAATGTCGCAGGACAACAAAAGAAACAACAACAACTAGTATTACAACAACTACAACTAGTGCTTGTCGCCCTTTCACACGTAATAAACGAAGCCGTAAAGTGGCAACATCGCCTCGCCGCATCCCATGGCCAAGTGTAAAACTTGTGCTCACTTTTTATGCTCATCCCCTCCCTCATCCGACCCTTCCACTCAACCGTCTGTAGACGCGCTACCTACGATTTGTCTTGGCTTTCCTTCTGCTGTACGCACGATTTGTAGTCGTTCGTGCTGCGCCAAAGTTTTCTTTTCGCCATGCCATGAAATATAAATAACATTTTCAAGCGTTGAAAAATTTATGAAATACGCCGCACGCCGTCTCAGCAGCAGCCGCAGCCTCTCTCTAACCACGCCCACAACACACAACACACAGCACACCTCTCAAAAGTCCGGCAATCTGCTTGGGGCAATCTCACGTATCGATTTTCAGTGCAAACTTGTGAGACCAGACCAAGTTGCTCTGGTCTGGTCTTTGGCTGACTTTCGTCTTGGCTTTTTCTATTCTTCTGACTTCTGCTTCTGACTCCGGCTCTGACTATGTCTCCAGCTCCAGCTCCTGACTCTGTTTCTGTTTTGGTTTCTGATTCTGTTTCTGGCTCTTTCACATTTTCACACTTTATTAAAGCGCCAAAGTAAAAGTCGAAAGTTAGTTGTAGTTTATAGTTCAGAACGAAGAAGCAGCAAGTTTTTGCACTTGGACAAATTTAAGGCTTGACAGCTTATGAAAATGCATAGCAACATTTAATCCCATTGTCCTCTTGTCCCATTGTCCAATTGTCCTTGGCCCATTAGGTAAATGCAAGAAATCGAGCAAAAGTTGTCATTTTCATAATGAAAACGAAGGCGTGCGTATAACTCTCCATTATATTGCTTTGTTGTTTACTCTTCACTGATTTATGATCATCATTAAAACTTTTTATATCGTGATAAACTTTGTGCCCAAGGACATTCCCATTCCCAGGCAGCTTTCTGACAGTTTTCTCTATAGGAAAATGTTCCTAAAAATTCATAAAGTTTAGCTTAAATTTGCCCAAGCAAATTCCAATTTATATTTTCCTCTCTCTCCCTGGTCCCAGTTTGCCCCTCCGCATTTTTTACCCTTTAGAATCACATAACAAATGCAATTGTTTAGTTGCGTTTTCTTCTGTTTTATCCAATTCTACAGATGGTACTTTTATTTTTTGTACTTTGCTGCCGCAAAATGAAATTGGGGAATTTACTTTAATTTGTTTTTCGTGGCGCCAGTGCAACCCCTTCTCCGGTAACCCTTAACTCTGCTGGTCCCCAGCTGCAGCCCTACGCCCCTTCGCTCTATTGCCCCATTGCATCCTCCCTGACACTGCCTCAACCTATAACCAAGTGCTCTTCAGCTTGCTTTTTAAAATCAATTTCGTCTACTTTTGTGGTTCTCTTCCTGCGTTCTTTTGTTTTGTAGTTTTGACCAAATTGAATTTGGCATAGAACTTGCTTACTCCATAGTTGCAAAGGAATAGGGATTGGAGGTAGGGAGAGTGGAGCATGTTTCTTCAATTGCAATTCGTGTTCTTTTTGTGCTTAACCACAAATTGTTGCACTGTTTGCTCGTCAGGCGATTCACTTTCTTCCCAAATGCAAAATTCCATTAACTTGGCTTATTGCCTGCGCACATGTGAGAGAAGAATTTGAAAAATAGGAATTTCTATTGGGAGTCAGTCCTCGTTGGTTAGTTGTTGATACCAAAACCCTTTCGTTAGAGAATTCTTCATAACAAGTCTTCCTCTGCCCTTCCCCTGACTTGACTATGCTTCCCTGGCGCTACGTTTTATGGCCGCGTGACCATGTGACGTTTACCTGCCAACGCCGACGACTCGCCGAGGTGCGAAAATATGGCCAACCTGACATTATCTGCCACTGGCTGTTCCTCTGCTCTGTCTCCCACTATTCTATCTGTGTGCCAGCCACGTTGCCGGAAGTGGCGTCCGACTGTGTCTGTGTCTGTCTCTGTCTCCCAGCCTCGTCCGGTGCGTGCTTTGTTAGCGAAAACAACACAACAAAAAATTGCTCTCAAGGCGGCAGTAGAGAAGCTCCCTCTCCAGTTCCGAGCTGCGAACTGCGTGCTTCAAGTTCCAGGCTCCTCTCTCTATGCTCATAGCAGCATCTTGAGAGATAGAGAGGGAAAGAGGACAAGGAAGTGCGGATACACACAGGAGAGGTGTTTGGAATTTCATTAATATTTTATTACTTTTTTCTGCTGCTTGGGACTCTTTGCTCTGTTTTGTTGAATTTATTAAAAGTGCTTGCTGTTAGTACACTTTGCTTTCAATTCATCGCCAGAGCAGATGAAAAGTGTCCAGATAGGAAGCCGGGCAAGCTTCCAATTGTTCCTTGTTGATGCTCAACCTGATCAGTTGTGCAAACACAACTTTTCTTTTTCAGAGTCTCGCCCTCAACTTTACCGCATCCCCTCTAGGGTCCGACTGGCGCCTAATGAAGTCTTTGTGCTATTAACCATCCATATGGCGTAAGCAAGTCCATATTGAAGTCCATATCAATGATAGAGAAAGAAAGACAGAAAAAGGGGAGGGTCTATTGTCAATGGCTCAAGTTTATGCCAACAGAACATGATTGAACATGATTACTGTCACACATGCCAAGCAAAAACTGACAGCAAAATGTCAGACTGTAGTCCGGTCGAAAGAGTCTACAGAGCAGGCTGGGAACCTACAGTCGCTGACAAAGCCAACAGACCTTGTACTTGCTCTGAAGTTATTATATTTCCACTTATTGATGCCCAAAAATGAAATGAAAACAATCAAATGACAACTGTCAGCACACAATTTTCTATTTTCTGTTTTCTATGTTCGTTTTTCCGACAAAACTTTGCCAACTGTGGCAATATTGTGTACCATTTTCAAGTGAAACGTCCCCCCCCCAAATAGTTGCCCCCAAAAACTTTCTCAAGTAATCAAAAAAAAATATATATTGGGGCAGTTCATGGGGAATAGAAGTCGAATTGAAGCAAGAGTTTAAGTAAATTATTTTGTCAGAATGAAGCTAAAAGAAAGCTAGAAGTCCTTGCAAAAAACCAAGTTTTATTCGCATACTCTTATTATCCGCCTTGTGACAGGACTAAAACTTTTCCGAGGTCTCAACATTGTAGGCCTTTGTTGTAGTTGCTGTTGCTGCTGTTACTTTAAGAGTATTTCTTGGCTTTTGTCTGCCATTGTGTGTTCACACACACACACACACACTCACAAGTCTACAATCTGAGCCGACAACGTGGCGTATGCGTAATTTGTGAGGCAGCACATCAAATAAATTGCAGTGCAATAAAGCACAACAGAGTGGAGATGAAAGAGGAATGAGTAGGAGAAAGGAATGAATAAAAGGACTTGGAATAATACCACAATGCGAGCATTTTCACAGGTAGAGCAATAAGTGCAAACATTTCACTTTCCAGTTGAGTTTTTTCGTCGGCTTTTCTCACAGGCTCTCACAGTAGGCTGACACAATTAAAGTGGTCCCAGGACTGCATTGGGTGGGCGTGGCACATTCTCTAGTTTTAGCTACAGCTCAGTGTGTGAGTTTTTCACTTTCATTGAAAGCAACGTGCAGAATTCTCGTATGTAGCACACACAGTTGTTGGCAGATGTAAATTTCAACAACTGACAGAAGCAGCATCTCTCCCTTTCTCTCTCTCACACTCTTCCTCTCGACAGCTTGGCAGGAACTCAAGTGGCATAATTCCCACACTTTTTCAATTACATCTCACCATCGATTTTAAATTTATGTCTCATCAAGTTTACATTAACATACCAACAAAATAGCCAAAAAGCTCATAAAAAATGATTAAAAATCATGGATCAGGCAAGTGGTAAGAGGTTCTTTAAGGTGCTTAAAAACAAGATAAGCGAGAGAGGCAAAGCAAATCATAAACAAATTGCCATAGCCCAGTGTCCAGACTGCGGACAAGGAGCTGGGCTCAATAAATGAAATTCCGGAGCTCAACATCATTTCCACGAAATTAAAAAATTTACGCGCAGACAATTAATCATGGGGCAGCAGCTCAGTCAAGGGGAAATCTATTTCGATGGGCACAACAAATGAGCAAAGAGAGAAGACAAATTCCTAGGAAAATGCACAAGATTTTCTTTTATTATCTTCTTGAAGCACAAACAAGAGGAGAATCAAATGCGGCACGTAGCAAACGCTAATCAAATAAAAACATTAGGTAACATTTACACTTCGACGGAGACATAGAGGGAAAGAGAGAGAACGAATGAGCGAGTGAAAGAGAGAAGAAAAACCGGTGTAGCTTAATTTGAGACCTGTTTTCTTCATTTTTCGTTTTATTTTGTGGAGGCACTACTATTTTTTTTACGACTCTCGAATGTTTTCTCCCGCATTTTTCAGCCGGACGCAGGACACTTAGGTCCTTTCATTAGGCTCGACTCGGCTCGGCTCGACTGCGACGAGGGTGGGCAGCGGCAACGTCTCGAGCAGGTTATACATTACGTTATACGATATGCATAAAATGCGTCCCGTCCGAAGGACCAGTTTGTCCCTGTCTCAATCTCTCTGCCTGTAACTTGATGCGTCGTCCATTGTAAGTTGATATGCTGAAAATGTGCTAAAAATGTGGTGTGTTTTGTGTATGTGTATGTGTGTGTTTGTGTGTCTGTTGTTATTTCAACACTCGCCGCTGTAAATGTATATCGCATCTATGTATGCTTCTAATGCACAAACACACACACACAGATACAAAGATACTTTTCTGTTTGCTTTGCTGCATATAAAAATTGATGTTGCCATTGTCGTCGCTGTCATAATGCGTAACTATCGTAAAACTTCCATTAGCTTAACGCATTTTTCTATATTCGCATTTTGAGGTTGCGGTGGCAAGCGTTAAATGTATCTTTAAGATACGCGTTTCGGTAATCACTAGGGGAATAGCTATTAGATACCTATACATAAAACAATATGTACTTTCTTCCATCTGCCTTGTTCTTATCACTTGATCACTACAGGATACTACTTCCTGCTCCTCAAGTGGCCATATAAAGCATTTTCCTCGATGTTTTTCGCATGTATCTCAACATGAAAACTACTTTAACAGTCGTCGGTCGTAAAAGAGCCAATACAACTAACTGAAAATATACACACACATCCTACGAATCTCATATTTGATGTTTGTCTGTCGCTTCGTTTTCTCTCTTTCTCTCTCTCTCTCTCTTTGCTGTACAGCTGCGACATTGTTTCCACTCAAAGCACACATTTTTAATGCCAGAGCTACAAACAAACCTAGAACATTTTCCACTTTCCTGCCTACTCACACTCTCTTTATCCCTCTCTCCTCCTCGCGTATCTTGTTCGTAGTGTGTGCGCCTATTTCGCTGCCTATTTGTTTTGGTCTCAAATGTATCTTAAATTTTATTTTATTGTTTTCTTTCGTCTCGTTTCTCGTCTCTCATTTCTTGTGTCTTTGGTTTTGTTAGGCATCCTCCACGTCTGCTTTTCTCCATCTTTCCGCTGTTTTTCTCATAAAAATGAAAATGGTTTTCACTGATTTCATGTTCTCTATCTCTTTCTCTCTCTCTCTCTCTGTCTCTATCTCAGAGTTGTCAACGTGACTGCGTTGGATTTCCTTTCTGATAAGCCCATGGAATGTGCTTGTTGTTGTCGTTGTTTTGTTGTCGCTATATTCGTTGTTACTGTTGTTGCTGTTTTTGTTATTATTGTTGTTCTGCTATTTTTATCGCGTGGCTCTAATGATGAAATGTCCAAGCAACGGACTGGGCACAGTTGGTCCTTCTGCTCCGTTTATCCTGAGAACGCACAGCGCCAAATTTTATTAGTGACCGCATTTTGTTTGCCTTTTTAGTGGACCAACAGCTGTCGGTCCTGTTGTCTCTTATCTGTTGCCTAATTTGGTCCTCTAAGCCGCTTTAAGGTGCCCAGATTTCGGCGCATTAAAAGTGTTTTTCCCCCTCTTCGTCATTTTTCTCTTCGTCTTTTTTCTCATTCTGTCTCTGATTTTATTATTTGTTGGGTTTATTCCAACACCGGCTGCCCACTGTACATACATTTATTTATCAGAGTACATATATATGAATATTGTATATCGGTCAAAAGTTTGTGCTCCTTCTCTCTCTACTTCTTTCTCTGTTTGTCTTGCTCACTTGGTGTCATTGAGAGCTTCCGTCGCAACGTTGATAATTGAAATCTTTCAGAGCTCAGTCTTCAGTTCTGGCTTCTGAACCGACATTTATTCAAGTGGCATACATTGTGGATTCTAGTATTTATAGCGAGCTCTGATATTTTATTAGCGATACCCGCTGTAATGACGCGGAAATGTGATAGGCGTGGCATGTGGGCGAAAGTTGAACTAGCTCTAGCCGTAGATATCAAGCTGTAGATTTAAATGGAAGACCCCCCGAAAGATCTTCTCATCACTCATCAGATCACAACTGCTGCGGAATACCGAATTCAGCGTAAATACAATAAAAACTCATTCGTGCCGCACTGAAATCTGTCATTACGCTTAGTGTTTACAACTTCTGAAAAATTCCGCACTTTTTATTGCCTGTCTAGGAGCATTTCAAGTAACAACCATAGTTTAGTTTCAGTTTCAGTTTAAGTTGCAGTTGCAGCTTCAGTTCAGTTGGAGATCTGGGCAATCCCCTCTCCCTATTCCGGGAGGAATACGTCGCATAATGCAATTAAAATAAGAAATGCTGAGCGCTCGTAAAAGCCGAGAAATAACTGAGATGTGGCGAGAGGTTGAATGGATGGGGGGTGTTGAAACAAATTTGCATTCAGTTGTGAAACATTCTATAAAAAATAATAAATTTAATGTTCGACAATAAAAAAGGCAAACATTCGCATATTTTTATGAGTTTTGCGTGCTTTGGCGTTTGGTTCCTTCGCCTTGGGAGCGCGGATTGGGGATTCTAGGTTGAGTATTGAGGATTGAGAATTGGTGGAGAGGGAATTCTGAGCAATTGCTTCTGCAATTACAGTAGACAATCATCAGCCAGGCATTCAGTCAGTCAGTCCAGACAATGTGTACAAGTCATAAAAAATGAATGCTACTTGCCATGTTATACTTGTCGTACATTGTCCGGACTCCGGAACATGTGGTGACTAATGCCTCAGAGATTGTGGCAACTAGAAGCTGTCACAACTTTTGGAGCTATCCCTATCAGCATAAACATGTAAATGCCGAAATTTAGGAACAACCACATCCGCTCTGAGATATGGATGAATAAAAAAGAACAAACCCCAACGGATAGCCAACAGTCTTCGACGCAAGGTGGAAACACAAAATTCAATTTTCAATTCGTAAAATTTCAAGAACAGAGTCAGCATTAATTTTGAATACGAATACAAATACAAATACAAATTCGAATATCGAATACCCAAACGAACCGTTGTCTCTTTCTCTGTCCCTGACTTTGACTAATAAAATTAGAGGCTGTGCTGCCTAAGCGGCTTTTCCCCCAACAAAAATCAAATTATAATATGAACGAGCATCCTTTTTTCCCCCGTGTTCTGGGATTGTGTTCGTTGAATGGGCTTGTTTCTAACGAGAGGCCTCTTCAATGAGGCGTAGCACACACAAAATGAAATGATACGAAACGAAAGGAAATGTGAAAAGGAATTCAGATCTGTTCTGGGCTAATCCCCAATGACAAAGCGACATTAACGAGCCAACTGCAACTGCAACTTGTGGAACTAGTCGGAGATAGAGTCTCAGTCGAGTGCAGAGCACGTAGAAACACCTTCTGCAGCAGGTCGAAAACAGGTCAGATCACTTTGGGTCAGGTCAACACAACTAACAAATTTTCGGCACTAATTTATCTCTCTCTCTTTCTCTTTTAGACACGGGAATTGTGCCTGCTCGAGTATTGCTCATTTGCGGTTGTCCTGCGCATCATTATCGTCGTAGGCTCCAGGACCTTCGTAACCCTCCGCCGTAAGCCAGGTTGAATGTGTGGGCTTAAGAGGCTTTTGTCTGTCTTTCTGTCTGCTTGTGAGTATGTCCTTTCTTCCCAGTCCTTCTTTTGTGTGTTGCAAAAATTGTTGTAGATAAAAAAAAGGGCGTTCAATGCGACCTCATGCTGTTTACGTGTAATTTTCCCAGCACTCATTTTCCTCCCTATATCTTTGTCTGCCTGTTTGTGTTTGTGCCTCTGACATTTTGAATATCCCGTCTATGTCGCTGTCAATTTTTTGCCGCTACCTTTTTCTACTCCTTTTTGGTCTGCTACAAATCGCTTTGATTTACATAATTCTGCGCACAATTCGACTCATAGTTTTGCATATTTCTTGTTCTTGTTGTTGTTGTTGCTGTCGGGTGTTTGCATATTTTTGACAGCTGTCAGGAAGTAATAAGTTGGAATTTCACTCGGCGGCGCCTAGTCAGAGCTTCTGTCATTGACAGTTTCCGCAGCTTTCGAATAAAACGAACGACTACAAAAAAGATGCGAAAATCGCTGCAGACATTTTACAAATGTTGCTGCCATTGATTTTTCCCCTGGGCCATAGGGGGAGGTTGGATCGGGGAGAGTTATGAATGTAAAACTGACAATTGTTAAATATTTTACTGCCCTATAACAAGCACTAATATGACAGCTGTGCTTATGGCGTCATTAAAGGTCTAGCGCCACCAAACTGAGCTCGTCATCTCGCCATCGAGGTTGATTCTAAGGATTAGTCGATGAGCTGCTTACCGGCAAGTGAGGATTAGGCCCTCAGGCAACAGGAGTAAGCCGCTTTCGGCCAGAGAGATCACTTCGCAGAGACGATAAGTAGGTTTTGAATATTAGAATAGAAATTATTATTGATGACACAGATAATATTTCTCTTTAAATAAAAAAATAATATTTATTGTAGAGTTTTTCTGAATTACTTGTTATGCAAATTTGCTAATTACACTCAAAGCAACTTATTAAATGTGAGCACACGCGATGCGGAAGGATGTGAAGTTGACTTCACAAATCAGAATGTGAGGGAAATTTAAGCACTGCGCCAAGAAGAAATCACACGACAGATTAACAGAAACCATTTGGATACAAATAATGCTAAAACAAATACGATAAAGCTGGCAAATTATAATGATTATTTCGATTATTTAATATTATATATAATTCGATTATGCCACAACAGCAGATAAACTAATGGGAAAAGAAAAGTGCGTGCTAAGCTTATAGAATTTGCCAAACAATTTTATGTTTTAAGTTTTTTCACAATTTAAGAATTATTTGTTCATTACCTTTCAAAATAGGTTTTAATCAAATAAAGAAAATCAGGCTTCCAGCTCTTATTGTTTGAGTGTAAAATTTATATTTCTAATGTACTGTAAATAAACTACATACAAAATTTTTGAATGAATACTTTAAATTTAATTTATTTGCACTAAAAAACTAACTAAATATTTTAAGAAAATTTAAAAATAATTCGTGTGAATAACTGAAATATAAAATAACAATGTATTCAAACATGCGAAAATGTCTTTAATTTTTCTTCAACACTCAGAAAATCATAAATCTTATCTAAGAATGCAGAATTCCTTAAGCTCTCCAAGTGTGGGCAACAATTGGAGGCAAGTGGCAGACTGGCAGCCATAACACTACATCAAGCTCAAAATTATTGAAACATGCAATGCCACAATAAAGAAGAAGAAGATGAAGAGGAAAGGCATCCACTAAACAAATCCGATTCCAATCCAAGAAATGACCGCACCCGCCAACAATAATTACCACACCAATCTAAATATCACAACAAAATTGTGCTGTGCTTATACAAATCAAGTAAAATTTCTATTGGCGAAACTGATTGACTAGCAGATACTCTGCAATTAATTTAAATTAATCTTTAGACTATAATCATTTTGATTCACTTCAGTTCATTTAATTCCGAAATATTTATTACAAAATCTGTCTCGTCTAGGAGATTGAGGAAATCATAACTTCAAACAAACTGGTATACTGATTACTGAATATAGCGTATCCACTCACTCGAATAAACTTTAGTTTGGCAAGTGTTAAACGCATAAAAATGGAATGAAAAATCCGAAAATAGAAATAGATTTTGCAAAGTAAAACAAAAAAATTAAACAAGGCAATCGCAGCACCCGAAGTGGCCAAGTGGCTACTGGGGCCAAAACCACACGGCCTGCAATTAAAATGGGTATTTGTGGGGGAGCGGCCTCATTAGCTGCTTGGACCGGGGATCATCGGGGGTCTGTAAGGTCATAAAGTAATCAGGCGCGGCATAAACAAATAAATTTTTTGCGCTGCTGGAAAAATCTGTGTGAGAAAATACATATATGTGTATGTGTGTGTGCTTTTTTTGTGTGTGCGTGTGTGCTTTGATTGGCGATTACCATTTCGAATCGAGGTTGGAACGACCTTGTTGGATTTCAATTTCCAAATGTGTTGCGTGTTTCTTCGATTTTTTTGGTGTCTATTGTGACTGACATTCCCGGCCATCTGGCCAAGAGGGGAGAGGTTACTGCCGACCTGGTAAGAAGCAGTGTCTGGCCAAAAGTGGCCAAGCTAATTTGGCTAATTGGAGCTGGCTGAAAAAAGAACATCGCAAGTGATGCAAATCAGAAGCCATAAATATAAAAATACAAATTTCTAATATTTTGTTTTCCCCAATTTTCGTTGTTGTTGTGCAAAATGTTCACACATCAACAGCTGCCAGCGAGTAGAGAATTTTCCTCATTTTCCATTCTCTGTGGATTTTTATGCCAGCATAAAAAAAATCAACCGAATGAAGCCAAAAGGAGGCGCAAAATTTTCGCTCAGAATTTTTATGACAAGCTGCAGAAGGAGGACCCGACGAGAGGGCCAAAAGAAAGAAGGGTAGTAGGGATTGTGTTGCCTTTTGCCAGCTGCCCACTGAAGTGGTGCAAAATTTACGAGCCGCGCCCCCAACCACCAACAACCAAACCACCCATTCCCTCAATTCGCCTATATACCATCCCATTTTATTGAATTTTATTTCTTTCGCCAAAAGTGAAGTGCCGAAAGACGTCAATGGTGTTGTTGTACTTGTTGTTGTTGTTGTTGTTGTAGCGGTAGCTGTTTTGTAATTTATTGTTTGCAGTTACGAAATTTATTTCTGTGTTTTTGTTTTTGTTGTAAATTTACAATTTTGTTTTGCGGGCTTTTCCACTCAGCTTTGCAGCAGGTATCCCGACTTTTATGTAATGTATGAATGCAGAATAAAAAGCTTTCCTCTTTTCTCCTTTATTTCCTTGATTCTTTCTTTCTTCTTCTTTGAGTCGTTCCCATTCCTATTCCCTGCCCATTTTCTATGTGGATTTCGTTAGAGGCTTCAATTGTTCAGCAATTGTTTTTACAACACCAACAAACAGAGGGAGTGGAGGCGATGAAGTAGGAAAGAGGAAATGCCAGAAATAAAGTTATGTAAATGCCACATACATGTACACATGCATAAGTATGTGTGTTGGTGTAAGCATGGTCAAAAGTTCGAGTGTCAGAAGTCGGAAATAATAAAATTGAATCAAAAGATTGTTCTCACATTTGTGGCCAGAAAAGAGGATGTGAATACGTATGAGCATAAAAATAGTTACATTTACTATAAAATCTCTTTTCATAAACAAAGCAAAAAGGGACAATATTTGGCAACACCGTAAATAGTGTTGGTAAAGGATATGCGAGAGTCTGGAGTATTGGGTTAGGTAGACGATGGGATTTATGTGTCAGGCAGCGGATTAAATTTAATTTGGCGCAGCGACAAACTGGGAAAAACGCAGTGAAAAGCGGCAAAAGAAAAGAGAGTCGGGGTAAATACTTTGAAATGCAGGCAGAGCAAACAAACCCAAAGGACAACGGACAACGAGACAGAGGCACACACAGAGGCAGAGAGATGGCAATTGTAACCAAACTCCACTCGAAACTCGACTCGAGAGTTTTTCGAGGTTTTCCGCAGCCGCAGGCATCGCATTCGGAATTCTTTAATATGCGACTGGCAGATTGAGGCAAAGCAAGCGAAATTGTTTGGGGATGATGGGCTGAGAGGCCAGTTGGGCATCTCATAATTCGCAGGCTCTATTTCTATTGTTGCCGCAGACGCTTTTATATTTTATTAATAAGACAAATAATGAAAAACCCGCTCGGCAAATGCGCTCACCCGGAAAAATCATGTTGAAAGAGCAAGAGAAAGACCAAGAGACAGAGCATTGTGCGTGCAGCGCGGGTTCTATCCCCATCCCCATCCCAATTTTTAGTCTCAATGTCATCGTCAATCTACCCGTCGAATGTTGAATTCATTTTCCCAGCTCAAGCTCAAGCGAGTCGACTTTTCATCGGCATGGCTTTTCCTTAATTTGTTTAATTTATGCAAAATGTTTGCAGCCCGACGTCGGGCGATAAGCGCCGCTAATTTGTTCAAAGTTGTCGCAAGTTTTTCACGGAACGCAGCGCACTCGGTTTTCTTCTGGTCGGTTATGAAAATGTTGATGAAACTTAGCTGAGGAATTTTCATTTGCCAGCTCAGTGGCTCTGCGGAAAGTTTCCCTGGCTATTGGGGAAATGTATGCATACAGCTTAAGTGGCTTAAAGAGGATAGCTTAGTGGCTATTATTGAATTCTCATCGAAATGAAAAACTAAAATTTGGGTTCCAAATTTCAAGCATTCAGTAATTGTTTTGAAAAAAGCACACATATTTGATATAATTGACAAAAAAAAAAACATACAGTTAAATCAAATAAATAATTTTACATTCAAAAATCAAAAAAAAAATAATATGTAATAAACAAAAATAAAAAAAATTTATGAATCTGAAATATTGTAAAACCAATTACTTGACTAACAGTATTTTACTCGTTTTGAATATCTGAAGCAATTTAATTTAATTTAATTTATTTGATTGGATTGATAATGTTGAATAGATTGCAAGGACTCAATCGAATATTTGGAACACGAAATGTGTGAATCTTTTAATTTGTCAAGACAATTTGTTGAATATTGTAAATTTCTCTATACACTGGTTGAAATTGTAACGTATCTATATTATTTTTCAAAATAAATTGTGTGATTTTTTAATTTTGTCAAAAATATTTCTTGCCAAACTGCATTTTATACGCTTTAAATATCTCAAATATTTCAAGCATAGGCTATCTCTTTTAATGAAACTAATTTTAAACAGTGCACACAGTTGAAAATTCATATTAGAAACTATAGAGTTTGCAACATGTTCAGACATGCCATCCTAAACAAATTCATCTCCTAATCGAGGGGAGTCTCTCAATTGACTGTCGACCCGTTCGATTCCAATTCCAATTGCAACTCCTACTCACCTTGTCTGCCGTGTGTGCGCTGCGCCGTGGAGCTGGCTGTGGTATCCGGTGGACGATGGGGCAAATGTTGATACTCGTAGTCGTAGACTGACGACTGTTGAGCGGCCGCGGCCGCTGCGGCGGCTTGTAAATTCTGTTGGTTTTGATGCTGGAGCGTTTGGCTGTGGACTCCTGCTCCTCCTCCCAATCCTCCTCCTCCTCCTGCAGCGACGGCCATGTGGCGTCCCGTCATGGGCAGGGTGCCGGGACAGGAGGGGCCGCCGCCCGCGTCGCGGCAGTCGAGCGTGGACTCATACTCGTAGGGATTCATTGTGGTCGACTCCAATGGACATTCGTCGTCGTCGGTGTCGGTGCCACCGTCGTAGAGATTGTCCGTGTGACGGTATGCGTGGTGCTGATTCTGCTTTGAGAACTTAATTTTGGCGGCTGTTGCGGGCCTGGAAGCCGACACTCGGGACAGACAGATGAAATAGAAGAGATGTGAAGAAAAGAAGAGAGAAGCAAAGCGGAGCGCGGAAAGAAGTCAACTAACTCCTCCAGGAGTTGCTGTTGTTGTTGTTGCTGCTATTATTCTTGTTCCACTAACAACAACAATTCTCAGCACTTGAACACTGCACTTTGAATTTGAATTTGGCTTCGACTCGACACCAACATTTTCCACATTCAATTTCGATTTCTTGTTATAATTTATTTTCTTTTATAATTTTTTTTTTATTATTTCACGCACATCTTTTTTGATGTCTTTTTCACTTTCGACACTTGCCTTTTGCCGTTGCCTTCTGACTTTTCCTTTCTTCGTTTGGTGCTTCCTTATTCGGGAATCGGCAATAAAATACATAAAATGTGTGGGGCCCGGAGGGCAGCAACAACAAATGCGATTTCACAATATTTAAAATTGATTTTGGTTTGCAATTTGTGTGGCCAATTTCTTGTTGCACGAAAACAATTGAAGCAAGCACACACGCGAGAGACAAACGCGACACAAGCAACGATAACGAGAAGGAGACGGAAAAGTATAGACAGAAGAGAACACCACGAGTAAGGACAAGACAGCAACTAAAACCCACACAGGTGTGAGACAAGCGGTAAATTTTTGTGCAATTTGCCTTGTGTTTGCTTTACGTATCAGCTACAGCTACAGCTTCAGCTTCAACTTGAACGTCGACTTCGACGGTCGTTTGTTGTTTGTTGCGCGACGGCCGCGTGACGTGCGGGTCGGCTCTATTGCGAAGTGAATTCAGCGAGCGACGATTTCAAACTAACTTGCTCGGAGCAAATTTTTCTGTATGCAGGCAGATGCGAGAGCGACAGCGATAGAGAGAGCGCCCTAACAGCCTTCGTTCAGTTATGCTACCGAGAGCGAGAGAGAGCGCGATCCGAGAGCCAGTTGAGAGCAATGCAGAGCGCAAGTGTCGTGGGAGGGCTCTGATGCTGCGTGCATTGTTGTTGTTATACTCGTTTGACGAGTCGATTGGCGCTGAGAACTCTATGCGCATGACGTCGCTGCCGACGCCGTCAACGCTGGCAGCGCTGTCGCCGACCCTACTGTGCAGCGGGCTTAACGAAACTCTGCCGAAGAGTTTTGAAGGTTAAAAAGTGCGTTCAAGTTTGGTCAAAACATGCAGCCAGCGTAGGGGAAATGTTTATAATATGCGGGTGGGGGTTGTTGTCGTGTTTGCAGCCGAATTACGTGCTGTTAGCAAAAGTTTCGTTAAATTTTATCTACTTATCTGCCTGCTATTAAGTGTTAACATATTCTGTTAACAGCGCTGTAACAACAGCCGAGGCCTGCGGCCATTTACATTGACACTGTTACATTCCGCTATAAAGTTGTTGTTACATATTATTCAACTGTTAAATTCACGAGAGAAAAATCGTTTTATGCTGTATGAAAAACAGAGTAATAATATTTTTTTACAAATTAAATTTCTGGCTTAATTATGTTCCCAATAAATCGAGAAATGACTGCAAATTCAAACAAATTCAACTAGCAGAAAACAAAAATAAATAAATTGAAGAAAAGTTAGATTTTACGCATTGGAATAAATGCAAATCTCATTACTTAATTTCAGTTTGCAGTCACCTATAGATAAAACAAAGCACATCTCTCGCAAAAAACATCTCCCCATAAGTTGTCGCCCAAAAAACGAATTAGATTCAACGAAAAAATTCTTCAACTTCATTAACGTTGCAGTAAAGTTTTAGTCCAAAAGCGTTCTGGACACAATGCAGCGAGAGGAACAACCGAAAAACTTTGCTTAGCGTCCGAAAAATGGGCAACGCAGATTCACAAGGAACAGAGGGATCAAGGAGGGAAGCAAAGGGCGCGGGACGAGGGAGAAAAGTTTAAAATGCTGACAGTGAGGTTGTCATTTAGCGCCGCAACAACAACAACAACAACAACAAGAGGCACAGTGTGTCCAAAACTCTGGCTAACGAAGCAACAGACAATGGACAGGCCAAAAAGAAAGAAGCAGAAAATTGCGTTATAAGCAAAGTAAAGGACATTTCGCTAATGGCTTAACTTTTGAGCAGGTTTGGGGGCCAATTCTCGCCCACATCCACACCTAGAGCCGCATCCGCATCCACGAGCTCATGTAGCGGAAGTTGTTCCTGAAGCTCTTTTGACATCTTTGAAGCATAAGAAGACTACGAAAAAGAACGAAGAAGACATTGTCAACGTACATACGTTCTTTTAACAAAAACTGGCAACTCTCATGCAGTTGCCAACAGTGGTTCTGGGGCATCAATTATTTTCTAACAATTTTTTTAATATTTTTTTTATAATTAAATTGTTCAAAATTCTATGAAACAAAAAAAAATTAATTAATTTGAATTGGCGTATTTCTGTATTCCGCAGCTGCAATAGAATGTCGAAATTCAGGAATTTTTGAAAATTTCAATAAAGTTGTTTTAATTGTACGTTACAATATTAGTGGCATATATTGTAGTGGTTTTTTGGTGGTACGATTTTTATGGTCAGATCAGAAACACGGATTTTAAATAGGATTAAGTAAGAAGTTTGACAAAATATGTCAGATTTTCATTCTGGAAATTAATTTGTGCAGAAAAAGAAACGTATTTAAATTTTTTTGCCTATTTTATTCTTTGTTTAATTTTTCTAGCTTATCTTAGAGTAACGACAGAAAATAAAATTCTAAATTGAAATCTCCGTGACTTGCACAAAGATCTGTTCCATCTCACCAAATGTACGAGAGCTTAAAAATTTAATAATACAAGAAGTTGGCCAAATCTAGCAGATCATTTAAGTCACGGTGCACCACTTTGAAAGACAAACGTACGACGATATTCGACAGGATACAAATATTCATTTGTTATAAATACATATCAAGTGCATTACAAATTAGCAACTTTAAGATCGAAGACACCACTGTGCGAGGACGAAGCCGCATGGCGCGACACGAGCCTGAAACTGAAATTATTTGCATTGGACTTGCTTCTGCTTCATCCTCATCACATTCTTCGTGTTGTCGTCGATTTCTTCTGCTTTTGCTCTTCTGTCGATGAAAACTCAATTTCCTGTTGTGTTCAAAAATGTTGAGTATTTAGTAGAAAGGCGTCGAGACTAGACGAAGTGGAACGGAACTAAGCGGCGAACAAGGGGATTCGAGAGATTCGCTTGCAACTGACACATTGCAAATTATGCCACAAAAAAGCTGAGAACGAGAAACATTCACATTTGACATTTAACTTCGACATTCGAATTGAAAGAAGTCACGCAGAGTGGGCAATTGTCGTAAAAGAATTCCATATACGAAGAGAGCGAGACAAGCTAAATTGTTCAATGAAATTGTGATAAAGTTACCAAATTGTTTACTTAAAAGTAAAATTCTTAATCCTTACAGCAAGTCAAATATCTATATAATTATAATTCAATTAGCTTAATAATATTAAAATTAAAGTTTTGACGTACTGACAATTGTGGTAAGGATTTCTGTTAACTAAGATGAGGCCAATATTGAATAACCTGCTCGTTAAACTAAAGGTATTCCAAATTACAAATCACTTTAGGATAACAAGACGAACAATAAATATTATAGTGGATTGTCAGAGCAACATAGAACATTCATACATCTTTGTTGGAATAGTTTTGCACAAAAAGCTTTTATGAATAGTCTTCTCTTAATAAAATAGTTTCCTATTATAAGCTATTCTTATAAAGAGGGAGATGACGTCCCATTGTTTCAACAGTAATGAACGCTAAGTTCATTAAGTAACTATTAAGTTGTTAAAGCGATCATAATAGAAATCAATGACCTGTTTAATACAAGTAGAGACTGTTATTTTATTTACATCACAAATAATTAAAGATAGCTAAATTTAAAAGATATTTTTTATTTGCTTTATCTCAGATATCGTATCCGATATCAATGCAGTTTTTTGAGGCAACATCTGTTTCCCAGGCATTTACTTGATTGTGTTGTTGTTAATTTACAGTTGATTCTGTTGCAGTTGCAAAATAAAAACTTGCCTCTATATTGACTTCCCTTTTCGGGACAGAGCTCAAATTTCTATCAAAAAAGACTTCCTCTTCCTCATCCTGCCGAGAGACTGACAGACTTTTTACATTTGTTGCGTGTTTAGCTTCATTCGGCAATTACTTACACTTGCAGTGTCTACTCTCTTTCTTTCTCACTAGGTGATAGTCTCTCTCTCTTCATCTCCCACACATACCTATGGATATTTAGTATCCTGTTAAAGGACGAACAGTGCAGTGCGTTGGGCTCCCTTGTCTTTTGGCCTGCACTTAAAGCTTCAGTCACGAAATTTGATCAGCACTTAAAAGCGAGCAAGCGAGTGGAAGGAGAGAGCAGAAGAAAGGGCAGGGATGATAGGGGATGGGGAGGGGGGTGGAGCAGAATGGACAGTGGACTTTAAAGAGATGCAACAACAAGTGACCAATATTCTTGTTTGTTTGCTGTTATTGTTGTTGTTGCTCAACTCTTGACCCGAAATCATCAACAGCTTTGAACTCTCGAACTCTCGAGTGGCAGCAGCAACAGCACAACGTTGCGGCATATCCTGCGTCAATTTTCACAGAAAAAGAACAACAGCAACAACAAATGGGTTGAAGAGGAAACGCCATTTATTGGAATGCAGGTCATTTCGGGTGCCGCCTGAGCCTCTAGAGCCTTTGCCTCCCTCGGAATCAAGCGGCTCATTTTGCAGCCCATTTTCAACAGTGTTGCTGCAACTGCCCCATATATATGTGCATATAGTATATATGTATATAGATATGTATCGATCGAAGCGCACGCAAAAATTTCCACAGCCGGCATAAAAATTGAACAGGACACGCAGGACCTGTAAAGAGTGGTGGGAGGGAGGGGATTGACAATGACTGGCAAGCACTTTGTGACCTCTGACCCCCACCGCCCACTGCACTTGCAGGAGAAATAAAATTACGCAAGATATTGAATTACGCGTTTTAAATTAAAAAATATTTTCGCGATTGCATTAAACGAAAGGCGAACTAATTAAAGAGGATTTTTCTCCACTTCTCAATTTTGCTTTTGCCTCAGTGTCCTGCCATGTACTTCTCAGCAGGCAATGCAATTTGCGAGCTGTAAATTAAGTTGAAGGCCTGGACAAAAGTGGAAGATCCAAAAACGAGAAAACACAGACAAAAGGAGGAAATTAAAATGCTTTGAGGGCAGGGGAAAAAGATTTGCCTAGGATATGAACTCGTCAACATGTTGAGCTCCAACTCCAAGAGCAATGAAAAACAATTAGAAACTGAAACATAAACACGTTTCGGAGACCAAAGAAATCCCTTGCCATACCAGAGCATTAAATTCCCTTCTATTCCTATTCGATATGCAGATCTGGATTGAACTTGCCGGCATTCAGCAGCTGCCACTTAGACAAAGGACGATGTCTGATTGAAAGAATTACGAGCGAACCAAGTGCTCAAGTACTTGACGATGGCTCCACCTCCAACTCCATATGTAGATCTCTCCAGGGACCGTAGGAAACTGCGGGCGGGCGTCATCTTCCACAAGCCAAACAAACAATGCATCAATCAATAAAGATTTCCGCACCTAATAAGCCGCAGACAAGCCACAAGCGGGAAACCGAGAGAGGGCGACAGCCGAGGGAGAGAAAGGAGAAGAGGTAGAGGAAGCAGCAGCTGCGCTTCTTCCAAGGCCATCATTGACGCTGCTAACCAATTAAACGCCAATAGTCGCCAGCAATGACTCCGACCAAGGTGTTAATCGAATTACGACTGAGACGTCGACTGAGGCGTCGACTGCGACTGCGACTGCGACTGCGACTGCGACTGCATTGCACTTTCAATGGCAAAAAGGCAGCAGCTGCCGCAGCTTCGACTTCATTTCCACTGTCACCGTCGCGTCGTCGTTGCCTGCATTTCCATATTTTCAAATTTGAATTTTCTATTTCGACGGAGTTGTCGCTGCACAAGAGCCGATGGCAAGGGGGAGGTGGGCGGGAAGGAGAGAAGGAGAAGTTGACGCCGTTTATCAGGCAAGGCTCCTCCTGATGCTTTTGCTCCTCTTACTCCCATTCGACTGGTGGCTAGCGGCTGCTCCGTTTCTCTGATGCGCTCGTAAAGAAAATTACACACATGTGTGGCTTTTCCAACTACTGTGATGGGCAAGGGGGGAGAGGGTGCAACAATTCAATGCTGATTTTGAAGCTGGAGTTGCAAATGTGTCGCTTCGTCTGGTTGCATGCGTACAATTGGAGACACGTTAATGTCTGGCTGCATATTTGCAATTTTGTGGCGCAGACGAATTCACAAAGTGATTCGAGGGACACCCCCAGAGAAAAGTTAAAGTATGTAAGGTGGATGGAACAGGCAAGTTATTCCAGCAGCTATACATACTCCTTTCATTATCCTTATAACTGAATTTAGTTGCAGTTGCAATTCATCAAGATCAGCTGAAGAGTGCCTTGAATATTTATTAGCATTCTTTTTTAATGCAGTACTGCAATTGTATATATTTCTAATTCTTATTCTTCCATAATTCGATCCCTTAAATCTGATGCATTTATTAAGCAACAGCTAAAGAAGTGTAGAAATTATCCAAAATATAACTCTCTTTTTGCAAAGCAAATCTAAATTAACTTAAGTATACTTGGCAATCATTTGCAATCTTCGTGTGCATCCCAATGCAATTATTTAACATCAGTCAAAATAAAAAAGAGTGTAAGCCCAAAAGAATGAAACACAGACAAACTTCCCCAAATCGAATCACCGTTATCCAAAAAAAAAAATTGAAATTATGAAGACTTCGACTCATGGAATTCATTTTTCTTACTTTAAAAAGTTTATTGCTTCTCGAATTAGTTCGAGCTGAGGAAACTCAACTCTATTTACATTAATTTCACAAAATTATATTTTTTACTGTATAATTTTAAAAACAATTTTAAACTGTGAAAAATAATAATTCCATAATTCTTCACTGTGGACGGCAGTCCGCGCTAGTGACGAAAGCAACACGAAGGGTGCGAAGGGCGACTAGCAATAAATAAAGGCAGAATGGAAAATTTGCTATAACTGTTCGATCAGGTCGAGTTATATACCTAACGAAAGGTATAGCTCTAACTAATAAAAGTGCATACTAAGACTATTGGAAGCTCAACTGGCTCGTAAGATAAGCAGGTGTAAATGAGAGGGCCGAAATTTACATGATTGTAGCAAATGGGGCCTTTCGGTAGATTTGTAGTGGCCTACCCAAAATGAAAACTTTTTTGTTTATTGAGATATCTCCACCAGTCCAACAGAATATACATCTGGGGCTATCTTATACATTTTGAAGGTATTTTTATTAGGTAAAAATGATTGGGACTTTATTGCGCAATGTGCCGAATGCCAGACTTTTTTTTAAGAAGAAGTTATATATTCAATTTAATATCGATCGTCATAAAATTGGATATCAGAAATTTTGTGGAATGGAAAGATAATAATTACCATTCTTGGAATTCTAATAGAATCTTGCTTGCGATTCAAGAAACTAATTTAAAATTAGCTCTTTAGTTCGAATCATTCAAACGAACCTTCTCCAAAAGTGTTGGTTTTAAAGAAGGAAAGTAAAAAGGCCTAAAACACTTCCATTTGCGCCCCACTGCAGTTTATGAAAGTCAAATAGATTTTGCCATATTGAGTTTCACTCGAAGATAACATAATCAGATATATTTTATTTCATCCAATGCAAATCTCCAATATTCGTTGTAGAGAAGGAAACTTATTTTATCGTAATTCTCCTTTCATTCCAATGCAATTCTCGAACATCAGCTCATAATCTAACTGTCTCACCTATTTGAGAGCTGTACAAAGCTGGAAAAATGCAAATGGAATGACTTGAAAGTCTCCCTTCCGTCCTCCGACTTGACGTGTCGCAGTCTCAGTTGGCAAGGACCTTCAATGGATTCACCACGTGGGCGCTGTCAACATTGCAATTACGAAACAATTTCGACAGCATGTTGTACGAATTGGAGAACTGAAAATAGAGCTGCCGCACTTGGTTGTGCCGCATCACACTGAAGGGCCACACACACACGCCCCTATTGATCGTCATCGAGAAGGAGGCTGTCAACAAAAGATGAAAAAGCTGCAGAATAAAAGTTGAAATGGTTGGCATAAAATTATGTAGATGCAGACGAAGGAGACATCTCTCTCTTTCTCTCTCTCTCACTCTGCCCTCTTTCTTCTTCTCTTACACCCTATGCGCATTGAAAGTTGTTGCCACATACATTTGGCAGCCGTTTTCAACACCTTTCGGGAACTCACGCTTCATTTGCATGTAACCATGACACGACAACACATGGCGCAAAGACCGCACGACCACCGACGCTGATGTTGACTGCGACGCCGACTGCGACGCTGACGTCCTCAGGCCATGTCGTCGCGGTGACAGGGAAACCGAGTGACAACCGCAAAGTAAGACCGCATATATCAGAAATAATAATAACCCGACATTCGAACCCAATCGGAGGAGGTTGCCTTTGCTCTGACAATCGAATCGATGCAAATATTTTTGGGCATTTGGCAATGGAAGAGGGGGGGGGGGGGTGGGGAGAATGCTGCTAAGGACGCAGGTGCATATTTTGTCAACTATACCATGCAAAAGGGTTCGCCAGACACAGACAGAACAACAGGGAGCGACCAGGTGAGGCAGGTGGGGAAGGTGTGTGTAAGAACTTTAACGAATGTGTCCTCGCTGAATCGAATGCTGATGTCTGTCAGGCCAAAAGGTGATAAGCAATTCGATTTACAGCCCCTTTTCCCCCGCCCTGCACTGTGAAAGTCCTTGGCGTGCTTTAAGCGCTGCAGGATGCGTTTACACTTGACTTTGGTAATTTACGGGGACGCCCACAGGAAGGATATCAATGTGTGTAGAGGGCGTGCCGCTGAAATGATTTGTAATTGTCGTATGCCACATCAATGAATCCTTATTATGGGTTGTCAAATTTTGTGGAACTCTTAAGAAAGATTTGCAGATCTGTAGTTGAAGTGGACCTCTGAGTGTTTATTTGTATGCTATTGTGTTCAATAATCATTTTATAATTTGTAAATTATGATAATATAATAATATGATTTTTTATGCTTGTTAAAATTTCAGGATCGATACAGAAAATAAAGCTGGTAGAACTGAAAGCAAACTTTAAGCGAAAATTCTTTGACTAAAAAAGTCGGTTACCAGGAATTATGCATAATCGAGAATTGTACTAGACCGTAAGAAAGCCTCTTTTGTTATTTTTAAATATTTGATATTTTTGACAATTGTTCTATATTTTAAAAACCGATAATACATCGCAATTAATATTAATAAAAGTCCACACTCTTTCCTGAACCTAATCGACGCTAGTTAGAATATTTTCTAGCTGCTTTATTACGACCGGATTAAACTAAAAAAGTGTTAATGAACAAAGTATTTTATGCTTTTCAGAAGTAATTTAAATTACTCACAACCCATTACAGGGTACCCTCCACTTGAGAATTTTCAATTGTAGCGTGGTCTCTTATTTCCATTTCATTAATTCCCATTTCTGTATCCTTGGATCCTTGGCTGGCTTTTTTTATTTTTATTATATTTCGTTATTACTAGTAAATTTGCCTTTTCTATGCTTTTGCAAATTGAATTTTAATTTTCTTGTTTTTCCATAAATTGAAATTTGAATGATTAAAAAGAAGAGAGCGAAATATGTGTGAATTATTGTGGAAGTGAAAATGGACATTGGATGATGTGGTCTGATTGCCTGACAAATTAGTTGCCCTCCAAATGAGGGGAGCCGTCAAGAATTCCTTGCTCATCATCAGACTTCGGTCCATTGCGCTCTTTTTTAGCTGCGGTTCATCAAAAAGTCCTCAAACAAAACGCAGAGGGACAAATGACCGACTGCAGCAAATGCTGCAACGGCGATCGTCAACAAGTTCATCAACGGGAGCAGAAGCTGAAGCTCATGATGCTGATGAGGCAGAGACGGAGACGGAGACGGAGACCGAAGCTGATGCTGAAGAAGCTGTGGCATCCATAAACGTTTGTTGATTACCCGCAGCCTTGCCACAGTTTCGCATGCCGCGATGACTCAAAAAAAAGCTGCAAGTTATTTGCATTTGCTGCTGGATCTGTTACACTCCAAGAGTCCGCGAATCCACGAGGCCACATCTATATATTTTTTCCATTTCTTGCCATTTCTTTCGTATCCTTTCCTTGGCTTGTGGGGAAAGAGAAAAGTGTTTGCTTGCCGCGATGGCAAAAAGCACAGAGCGAACCAGCAAAATGGCAACCACCAACCACGCCCCCGCCCCCGCCAGTCCCACCCGATTCCACCATACCCATCAGCCAGCACCTGACGCGCATTAAATCCACACCTGGCATCATCAGCATCCTCGGTATCCTTCGCCGCTGCATTCACGTCGCGGCGTTAAAAAAAACTAGGAGGGATAAAATGGAATAGAATTGCGGATTCATTTCACTCAGCGACGGAAGACGAAGGATGAAAGGAAAGATGATGTCCTGCTGAACACGTTGGTAACCTTTTAGTTTATGCTTTTCTAGGTATCCTTCATAAAACCTGGACACATAGTCTACTTAGTTAATCGCAACAAACCCAGAATTGATCGGGGCACTGGGCATCTCTTGGGAAATTATAGACCCCAGTTTTGCATATCGCTGTTCTCGAATTAATGAACTATAACGACTATAGCTCGGCCAATTAACAGCGAAAGGCATTCAGCGTGTCGAGGTCATTAAGCAAATTAAAATCTCATTCTCCCGATTTCCGCTTTCCGCTCGCCAATTGCCAATTCACCCGTCGACTGCCCTGAAAATGCCCTTAAATCAATAAAATTACTATGGCTTATCGGTAAACTTGATTTAAGCATAAATGCTATTGTAATTATTAATTATTATAATAACTGAAAAATAACCCAATGAAAACAGAAATAAATAAATAAATAGATTTATATAAACAAATGGAAAAAACTTTACTGGCACACCAAAAAAAAAAAACACCATACAGCCGAATTAATTAATGATTATTACAATTGTATTTATTTTATTTATAATTTACGTCATTTATTAACAGGATCATGAGCTAGGTGAGACGCGGCTTTGCCCGGACAAACTCCTTTTAATCGAACAAAAACACTAACACACAAATCAAAGGGTTTTTGTTATTTTTTTTTCATACTATTTTAGACATTTAAGACAGAGCATTGACTTTTAATGTTGAAAAATCGACGAGTCAAGATTAAAATAAACTTGCTTTCATTTTTAAAAACTGTCAAATGCCAATGTACCATCAGTGAAATACTTGTTTTTTTCAGTCCGACTACTAAAATATTAACAACAGTTTCTTAATCGAAAGTAAGGAGTCTTTTTTTTCTTTTAAGTTGCATTTTATGCAAACGACGACTTTTGAGTGCTCGAGCGTAGAGTATTTGACATATTTAACTGCAATTGAAAATCGTTAATTTGAGCTGAATAAGAATGCATATTTCCATAGAATCAATTGTTTATCATTTCAAATGATGGATATTTTTTCTTGGAAAATAAGAAATTCGATTTGTCTCAAGATTTTGCTCGTGTCACACCCACTTCATTGGTCCCACCGACTCCGCCTCGCTCTGCCACACCCACTGACTGCCGCCCATTGTTCGTCTGATTGGCCTCCGGCAATCTACTTTATCAGCTTCGGCTTTTCTTCTGCTTTTCCTTTGCTGTATTTTGTTCACGCTGCCTTGCGGCAAAGTTTGTCGCGTCACTTGGCCCGCCTGTCTGTCTGTCTGTCTGTCTGTCCCACCAGCTAAGGTCCTGCATCCTGCATCCAGGATCACTCCGCGTGTCCTGCGCGTCTGTTTCTGGCTCACAATAAACCACTTTACAGAGCGACTACTAGTTTTATTTTTCTTCGTTCTCCAACTAAATTGAATTAAAATTTACATTTTTAATCATTTGTGTAGCATGCAACGCTGCCTTAATATCGCTCATTCTCTATCCCTGTCTCTGTCAGGACTCTCCATCTCCTTTTGCCTCCCTGCGCAGCCTTGTCTTAGCGCAATTCATTTGCCAGTTGTCATCCCATTCGCATTTAATTAGTGTGAAAAGCGCAAATTATTCGCCTCTTTTTATGCGGCGCCTTTCAGTCTTTTAACTTGTCTCCATCTTCGTTAATTGGCTTAAAATTAATAACAATCATTATATGTACTTATGCCTACATGCTGATTGCTGTTGCCACATGCCTCATGCCACACGTTCCACGAAACACTCAACTGAAACACTTTTACTCGTCATTATTATTCTCCGACATTTCCATTCCCGCATGATGAAATGAAACCACAATTTGCATTATTATCTATAGCACTTAGCACCTCTTTACCATTTCGTTCAGTTCCCATATCAGTTGTTGTTTAGCCGTTGTCCACTTGCCACCGCGTGGCAGGTATAAAAGTGACCGATTGACCTGGTAAACAGGTGAGAGAATCTCTGCTCTTTCGATACCTCGTGCACATTGAAATCGGGTATAAGAAAAGATTTATACATATATCGGTTGCTGTTTAAACTCGAGTCTTACAAATTATATTGATAGCTTCTAATTAAAGTGAAAAATAAGTCTGTAATGACAGTGTCTAACGAATTTACATATATGCATATTAATATCATATTAAAATCTCACGAAATAACAAATAGGCTGGGATCGCTGGTCAATTCAGCACAACGGCATCTCTTGAAACAACTGTGTATCGAGCCTTGTTTGGTTGTTGTTAAATTGTCATATCGAAATTATCAGACCTCGAGTCAGCTAAAACTCACTTACTATTAACGTATTTACTTAACACTTTTCCTGAAAATTGTAAAATATGATTTAAATCGTTTCTGGCTAGTGCTAAAAGCATTTTCAAGTCACAAAATTGTTGATACATATGAAATATTCTTGGAAAAAAAAGTCAATATGAATAATTCGGTATATTGCGGTTTCATGCAATAGTTGCGAAGATTCGGCTCATGACTCGGTAGCTCAAGCATCCGAACACGAGCGATTTATTTTATTAAGATAATTAAGGATTTATTTGAAATAAAATAATAAAGACAGTCATTCGGAGAGTAGACTTTCCTACTGAATATTTGACCCCTTAACTGATTAAATAGAAGCTCTGGAGTCTGCTTACAATTTTATATCTTTTTTATAAACAATCGGAAGCTACACGCATTTACTTAATACATGAATGTTGCGTACAATTCATATTTAATGTATTCATCAGTTTATGCAACCCCCCAGCTCCTTCCACACTCCTCAGAAAAGTGCGCAGTCAACTCCAAAACTTGCAACATTTTGTGAGTAATTATTGAGAGATGTTGCTGTTGATGCTCGTTCAACTCGAGCAGCTGATGCTTGTGATTTCTACACACAATTGAAGTTAGTTAATAAATTTAACTTATTTGATCAACAAGTTGGGGCGGCGGAGGACAGTGCAGGGCGTGGCAACAGAAGGCAGGTTGTTGGCGCGTCTCAAATTGGCAATCAATTGGGCAAACTTTTGGGTTGGGGAAGGGTTAACCAGAGTAGGTTTGACTGCCCGACTTGCCAAACTGTCTGTCTGACAGATTGACGCACTGACGGTTAGTTGACTAGTTTAGTTGTTCTTGTTATTACTGGGTCTCTCGTGAGCACAAATTAAATGCAAATTCAATTAATTTGAAGCAAACAATTTGCTTAAATTAATTAATTGAATGTGAATCTAAAGTGCTTCCAATTTAATGGTGAGGAGGCGAGCCATGCCATGCCAAAAGGGGGCGGCCATCCTTTGCTCAATGTGTGCGAGTGCGTGAGTGGGCGTGGCACTTATCGCAAATTATTGGCACGAAATGTTTTTGGGCAATATACGAAGCGTGAGAGAAGGAAAAGCGAGGGAGAGGGAGACGGATGCACTGCTCGGCTAACCGCAAACTCTGGCAACTCTGGCGTATGCGTAATTTGCATTGAGTTGCGTTGCGCTGCGTGCATTAAGTAAACTGTTCACTTGAAAATCAACTCCAAAATAAACAGCAGCCACCAAAATGCACACAAATGCAAATTCACTGTGCAGCTGTGTGTGTGTGTATATGTGTATGGCAGCCACAGCCCAAATTTTTGGGCCGCTTTGAAAATGGCTCTTCAATGGTTAACCAGCAATAAGGCAACAACTGCTGCAAATTCAATGGCTGACGGCCATTATAGCTACCCTACAACCGCAATCCAACCTACATCTCCCCTTCTCTCTCACTCTCCCTCTTGCTCCTACTCCCGTTCACATTTCTACAACAAATTTTGTTTGCATTTTATATTTGCCAAGTTTTTATCGTTGGCTGTTCACGTTCGTTCGCCAGAGAGCAGCAAATTATGCGCTTGATTAATATGCGTTCGATATGAAGTTAAACCTTCATTTTCACCCTCGCCCCTCTTCCAATCCATCCCCCTTCCATGCTCCATCCACCCACGCGCAACATTATTGTTTATTTTGATAGTTTAATGTGTGCGTGTGGTTGTTTATTTGCCAGTGTTGTTGTTATTGCTGTTATTGTTGTTGTTGGCGAAGGCAGCGCCCGAAATGGCAAACTGCAAATTTGCGCAAGGCAAACCCAACGAATTGTAAATTATTGCAACTTTTATGAATTTACGCAAATTTAAGCAGCAGCCAACAAAAACAATAACAACAGCAACAACCAACAATAGGGTAAGTATCCAATCAATACTGCAATAGTTATTACCAGGGATGGGAAATGAGAGTTATGATTTTGTACAAATCAAACCCGAAAAACAAATGATCTGCATCAATGAGAAAATCTTAGATATACTTTTTTTGGGTGGGAGTATCATGAACTCAGGATATATAATGTTTTCAAATGTTATAAAATAAAAATGAATTTAAACATTTTTTTATGAAAATTTAAGACTATAAAAATTAAATACGAGTAATTTGTAATTTGTAATTTGTTTTAAATCTGTAACTCATAGCACATTTTGTAATACTTTACATTGCGTACAGTAAGTTTTCATTTTTATACCCCGTATCCAATTAAAAATAAAAATAGCAACAGCTCTTATTTTTTTTCATTCGTTATTATGCAAATTTTTGATTAAAATTAAAAAATAACCTATACAAATATAAATTCTTTGTTCTGACTGACTGACTGTAATCATTGTGTAGGCCAAACGGTAAAGTCTAGACAGCTGAAATTTTCACTCAAAAATCAATCAATCCCACGTTGTAAGTTTGGGCCTGTTGTAAGCATACAGACCAAATTTGGTCAATATCCATAGGAATATTCAGATGTAATTTAACCTTTAGTTCGAAAACAGTTTTGTTCCTTAATATATACGAACCATACTCACAGATTGTAAATATGAGACTATTTTAAGCATCCCGACCAAATTTGGTCAAAATCGGATTGTTATAACAAATTTGTATATTTTTTAAATACTTTACTATTCTTGGTTATTGCAATGGCCAGTTGAAACTAAGAAAATTCGAAAGTTTCAGAAATCTTGTTCACATTTCCATCGATTAATCATCGACGAAAAACCTAAACTGAGACATGTCACAAAAGTCAGCTCAACATTTTCACTTTCGCTCATGCAAAAGTGGAACCAAAGTAGAAATAACACAGATAAAGATACTGTCCGTGCTTGCTTGTGTGTGTGTGGGACAAAGCTTGCTGTGATAATAAATTTTAAATCATTTGTCATTTGACGCATTTGGGTAACGAGCCAAGTCTTCGGCGGCACCTTCGAGACACAAAACAGTAAAGAGACTCGTACCCACAAGGCCCACTACCTAAGACCCCAGAGAAGACAATGGCATGCCGATAAACATCATTTGTTTGGCCGCTGGGTTATTTGGTTGTTGGGCTTCTTGGCCACTGGGGGGAGAGGAGGGGAGGAGCAGCAACAAGCCTCGTTTGCTCGGGTCAGCTTTTCGGGGGCCAATCTATGGACAAATGTCTCTGGTTGCGCTTTAATTGCCACACAATTCTACAATCCCAGCAGCTGCCTCTATGAATACTCGGCCCAACGCTCGCTGATTTTATCGCATCTTATTGAATATATCTTTACATACTTACATATTGTTTGTAATTTTCAGTTCGAGCTTTTTCTACTTCTACTTAGTTTGGTGATAAAATCGTTTAGTTGAGTCGACCCCAAAAAACGGCAGTTACAAAAAATGCGTCGAATGCATCTGAAAGAAACAGAGAGCCGAGAAGAGGGACATAGAAGAGTTGACAATCTACAACAAAGTTTGCTGTTGGTTTTTTATACCCTGTACTGTGCACTTCCAATTGGTATATCTGACTTAAAGAACTGTCAACTAAGTATGAGATTTATGTTGTTATTGTACATGAATTCGCAAATGGGTATAATTGAGAAGTTGCATAGTTGATATGGCATCGAGAATATAAGGTCCATATTGCTGGTGCTGGTTTTATACCCTGTATTGTGATGTAATATTGTTGGGTATATGGACTCATAAGTTTGAAGAAAAGGATAACGGTAGAGGAGACTGCTAAGGCAACAAATAAACCCTCTATTTTAAATTTATAGAAGGTATTTCGAATTAAACAAAATAGCAAAAAATACGAGGTATCACCAAGTCGAGCACACTCATCAAGAACAATACTATGTTGTTGGCATACATTTCTTGATTGCGATTGTTTTTACGATTTATTTTACTACTTATTGTACATTATTCTTATAGCTGATAGTGAAATTGAAAATGAAAAAAGAGGGAATACTCAAACCATAAAAAATTGGTTCTTTGGCCTTTGCAGCTGCTTTGCCTCATTACCCCGATACTTGTAAATACTTTTCCACTTGCAATGAAGTGAAAATTGATATTTACATAAGTCGGCATTGTAATGGCGCCACAGAGCGCAACTAGAAGTTGTTAGTTTGAATCATTACGATAATGGTATTGTTATTTTTCCTTCAACAGAAACTTAATATTCCTACTGGACTGAAAAGAAAGTGTTGATGTCTATCACGTTATTCAGACATAGTTCGATTCTATAACATTATTATAGGATAAAGCTTACCAAACAATTAGTTGTATAATACCATGAGATATTCTGTCCACAATATTGACATTGAACTCACCTGAAAGAAAAAATCAAATATTTACTTTTATTAAAATTTAAAAATAAATTAAATCACAATCTACGAATGAAACACTCTAAAAGAAAATATTAATCTCTTCCCTAAGGATGTGATAACATTTGGGGAATCGCTAAGAAAACATTTTAAAATAATTTTTAAGAGTAGAAGAGAAAATTTGCAACAGTTTCTTGATTAAATTAAAAAGTATATTGCTTCAAGAGTTTTCTAGAGTTACTTAGTAAAATTACTGGGTTCTGTGTGTAAAACGAGTTTGGAACACTTTATAAAAATTTATTTACTGTCATACATCCATATATGAACTTATTTGTATTATTTACAAAATAAATACTTTTGACTCCTTGAGCTTTGACCTAGCACAAATTAAATAATTGTTAAACATAGGTACATAGATACGATTTTTTAAATTGTCACATAGTTTAATATTTCCTTTAAGACTAATAACTTGAAATAGTCTACGGCGCAAATTTGAGTCAGTCCATAAAAATTGGTGCTAGGAAACATTTTTGAATTTGAAAATAAATTCTTATACAATATCTTTCATTAGTTTAAGTCCTCATAATGCTAATTAAAATATATTTTTCATTCAATTTTTCATGGAAAACTTTGTGTAATATCGAATAATAATACTCTAGCTGTCTCCATTCTCTCAGTTCTTAGAGCCAAGAGTTTTGCCTGATGTCATTTACGATAATGTTCAACTCACGCACAAATCGCGGGGAGCAAGCTGAGAAATTTGAGCTAAGTTTGGCAACTTGAACGAATGCCGCACGGGTGACAAATATGGTCAAAATGCCACCAGCGCAACGTCAACAGGGCAGCTGCGTCTCCAGTTGGTCGCGTGGTCATAAAAGCCGCATCGAAACTATAATGGCTCATTACGCGAACACCGATGTCGATGCGAGTCTGAGTCTGAACTCAAGTCTGAGTCTGAGTCCGAGTCCGAGTCTGGGACTGTTCATATCGCGACAATGAAATCGCACCCCGATCCCCGATCCGAGACCAACTTATTAAACTCTGAAACTGCGGTAATGTGCGCAAGCGCAGCCGAGATCGGGTCGATATGGCCATGATGTCGACGACGAGGAAGGCTGGCTGAATGGCATTTGCCAATTACTTGGCTCTCGACCAGCTTGGCAAATAATATTTCAATGTTGGCTGTTTGTTTTTGGCCCGACTGCAATTATCAAGAGACCCAAAAGCTTTACACTCGAATTGACCCTTGCGCGGAACGCTGCCCGATCCCAGAAAGGCGAGAGCTATGTGACCGGTCGCCTCTAAGCCACTTCTAATGTTGCTAATTTCCAAGCCGAGATTCTAGCCATCCGATTGCCATGCCCAAGCCCACGCCCGCCCTGCCACCGAATGCGGCAGAAACAGCTGCGTGTGTTGGCGTTGGGATTCGGTTGCAATTGCAACTAACATAGACTTGGCTAGTTGTGCAGTTGGCCCGGCCGGGCCAGGCCAGGCCAGCAGTTGGGTAATTGGTATATCAATTGTTAGCTGCTTGCTCGCAAAATTTATGTCCATTTGGAAATTTACCTTATATGTCGCTGGTCGTTTTGCAGTTGCAGTTGCCGCTGCTGTTGTGGCAAACAAATTGAATTTGCAATGCAAATAAATTGTCATACAAACGCCCATTTGACTGAGATCTGGAAACAATGACGATTTATACGAGTATAGGCAGGAAATGGAGCTTGATCTATATTCAATGCGAGTTGAGAGCAGACGACGCCTCGGCAGTGTCGAGACTTTCTTGGACCACCTATTGAAGGCAACGATAAACGATTCGAATCAAATCGAATAGAATCGAATGATTCGAAATGACGCCTGCAAACAAAGAGCAGGCCATAAATGACGCCAGCTCGGAGATGATTCGACGGCCATAACAATTTGTGAGCCACATAAAAAACCCATCGAGTATTCAAAGTCGTAGCCTCAGCTCAATTATGGGCTCAGCGGAATAGTTTGGAAATACATATTTAAAATGGAATTTATCATAAGTAGAATGCATCATAAAACTAGAACCACTTTGTCTTTGTCTTGCTCGTTTAAGAGCTCTCGTATAACGAAAGACTAAAAATAAAAATAAAATAAATTAAAATCATAAAAACTATAAAGAGACTGAAGTAATCAGTCTACTGGTGGAGGGTGAAGAAATGCAAATGTTATCTCGCTCCACAAAGTTGACGTCTTTGAAAGCTGCGCCAGTCTGTTCCAGAGCCCATGGAAGGTTATCAATTTGATGGCAGGTCAAACTCAGTCACAGTTACAGTCAACGTCTCAGTCTCAGTGGTTTCTTCTGTGCAATTGGAATACTTATGACTAAGCTGGCAAGTTTTTTCTTGACCCCACAATCACCGCAACCTCAACGGAAACCGCAGAAACACAACAGCAATCGCCTCATGCATTTGAGTTGTTTTGCTTTTTGAGTGTTTACTCATTTTCATTTTGAAAATTCATTGCACGTTCTACAAATTTGAATATGAACGCAACATGTTGTTGCTGCCGCAATTGAACAGCAGCTGCTGAGTCTCAGTCCAATGACTCAGTTCCAAGGCGATGAAAGATTTAATCGTGCTGTGCAGGCCGTGCCCCTCAAGACCCAACGAAGGGGGGAAGCCGAAGTTTCTGTTGCAAGTCCAGTTTCCAGTGTGGCATGCCATTCCGTATCTCCGTTCGTAGTGTGGCCTCTCCCAGTTGTATCTCTGCATTCCACATTGGAAATTTTAATTCCCTCCAAATAGAATTCATAAACAATTCGATTGACGTAGGTTCGTGTGTTTTGTTTACACAAATAAATTGAGATACTTTTTCTTTGTTTAATCGAGCAACGAACAAGTGCGGCTTATATTCCGAGAAATCTTAGTCATGTAAGCAATACATAACTGTATTGCCAAAACACATATTTACATGATAGAGATTTGCGATGACCTCATCAGCAGTTCTCCAGCTGATACCTTGACCTGCCCCGCATCTTGTCAAACCCAAATGGGAATTTGAAATATGAAAAACTAAATAATGAAAAGTGTTTTCAACAGCATCCCAGACGAAGGCAAAGAAAAGCGAAATGAAAATATTATTGGCGGCCAAAGAAAATCTAGAAATCTAGAAGCAGTCGCAGCTGCAGGTA
This sequence comes from Drosophila rellima, assembly GCA_035043635.1. Taxonomy (NCBI): domain Eukaryota; kingdom Metazoa; phylum Arthropoda; class Insecta; order Diptera; family Drosophilidae; genus Drosophila; species Drosophila rellima. Next base: position 8,803,457 of record JAWNMV010000806.1, on the reverse strand, counting down.
CAAGAGATGAAAGGGGGATTGTAGCGGCAAGGGGACATTAAACTAATACAAGACGTTGCCTCTGCTCCTCGGATTCAGTAGATGGTTTGCCACATGCGCTCCTCCTTCCGTTCGGAGAGTCGCATAAGCTCCAAAGCCAAGCTGGCAAATGTCAACACAAACAATGGCAGCTGGCATGGGGAAAGTGGAAAGGGAAGGGAAGGGAAAGGGGAGTCGAAGTATCCCTGCTGCAGTTACTGGCGACCTATCAGCGAGGGGGAAAAGTGGAGAGGAGCCGTGTGTCGTGTTAACCCTTTTGGCCCGTCTGGCGCTTAGTTAACCCTACTGATCTGTCTCTGTGCGCTGTGGGCAGCGCCAATTGCAGGTGGCATCGCCAGGATGCGAGTGGTTGATATCAACAGCCACGAGTCCTGCTGCCACATCCTGTGCTGTCCTGTGCTCCTTTGTCGCCGCATGGAATTTTGCAATTTCTTTGGGATTTCGAAATTGCTTTTTCTACTTCTGCAGCTCGCGAGCATCGCGCCAACTTTTCACATCTCCCACTCCAACTCCAACTGAAGCGCCGTTTCACCTAGGTGGAATATCCATCTCTTACTCCTCCCTCCCCCATCGACTCATCCCTCGCATTGCTGGCCTGCGCTTCGTTTGAGGCCAGGGACGGATGGCGCCAGACAGAACGATAGAAAGAGAGAAAAAAATCGATCAAGAAAAATGACTTTTGTGGGTTTTCGTAATTTTCATTGCACGCGTAATTGAAATTTTCAAATTCCTGCTTGCATTTTTCCTTGCGTTGGGCAACTTCTGCCGAGTCCTTGTCCCCTTCATCCCCCTTAGCCCCTGATTATAGCCATTTTTATCAGCAAGACGGCAGCAAAAGTGGAATTTATATGATGATAAAGGAAAATATAGTCGCCCACGAGTTCCCCATCAACTCCGTCCCTCTCCCCGTCCCCGTCCTGGTCACCACTCTGGTGCCATTGTCCTACTATATTCGACTGTTGCTCCTGTCGCAGGACTCGCTCCTGCTACAGCCGTCTGCTCGTGGCTGAGTTTCATTATGCTTTCATTATTTGTCGAAATTGTGTTAATCTTTGAACTTTCGAGTTTTGGCAAAATAATGCACAAAGCGTTCAATGGCGGCTCTGATAAATTGATGGCAATTTAAGCGACTGCGTTATGTCGATGAAAAAGGTAACTAGTTGCTATTTGAGCAAATGTTCGATTATTGAAAATGAGTGAATAAATAAGTATTGGCTGAATGCATCGAATGCATCGCAAGTAGATCAAATAGGCAACTAGTTATGGGCAAATCGATTGGATGCAGGAGTCGTTTGGTGAGGGACAAGGGAGACCACAGTCAAGAGAACAGGGATTGACTATATTCTCGCAGAAGCAGCCACTAAAACTGGAGCATTGTAAATCCCAACTAATAATTTTGTAACCTTATCTGGCCTGTCGCTGTCACAACACTCTGGAAGAGACGCAGGAGGTGGGCCGATGGACTTGGAAGAAGGACAGGGCAGGGCAGGACAGGAACGAGGACAGAGAAAAGCGCATATCCCACAACGATAATGAAAATGTCACACGAGCCTCGCATTTTCTCATCATGAGGACAACGGCAATGTCTCCACCTTTACAAACAACCCAATGTATGCAACGGGAACCGAATGGGGGATGGGAGGAAGGAGACTGAGGCAGGCACAGCTTGAGACTCGTATTCGTCCTCCACCTACCACCTACCACCTATCCGACTGATGTGCGACTGCAGTCAAACAACAACGACAACAGCGACAGCGTTGACAACAGCATAAAGGTAAATCCTAAGTAATGCGCTGTGCTCACTTCAGAACACTGTGAACGAGAATATAGTCGAAGTCACCGCTGCGTTGTGGGAATAGCCCCGTAAGCGAAGCTGGCCCAGAATAACCAGCAAGAAATGGAGCCAACAATATTCTGGCAAGTCGTCGAATGAATACCCTAAAACAACGAGCGCAAGGAAGACAGGATCAGAGGAACACACAAAGACAAGGGCAGCGTATTTGATCTTTTTCTCAGATTTAATGGAGAGTTTTATTGCAAACCGGAGCCGGTATAGAAAAATTATGGCAGTTAAAATAATTTAAAAGTTTCGAAATTTTTTAATAACTTAAGTAATTTTAAATAACAATTAATAATAATTTTTTAATCCAAAATGTTGGGTCCAGGAGTTCCTGAAACTAGTACACGAATGTTCAAATGCTTAAACTTAAACTTTCTATAACTTGTTGGTGATTTTCAGTGATCGTGCAGTTTAAGGAAAAAAAAAATCGCACAATGAAAATGGCATCGGGGTTGGAACTAGTGTCATGGCCAGGAGACAACAAAATCCTCGAACGCTGTGCCTCATTGTCATTGCTGGTGTTGAGTCTTGGCCAGGTGCTAAGACTGGAAAACTTTGCCCCCACTCTCTGTTTTTCTCTCTCTGTGTTTCTCTCTCTCTCTCTCTCTCTGTCTTTCTCCATATTTCTGAGCTTGCTGGGACATTTTGCGGTTTGCTTTAAGTTTCTCTGTACAAGACGATTATAGTTCAGCTCCCGCTGATGCAACTTCTCCTGCCCCCGATTCCGATCCATCTTCTGCTCCTGCTCCTTCTCTGCCTGCTGCTGCTGCTGTGGACAGACTTAGTGGCTGCCGTAAGTTCTAATTTCTTATTATTAGGCGTGGTTAAGGATGAGCTAGGGGCGAAGGGGCAAAGAGGGGGCTGGGTGAGTGGAAAGGCGCATGGAAAACCGCACAAGTTTGCTGCTGTGGCATAAAATTATGGCGCAACTTGCGCCGTTGCATATGAAAATGGCGGCTAGCAAATAGTTTGGACAAACTATTTCTTTGCTTTGCTGCAGACATTGTTATTGTTGTTGTTGTTGTTCTTGTTGTTGCTGCTTCTGTGGTTGACTTTGTTATGGAGCGTCGGTTTTGCTTTTATGTCTTATGGTTTGTTGCTCGGTCGCTGTGCAGATTGCAATTGCAGAGCCTACATTTTAGGGCCAATAGCAGAAGTTTAGCATTGCAGGAGTCGGGATTTAATTAAAACAGCTAATGCCTTTGACCGGAATTCGACTGAAGGTGGAGAAGAAGCAGCAAGAGGAGGAGAAGGAGTTGCCCTCGACTCGATGGGATTCCGGCTTGAGTCAAAGTTGAAGCGGGTTAACAGCAAAGGTACTCCTGGGACTCTGGACTCTGGGGATCAAACAATGAAAGCCAATTCATCTGTCAAATTAAACAATTGCCCCATGAAGCAAATGAAGCACGAGGCAAGCGAGCAAAAACTAAGCACCAAACAATGACACATTGGCATCGAGCACAGAGCACTGAGCACAGAGACCAGAGCACAGAGCGCAAAGGGAAAACAGAAAAGTGAAAAGTGCAAGGCAATAAACCAACAACACTGAAAAAATGCCAAAGAAATGCGAAGGAAATTCACAAAAAAACTAACCAATGGCTTTAGCTGGAGAGCTTCAACTGAAGAGAGCATGAGGATGAGGATGAGGATACGGAAGGGACAAGTCGAAGCCCAAACCCATTATTGTTTCCATTTAACTTACAACATTTTGCACTTTGGCCAGCTATTGAAAATCTGCGCCAGGAAGACATACAAGAGCCAAAATAGATCAACTGGGATGGGCAAGCTGAAACTGAAAAAATGGCTAAGAAAATGAAAATTGTGTGTGAAAATGAGACTGATTGGAACTGCGACTGTCTGAGAAATTGAGGCAACTAAAGAAATACCAAGGCGATTATTGAATCTTGAGTTCGTAAAAAGTGCTTGATAGTGCAACCAGAAGGCAGAAACTAACTATTTGATTTCTGATTCTTTACTAGATTTTTGGCTTATACTTAATTTACCACATAACGACGTTTTGTTGGTAATAATAATAACAATAATACAAATTATAAACAGGAAACAGATAATTAAAATTAAACAAAATTAGCTAATTACTTTTCTTAAGTTGAATTTGGTAAATCATTACGTTATAGGTAAAATAGAAAACCATATATTTATATGTAACTGACTTTTAAGGATACCCTTTAGACAATAGGATATAAGAGACAATTCAATAAATAAAATAATATTTATAACATTCATTTTAAATGCTTGAGTAGCCCCTCTCTTTAATAGGTCCTCGATGTTTATGAACATTATTATGTTGAACATCTGAGCCTGCAATGCGTCTCAGTCTGTCACTCCAGCTCATCCTCTTACTCCTTCTCTGGTGCTGTCTCTGTCTCTATCTGTGTCTCTGTCTGCTGTCGCGTCTCGCCGCCCGAGGGGCAGTCAGTTGCCCCGCCCACATCAAACAAAAAGTTGCACCGCTTTCATGACAATGATGACGGCGTCTGTTTCCGCTTTTGATGGCGATGCCGCCGTCTCTGTCTCCGTCTCCGTCTCTGTCTCCTTTTTCGTCTCCGACTCCGACGCCATTTTAGGCGCTTTCCTTGCTGTGCTGTGTAGAGTACCCTGATTTCAGATTTCCCACTTTTTTTTTGAGCTAGCCAGCGGCATTTGTCTCGGGCCTACATTTTTACTGTTTTGCCCATACTTTGTTCAATTCTCTGTTTGTTGTTGCAGCAACTACAACAAGTTTGTAGCAGACAAATGTCGCCAACGTTGCCGTTGCCGTTGCCCGTCGCACACGTTGAGCAAACTTTTCCACTTCATTGCATGATTGCAATTTTTACGCAAAACAATTTTATTTGTTTTGTTTCGTTTTGTTTTCGCTTTACTTTACTTTGCTTGGCGTTGTTTTATTTTGTTTGCAGTAAAATTTTTCACTCCACAGCAGAGTTGATTGTCACAAAGGTTGGCAAAGTTAGAGTACTGCTCGTATTTGACTATCGGATCGAATGGGGCCTGAAGAGAGTCAACTTCAAGATATGCATTTAATGAAAAGTGAAATGTTTGCTCAGCTCAAAGAAAACCCAGATAACCATCCATTGATTGAGTCGTGCAGTCTGTTGACTCTGGGCAAAGCACACTTAAAAGTCTTCTTCTTACTGCATTTCTCTTGAACTGATTTGATAATATGGCGCATATCTTCTTCACCCGATATTCATCATCAGAACAGAGCACATCATTCGGTTTTCAAAATTAAGAGATCGTACTTATATGAGCTAGTTTCTTTTATTCAGCCCAGAGTGGGTAACAAATCACACTTTTTAAGAGTATTACAATAGAATACAGATTGTTTTATATTTACCTTAAAATAATTTAAAATCTTAAACTTTTTTAAATTTTTTTGATAAGAATTCCATTATTTCTTCTCATCTTTATTCTTGAACATCCTTAATTTTTCATTCATTACGACACTTTTATGTTCTCAAATGATTTTGTACGGCTTTACACTTTCATTTTTATGGGAAGGAGTTGGGATTTTCTTACTTTTTATTTGGGAATTTTTTTTCAATTTACATTTTCTCATTTTCATTTGCCCCTTTTATTCATTGTTTATTTAATTATCTTTTTTATTGTCAAGTGCTTGAGTTTACTCGGGTTTCTTCTTAACGTCTGCTGTGGTCTGGTAAGAGGGCAGTTTTTGTCGAGTTGGCTTTTAAGCCACTGTAAAAATGGGGTTCCGTTGAGTCCCAAATAATTTTCACAGAATTTTACTGAGCCTTGGACTGTTGGATGCGGCACGTGCAAGAAAAGAAGGGTCTGTAATGGATTAGGGTTTAAATTAGTGAACAAACTCTTTGATACTTAATTGATAAATCCTTGGAAATTGTTAGCAGATTAAGAAAAAGTCCTGAATGTATTGACCTATGGTAGGCTCCTGGAATTCCCTTTAGAATTTCTGTTTAATTCATTAAAAATTCCTAGGCAAACTATTTCTCCAAACTGAGCAAATAAAACATCAACAAGAACTCAACTAGCAACTAAAAAGTAAATAAAACTCTATAAAATGGAAAACAAAAGGAAAGCTAAAAAGAAAAAAATACAGAGCAAGAAAATAAAAGCAATTTAAAGCAGGAAAATTACATACACAAAAAATTCTCACTCGGAAAATCATTAAAATGTCTGAAGGACGATGACAACAAAGACGGAGACGATGAAGACGTCGAGGAAAGGCTGAGTCCAAAAAGATGCCTGGAAATGTGGCAACAATTGTAAATAGGACTGAGAAATAACAACAACTTGCCTCCTGCCCTCTGCCCCATCTTGCCCTTCGCACACCATGCTCTTTTTCAGAAAGGATGCAATTTAGAATGAAAGAGCATTAAAGCGAATGGCAACACTGTCGAGAATGGGGAAATTAAAACAAGCCGAGCTCACACTGAATGTGGGTCAATAGGCAAACGGCAATGGCAGGTGTGCCCAGCCCAGATTAGTGTAGAGACCTATTCCGAAAAGTTCTCTCAAGTTTCGGCCTTTTTTTCGGCGCTGCGCGAGCCAAATTAAATTTTCACCAGCCATTTCAAGGGTTGAAGCGAACTAGGACTCCGACTCCGTCTCAGTCTCGGACTCGGACTCGGACTGAAACCGGTTGCAATGCCTTTTTACGCCTCAAAACTTTTTTAACAAACATATTCGATTAACTGGGCATGGGTCTGACTGAACTGTGGACGGGGAAGTAGAACCCTTTCGCTGCTTTTCTCTATTTATCGAAAACCACTTGATTATGCAGGCTTATCCTTAGTCCTTGCCATTCAGTTTCTTCCATGTTTTCCTTTCGCCCCGTTTCATTTTTTCCTCTCTCCTTTTTTATGTTGCTTTGTTTTCTATAATATTTTTCCCTTTTTGTTTGGAGCAGGGGCTTTAGTTTTCACTGAAGCATGAAAATTTGTTTGCAAATCCTTTCGATTTCTCGGCTCTTGCAATATTTATGATATCTTGTTGATATTTTTGCTAGGCTTTGCTTTTTGTTTTGCCAATTTTTCCATTCCGATTTCTCTTTGATTCCGGGATGGCTAATTTATAAATTGCATTTTCTTGTAAATTTCAAATTTCATTTGGGTTGTTTTGCGTCTTGTTTTTGTTTTCAATGGAATATAATCATCATGCCTCAAATCGATTTAACAAAATGGTTGTCAATTATGTGAATTTGATTATTTAGAGTTATTTTACTGCGACCTATTGAATTAAATTGGTGTTCATAACAATATTTGGTGTTAATATAATTTTCGAACCGTTCTTAAGAAATATTGTGTTAAATAAGTTTTCTAATTAAATTAATTATTTATTCAATAATTTTAATCAACTTTTCAATGATTTTCTTTTCACATTGCCAATCTCACTTCCCAATCCCATTTCCATTTCCTGACATAAAATAAACTTGTTAAAATGCAAACATAATGCAATAAATTTTATTTTCTTTGTCAGCAGTTTGCACATTTTATTTGTTCATTATTTTTGCTGCTGTTCTTGTTGTTGCTGTTTTTGTTGTTGTTGTTTACCAACAAAGTAAGCTCTGCTTGTAAATTAAATTAAATTTATTATAGTGTCAGTGTGTGAATATTCCAGCAGCATGCTGGACCCATGGGTGTGTGTTTAAAAGGGTTTACAAGTGCATTAAAAAATTATTTTTATATAGTGGCAATTTACAATAAACCGACTGAGATACGAGATCATGAGTATTAACAAAAATTGCAAAAATAAAACACTTAAAAAACGTGTAATTCAATTACTTTTTATTATATCCAAATAGTTTGCGGTTGCCAGAAAGTTTTTACATGTTACCAAGATAATCAAGTTACAAAACACTGATGCATTTGCCAGTTGAGCGCATATAACAACATATTTTCAAAGATACATATGAATAAGTCCCATAGATTGAGAGTAAAGCGAAAATCGCTGTGCAAAATAGTTTACAATATATTCAGATTTATGAGAGTAATGACTAATTTGGCGGCCACGGTTCAAAGAATCGTTGTCATAAAAATAACTGTAACTGTACTGAGAATTTCAATGCGAATGACGCGTGACTAAGCCATAAAAAATTACATAAAATAAAAAGAACCAATTTCCAATTCAATTAAAAGAAAAAGCCAAAGGAAGAAGGCCGCACGCATTCGAAATGTAAATGTTAATGCCATTCTAATAAATTGTCAAAAGAGTTACACAAAATACAACATAAAGAATCGAGGAGCGCCACAAAAAACTGACATGGAATGAATGGGAATTCTCGTAGACAAAGAAAAACCACAAGCATGAGGAGTAACAAAAATAATTTTTTTTGAAATGCATGCGACGCACGATTGACAGTCGGTAAAGAAGACAACAACAACAACAACAACGCGTCGCAATGTCGACGATGACGGGTAATGCAATTAGACACGCCCGGGAGGAAGGGCAGACTGCCTTCCAGGGGAAGGGGTCAGTATGGGATCTGTGGCCACGCACGAGCTATCACGCCAGAGGTCCCCAACTAAAAGTCTGGCTTATCTCTGCGCTTTTATCACTTGCGTAAGTAAAATGCATTAGCCACAACTGTAAATTCGATTTTGGGGGTCGTCACCCCAAGTCCCATCTTCTAAGTGCACATAACCGTTATGCGCATGGGTTAATGATCTAATTACTCGTCTCTTTTCCCCTTTCCATTCCCTAGATTCATCCAAGAACTGGAGCTGGTCATGTCCTTAAATGTGCAACGTTACTGACCCTCTGTTTCTCTGTATCCGGACTGTGTTTTAGCTATAGAAATTGTTTGTATAGGGAATTTTAGTTCTCTCAGAAAATGTATTTTTAAGAAACTTAATCAAAGCCTTTATATATTTGTCCCCCTATAATATTTTATTTTTAATTTCATTAAATTAATCATGTATATTTGACTAATGCTCTACATATTTCCATGGAATAAGTAAATAATTGGATTACACTAATACTAATAAAATAGAAATAGTCTGGTTAAGGTATCTCATGACTATCTATGACGTTTTTTCCAGTGTTTTTTAGAGGTATTGGTAAGATTAACATTCAATCAAATTAATATTGATTTTTTTTCAAAGTACAAAATTAAACAACTTCTTTGTTTTCTAAGTACAACATTGTTTGCGGTTATTATTAATTTTTACTTACAATGTAAAGTTACTTACGATTAAAGTTATGTAAAATAATAATTTTTGAAAAAATGGGAAATATATTATAAGATAAGTGCTAATTTTTATATTAAAGTTCAGATTTTCGCCGCTTAAATTAAAAGTTCCTTTTTTCTAAGTCTTGTTGTCTACGCTTATTGTTTTTCTGCTTAATTAATAAAATTGATGGTTATTTTAAACGCAGTTAACCATCTCTTTGTCTATGATCGACAAGCTGTGATAAGTAAACACTATACGTATGTTATCTCTGGCTTCTGATTGCATCTCAGATACATATATTTCAAGTGCCCATATACGAAACTATACAGAAAAGATGCATCCGCATGTCCACATGATTTATGTCAAACAAAATGTTTTAACCCATAAAAAGCAACCCAAACTCCAGACTCTATGGCTAATATTGGTGCATTTCAAGTGTCAGTCTGAAGAAATCAATCAACAATTGACAACAGTTGATGAAACAAAACTCTGAATAAAAGACAACAACAATAGCTTCAACATTAAGTACAACAACAACCAATCCGAACAACATGCGGGGGTCGCCCCAATGTGCATTAGCATTTAGGGCAACTGCAAGGGAAAACGAAGAAAAACATTATGCTGAGATAATGTTAATGTACAGATATTGTTGAGTGGATGACGCGGCGACAAACACAAGCTAATTTTGGAAGCGCCCCGGACCCGATTCGAGGGAATTGGGAAACTACATATTCCTGGTTCGCGCTGCATCGTTAATCATAATTCAGGGGCTGAAAGGGTTTAAGATAAAACCAATTGAAAAGGAAATGCAGCAAGTAAACAGAAATGGGACGACATGCCAAACGAATATTGATGAAATTACTCCACATTTTGGAGAGTTTTCAGAGTGAGGATCGTCGGAAGAGTGTAGAGACTATCGAATTCTCTATGATAAGAGCAACTGCACTGAAATAAAATGGAATCGAGCCCACAACTGCATTCAAATTATGCATTGATAAGCAGCCTGTGATGGCGGAGGGGGGAGACATTTCGAGCGTGGTCTCCCGAATGGCAGCTGGGAAATCATGCAGTGATTTTCCAATTTTCAATTTTCCACTCTGTTCGAAACGAAATGAAACGGTAGAAATGGGGGAAGTGACTTAATTTCTTTTATTGCCGGCACTTAAATTGTTAATTGCAGCCGTGTGTTTAGTGGACTGAGCACAACAAATTGCGAAAGAGAAAGAGAGAGAGAATGATAGAGAAAGTCGGAGAAACAGTAGCGGGGGAGGCATATTGAGTTTCACATATGGAAATTAGTTTTCATTTCGGTAAAGTAAAATAAACAAATTGGTTTTGATGTGGAACAGGCTGGCAAAAGGGATTACAGTACATACATAGGCATATGCATATGTGTGCGTGTAAGTGAGCATTCATAAATGTGTGTGTGTGTGAGTGTGAGTGTGTGACTCATGTTTATTTGTACTGGCCCGCATATTGGTGTAATTTTACATTGAAACAGCTAAGGATTTAAACAGAATGTGAGCAAGAGTGAGAGAGGAGAGATGGAGAGCGACATCGAGGAAAAAGAGATGAAGGCAGTCTGAATTCAGAGGGACATTTGGACGCTTGTTAGAGCAAATCCTTTTCTGTTGTTAAATCTCCTAAATCAGAAGCACAGTGGGTCGAGGTTGCCGACAATGCAGAAAAGCTCGTTCCTAAATTATATAAGACTAGATTCAAACAGTGATAGACATTTGACCAACCGGTCGACCGCTTCAAAAATTAGTATGACATTTCATAAGCGTATTGATATAAAGACACCCTGGTCGAATTGAAAACTTTGATTATCATTTGATATTCAATTTCAACCAAAATAAATAGGTAATAGTAATTATTCCATAATTAGAAATATAATATACCTATGAAATGGCATTTTTATCCACTTAGTTTTTCAAGAAAATCCATAAGAATTTTAAATCAATACAATTTCAAAACATTCTTGATTAGCACTAACAGCCGCTTTAAAATAGCCATGTTCGTCTGAACTATAGGATCTAAGATATGGTGAGGGATACAAGCAGCTATTTAGACTCCTCTTCTTCTCAGACAGGAGAATCAAATTTATTTCATATCCAGGGTACCTCATAGTGGAGAATTCTTGTCTTGAGCGTTTTAACTTGTGTTTTCTGTGTAGTTAAAATTTCTAATGACATCCACATTTTCGGCACTTTTATATGAATTCATTCCACCGTTCAAGAGGCAGCCTCGAGACAGCCGGCACAAAAAATTCGCCTTCTGCAGACGACGATGTAGGGATGCGGAGAGAGAGGTATCTGGAGGGAGGCGAGACTGTCGCTTGTTTGCAATGAGGATAAAGGAGGCGGGATTTTTATATTTTATAATTTCTTTCTTTTCTCTCGCTCAGCATGTGTGCTCTGAGGTCGGGCATCACTTCAAGTGCGGCACACAGGAAACTCGTATGCAAAAAGAGCACTTGAAAACGGTTCTCTTTAGCCGGGTTGAGGTTATGTTTATGTGGCACACGAATACAAGCACAAACACAAACCCAAATGCACAAATACAAGCAACTTGAAGCACACATTTGGGAACTGCGTCCTGTCAGCCACATATTTACACAACTGCAATAATATTTTTTGTCGCCAGGCTGCACTTTTTTCCGAGACCAAGACCAAGACGCTGGGGAGGACTCACTTAGGTCTGAGTCCCATCGCCTAACTATTCTAGGACCAGGGAACTATTGAAAAATGTGAATGAGCTGAAAGTTTCTTGTTATTTTTCCAGTCGCCGCAGTGAAAGTGATTTATGACTACTGCGAGAATCGCGGCGAGACTTTGTCTCCGTTGTCTCACTTGCTCGGCTACTTAGAGGACTGAGACTTTACCAACTCCGAATCCCAATGGTGCCTTTGAGTTTTGGCTCCTGATCCGTGTGTTGTTTGTGCCAAATGTGCAATAAATTAGTGTTTTGATTTTCTGCATTGCCGGAGAACTTGGCGCCGTCTTCCCCCGCTTTCACAATCCTTCGTCTCTGTTCCTGCAGCTGCATGGGCAAAAACTTTTATCGTTTGTCGAGTTATAAGTTGCATTTCTTATTCATAGACAGAGCGACAAACTTTAACTGATTCCATGCAGCGAGAGAGACAGATAATGTGAGTGAGAGTGAGAACAAAGCCGCCTTTCAACTGTGACGCCATGCAATGGAATACAGACTCGCTTATTAAAGATCTTCCAAGCATGCACAGAGTACTTAGCTCTGGGTTTGGGTCTCCATCCGAGGCGTCTGTAATAAACACTTGAGATTACGAGTCTGAATATGTCGCTGGGTCTGGAGTTTAGGGTTTGTTCTGCTTAATTTGAGGCATTTTTCAAATGGCATGCGAGTGTGCGGCAAGTTAACAGGCGTGTCAATGCGAGGATCACACACGCAGCTAGAAACATAACTGATTTGCGACTCGGATCGTTGAACTTACCACAGTCATTGCATATGCAAATAGGAACAAGGTACATACCTGTAACGAAAAGAATAATAATCGATAAGTAAGTTGTCATTGTCAGTTGCATCTACTGATAATCTAGCTACATTGGGTCATATAAATATTTTGATAACAAATTCACATTTAAATTTGAATTTTTTTTAGAAAAAAAGAACCACCAATAAGAAATAAGTTAATTTAAATATTTATAACTTGTTCTACGAGGCAATAATGAACAACACTAATTCAATGTGCTATTTTCTAGCATATTTGTGATCTCATCACTATCGTGCACTTGTATTATTGTAAAACCGCTTGTAATTTATATAAAGAAATAATAAAGATTTCTCGCTCCTTGAAGTGTTTACAAAAAAGCCCAACAATGATTTTAATTTTTGTTAAATCAATTACTTGACATACTGTATCTGCCAGAACGTTGAATGGTAAACTTAGCTTAAGTCAAAGTACGAGTACAAAGTTATTCGGGTCAAGCGAAGAAAGAATTGAAGAAAGTCTCGATGAGCTGAGATGTTGCCACAAGAAGCTGCACAGTCACCCAGTGGCGAACTCAGTCTCATCCTGGCACACACGACTGCGCATATTTAATTGCTCATTGCGCGTGATTCGCTGTGGCAACGTATCAGGCATGCAGCATGAGGCAGCACAAGATGCTTGACTACATTATTTTGACAGTCGGCACAAATTACCAACTGCCGCATGGTAGGAACTTGCAAACCTCTCTGGCGAGGCAACTTTCTTTCTTGCAATTGGAATTCGCGTAGTGCGCCGCCGCAGCGTCCTCCTTGCAACTTGCAACGTGCAACGTATATTGTCTCTGTCGCCTACGCGGCGGCGCATGCCTCATTTGCATTTGGCTGGCGTCATGCAACATTTGTGCTGTTGCTGTTGCTGCCTGCCTGTTGTCAATCGCCTGCCGCTGTTGTCACTGTCATAAGCTGCAACAGCAGCTGTCAGTTGTCGCTTTGTCGCTTTGTCTCCGGCTACTGTTTGACAGTCTCTTGGTTTGTTGCATTGTCACCTCAAGGGTCACAACACGCTCGGGTGGGAAGGGAGTGCTCGTATATAGGACGTGTACAACAATGCCATCGTATGCCATCAGATTTAAATATTTTGAGCAACTTTCTCGCATCCAACTCAATCTCAGTATACGAGTATTAAGATACTCAAACTCTGGTCAAAGTTCACTTACTTCTAGAGGGGAAAGGGGAGAGCGATGAGTGAGACAGATAAAGATCATAATTGTTACGTAAATATTTGGTCAGCTATAATTGCTTTAACAAAAATATTGTATTATATCTCTGCACGCAGTCAGTCGGATGCTGTAAGAGTTAAACAATAATTTACATAATTTTCTTACAAATCACGCACACGAAACTCGCCCCAATGGATCAACAAGAGCCTCCAGTTGGGATAGTTTGGATGGTTGGGATTGACCGAAACAAAGCCAAATCCAGTTATTGATTTATCCACAACATTGCCACGACTTTTATGCCACATCATTGTGCAACATTATTTCAAATCATCAACAGAGAACTTTTGTTTGCTTTACGTCGTTTTTTCTCTATTTTTTTTTATTTTCATTTGTGTTTTAGCATATCATTGTTGGAATCAGCTGAAAATGCATTTATGGGCCTGACTGTGCCTATCAGCTGCGAGATGATCTTTTAAATGGGGCAACAGCATCATTAAAGCCTCAGACGCGTTTCGACTCGACTCGTATGTAAAATAGGCCTTCAGATTAGATTCAATTCAGTTTGAAACGCAGTTGAGATGCAATACTTGAGATGTCAATTGATAGATAACACATATAGTCATAAATTGAGAAGAAACTTCTAGCTTCTGATGATGGTAGAATAGACCCCCAAAAATGTGTTTCAGACTTGTCACCTTCTAGCGATTAACTTAAACTGTTTAAATCCAACAGTTTAGCGAATTATTGCAATCGCTTATGTTGACTTCCTTTACTCCCTCTCCTACTTATATCTTCAACTCCCTCTTTGGTCTGTAATCTCGAGCATTAACAGTTATAGCCAGTCCCATTCACATTACCCTATCTAATACAAATCCCAACAGTCATTGCCCATTAACATAACTCCATACGGGATGACGGCGGAGACGACAACGACGACAACGACGACATTGCCCACGTCCTCTCATCGTCGTCCACTCAAACGGCACTCAACAAGTTCTAATAGGCACACACACACACACAAGTAGTGTTTACCTCCTACACACTGCTTACCTGGCTGCATCCTAAGTCATCCACACTCACACTCCCATCCGCTGCCCACGCATTTACCCTCGCACTCGACTCCGCCGATTACCCCCTTGACCCCTCGTGTGAGTAGTGTGCATATTGCATTTATGCAATACGTGCCTTGTTATTGTTCTGTCTGGCTGCGTTCCTAGTCCAGACTTCACCGCCATCTCCAAATCCCTCTGAAACTCCAGCACACCCACAGTCTACTATACATATACATCCACTACTATCCACCGTCCACAGTCGACTGTCCAGTGTCCAGTGTCCATTGGGCAGTGGAGCGCGCTTGCATATAATTTATATGCATTTGACAGTTTTGACTGATTTATCGATGCAGGAGCATGGCATACATAATGCGTGTAGCGTGAGCTTTTCCAGGAAAATCAGGAATAGTCATGCACACACACACAAAACACACACTTATGTACACACGTTAATTTTGCATAATACTTAGGTAGATACTTTTCGCAGATCGAAACGCAGCATTTGTTGTGAATCAATTTGGTTCGACGTTAGGTTTTTGCCATTTCAATGAGAGAAAGAGAAAAATAAACATATTTCGTTCTACATATGTACATATATACATATACATACATGTATCTCGACTCGCAAGCATATATCCGACACTTTTGACCTGATAAATGACAGCTGACAGCTATAAACTGGACCACGCGCTGCCCGAGCGCTCAATGAATCACTCTCTAGTCAATACAATTCGCTCCGGATTTTTCTCTGTATAGCTTGCAGCTACAAATCATGCAATGAATTTAAGAAAAAATTCTGAATTATTAATAAAATGACTTTATCAAAAATAAGTCAGTTCATTATCTATGCCACATACTATGGTTAGACATTCAGTTCTTAATATCCGCGAGCTTGTCAAGTAATCTGAATATTGTTAGCAATTAAATGTACAATTATAAAAAAATCAATAACATCAAAATTAAGAACTAGTGCTCAGATACTTTCAATTCTTTTATTGAAGCAAGATGATTAATATATGTAAATTTAACTGACTTGTTCAATAAGGGAATGGACTGATAAGATGAGAATTTTTTACTTAAGTATAGGTAAATAATAGTTTCCCTTTCAAGATATCCCCTATTTGCTGTCCATTCATATATTAAATAATGACACAAATTATATTTTACAAGTTTCTCCTAATACCTAAAAAAAAAGTATTAAAAATTAACTTTATAAATTCCTCGAATTGAGCACATCGGGAATTGTCTTTTAATTGGCTCGACAGCAATTTGTGTGAGTTAGGCTAACATCCTAATTGGTGTGACAACTAAATACAATATACACTTTGGAGCCAAAATATGAGCGTACATTTGTGAATTGAGCTAATTATGAGCATCTTGCAAAGAAGCATGATTACAAAATAGAACATTATATTTGATGACGTTGTTGGTTTCTTTCGGCTGGTAACATTATTCGGGTAATCTCAATCAGCATTCGATTCAGACAACACACGGTCCGTGTTAAATGTCAATCGAAATGCAATCCTGCTAACAGCCAAATGGAGAATCCGCATCGACCATTCCCCATCGTCCATTTGCCATTCAGCGGGTTGTACGTTAGTTTATGATGCAGTCCCAGGTCTCAATCCTGTCAATTTGTGACCGGCCATCGAACAAATCACACACAGAAACAAAAGCTAAAAGAAAGTGAGTCGTGGTGGCTGTAACCCGAGAGGGGATATGCAAGGGGCAGCACGGAAGACAGGGGAACGGGGTCTAGACTCTAGACATGTCTCGGCTGGGCTGTGGCCCACACGAGCGCGTTTTTGAACAAATTTGATTACACGCGTGCAGACATATCTAAGGCTGGCTGCAGATAGCTACGAGAATTATACCCTTACAGATTAAGTAAATATGCAATAAGCAGTAAAGGTGAGAGTTGGACGTACATTAACAAACAATTAAAAAGTAATAATAAAAGAAATGCGTCGAAATTAATAACTGAATTTAGAAATTACTTCACTATCTTTTATTTTTTCAAAGATTTCTTAAAATAGTAAAAGAAAATTCGATTTAAGATGATTGATGGAGCCACGAAGTTAAAACTCAATAACTTTACAAAAATATTAGATATCATCTTTTTAACATATCAGTTTGATTAAACTTAAAAGAATGTCAGCTATGATATACTCGTATGACGAAAAAGTTTATCAATCAATAATCGCAAAGCCTAAAGAAACATCTGACTTATCACATAGCTAAGATAGTTGGGAATTTGTAGAGTATTTCTCAGCTAGTCATTGTTTTTCCATTACTATTTCCATTTCCATTTCCATATTCATTTTAGTTGTTGCTGTCGCTGTCGCTGACTCTAGCTTTGTTTTTATATCCTCGCTTTGAAAAGAGTCGATTTACCGCAGTAATAAACAATCAAAACAAATACAAAGGCGACGTTTTATTGGGCACGCTTGGTTAGACATCCTCCTTTCTCACCTTCCGCCAGTGACATGGACATCGTCATGAGCGTGGACTTGGATGTGGATGGATGTGGACAGGCCATGACTGGGCGCGTCGAACTCTAGGTGGGTGCGTGATCCGGAGGCGACTCCACTCGATTCGCTATATTTATGGCGTCTGCTGCAACTTAGCCAAAGTCGTAGCCAAAACAAATTTTGGTTCGTCTAATGGCAAAATGCCAAATATTAAAAATACCTTTTGAAACGCAAACTTTACTTGCATTTTTATTAAATGTCGATAATGAGAAATGAATACAAACTGGCGACGACAACGACGACCATCGACTCATAACTCACAGCTCCACTAACTCCGAACCGCAGCAGAACTGAACTGAGAGCCATATTGCAAAAGTTGTTCAAGTTCATTCCACGTTGCGGGTGCGTAAAATGATTTACCTGCTGCTTGGCTGTCGAAACTTTTTGGCTTGCAAAGTTCAAGTTTTAATCTCATTATATGCTGACTTTTGTTTTTGGACGTGTTCTCAGCAGTTCCATGGCTCCATGGCTCTATGGCTCTAAGACTCCGACTCCGACTCAGTCTCCGTGTGCGTCTTAGTGTAGGTGTTGGGATTTTTCGCATTGCGCAGTTGTCGCGCTCAAAACTTGGGACCATAAAGCTGTCTTGCCAGCCTGGCCGCAATCCAATTGCCAAAGGCCAATCGCAAATGCTGGTCAGGATCGGGGCGGTGGTGGGAACGAAGATAACTGTCTGCGGTATTCATTAGCCGAACAACAACAGCAACTGCAATGCGAAATGAAATGCTATGGATATGACTGTGTGACACTGACATGTCCGATTTAGCCATGGTTACGGTGATGCGGTGTACCTTGCAGCAAATACAGATACAGATACAAATACAGCTACACCTACAGATACACGGGATGTTCGTTAAACCTTGACGTTGTGGATAATGTGATTACTGATTACTGAGAACGTCGCTTGTGCCCTGCAGTGGGAGTGAGTTGACCCTGGAATGATCTTTAACAATTTAACCCTAGATTGGCTACGAGTCTTGGCCTCTTTGGCTCACATCGCTGGACAAATTCCTTGACTTTCGTTTTCGAAAAACGATTTTATCAACTTCCTGCTTATGCAATATGAAAAGCAGCCCGTTTTAAGCCCTTTCAGATTATACAACTTCGCGCCTCAATAATACCTTAATGCAGCTTTTCAGCCAATTGATTGAATTTGAAAAACCCGCTAGTCGGAAAATTAACATAGCATTTTACATCAGTGGCAAGAAGAACTGTCACTTTTTCAGGGGCTTAAAGCGAGTGACAACTATCCCAAACGCTTGGAAGTGTTTAAGTCTTAGATCTCTAGCTAATAGTTCCGTATAGCTAACTTCATTATTGACTGCTTGATGTCATTTATGGACATTTGATGACTGTTGGGGGGAACCATAAAAAAGATCATTTCGCTCGAATGCAGTCGACACGACGAGGCAACTTTATGATTGGAATTAAAAAATCGTTGAACAAAATCAAATGAAAATATTACAAAAGCCGCTTTTGTTCGAATTGTCTTCTTGTGGCGTCTAATAAGCCATCAAATACCGAATGGCTTGAATTTGCTTTTATCGTTAAATGTAAATATTTGGATGTAGTTTTTTTAATCTCTGTCGACTCTGTTAAGAGGAAAGTCGTAAATTGAAACGCTTTTGATGTGGTTGTGATTGCCGTTTTTGTGGTAAATGACTGTGAGTCATCTGATACTCGCACTTGGCTTAAAGAGTCACCGCCATTTAATTGTCAGATAAGTGTAAGAGTATCGTTTTCTATATTCCATACTGTACTTTAAACTATAAACGCAATTCTCTTGTTAAGACCTGCTCCAACTTCTTGTGCCTTTCTTTGCAACAAACATATGGAACTACATACAAGTATTTTCGTAACAGTCTGAGGTATATGCAAAAAGACCTATATGAATGTCAGTCCGCCAACCAACCAGGCCATACGTACCACATGCCACAACAGCACATGCAATGAATGAGATGAGGTAACTTCAACCTCAACTACAACCTCAACCTCAATCGCAACTCCAACTCAAACTGCAACCAATCTCAACCCCCTGCTGCTGTGCAGTGCTGCACTTCACTTTGATTTATCAATAAAAGGCAAAGTTTATTTATGAATTTCCGATTTCAATTCAACGGCGCAGGCGGAGGCCACAAAGATACAGATACTTTTGAAGTGAGCTTCGCCACCCATACGACTTAAATTGTATGAATTACTTCGACAAGATACAAAGCAACAGCCCCTCCTTCTTCCCCGTCTCATGGTTCCGATCAGAGGACTCACCGGTTTGCCTACACTATCTTCTGCAACAGGTAGTCCAATGGTAGCTCCATTCGGGATACCATTGCCCTGTGGCTACCCACTCCAATTCTCCAATGCTCGAATGCTCCAATACTCCAATACTCCAATGTCCCAATACTCCATTGCCTGCACTTGCCAATCGTGGGGCATCTTCATTTTGGCTCCTTCGCCTTTCCACGACTTGTGCGGTGTCAATAGTCGCCGTAATCATGATCAATAAATTCGAGTTGCTGATATTCGATGTCTTCAATTTTTGTGGGTTGCTCTTTGTTCTCAGTCCATGTCTCTGTCTCTGTCTCTGTCTCTGCTCTCCTCGTGATCGTTTTGACCGCCAACTCAATGCTATGGGAAGATTTCGAAGTTCATCAAAAATCTCTTTTCGTGTTGAGGCGACATTAGTTTTCATTTCTGTGGCACTCACAGAAGTTCATTATCATTCAGTTATTTTTTCAATTTGTTTTCTGGCCAAGTTCGTGTTTGGCATTGTCTTTGACTCAACTCTTATCGGATTTCATTTCAATAAGCCTGCAGTGTGAAATGGGTCGCTGCGAGTATCTGAAAAAGTCTCAGCGGAGGTGGAAATGTTAGACGGTTGAGATTTCTATAAAACAAATTCACATTTTACTTTTCACATTTGTGAAAATAAATAATCACTCGCTCAAACTTGCCGAACAAGTGCCGTTACAAAGTGCAGGAAATTGAACATGAAAAATTGAAGAAAATTCGCTATTTATAAACGCACTACGATCACAAGATTCCAACACAGTCTCACATACACAGAACGGGAAATCTTTTTCCAGACGCAGATGTGGTTGGAGTCGACTCATCTCGGCCTATGCCCATTCACCTTAAGCAAAAATGCCATAGAATATAGTGGAGGGGAAGGAAGAGGGTAACCACATGAGGAAGAAGAATCCAAGAATCCAAGTTGAAGTTTTGTGAGCAGTAGAAGTAGTAGAAGAAGTAGAAGTAGTTGCAGTAGACAAGGTTAAGCTATAAAGAATTCATTGTCTACAGTTCAAAGATCGCAAATTGAAAAATTTATACACAAAGCGAAAGAGAGAGAGCGACAGAGAGAGAGGCCCGTCCGAGTGGGAAGTGCATGAGAATATTAATAAATTAAAGGCCACAGATAAAGCCAAAAGACCAGCCACAAGTTTACACAAATAACCCAAAAGAGGCTGAGGTAAAACGTAAGGCTTTAGGGAGAAGAGTCCGAGAAGAAGGAGAAAAAGAACGAGGTAAAGACGCACGATGCATGTTGCACTTGATGAGATCTTTATTGGCGGCGAGTCTGTCGTGGCTGTGACTGTGCAACATAATGCACCTAAGCCTGCCTCAAATCAGCGACTGCACTTGCCATTAAATTTGCTGTGTCCAACGCGTTTCTTCTGTTGTTAAGGAGGGGGCAAAGAGGAATCAAGGAGGGATTAACAGTGTGGGCTGCATGGGCTAAAAATGATTGCGAGTTGGACCTGAACTCGGACATGGACCTGTGTGCTGGTCAACGATTAGATGTGCAGGTTGAATGAAGGTTTAATAAAGGTTCCTTAACAGAGAAGGAGATGGCGGGAGAAAGCAATGGTAGAATGAATACATAATTTATACTTAGTATCAAATATACTACATGCAATCAAAATAATAAAATAAATAAATGAAAGATCCATCTCATTCCATCTCATATTATCTCATCTCTTTTTTTCCCGTTGATTGCCAAATAACTGCACGAGTTTGCGACAACTTCAATGGCTCCCAAATGTGTAGAAACAATAAAAATTACATTTTGGGACGATTGAAATCCTTGACATGGTTGCCAAAAAAGTCTAGACATCCCTGCCCAGGCACGGCCCAGACAAGAGCACAAACAATGCCAGACGGCTGCCGAAATACACGCTTAGCCAAAAGGCTGCTGTCTCTAAACTGTAAATAAGGAGGAGGAGAAGGGGGAGGTGGCGGGTGTCCGCAGGGATACCTTTAGGACAGGGGGCTAAGTCCCAACTCTGACTGTGGATATGCAAAGCGCACTGCGATTGTATATATACAACAAATGGAGGTGAAATGACAACAAGGCGGCGAGAAATTCCACGACATAATTCAACCTAAATGAACCGACGTATGGCAAAAGTTCAAGATCGCCAGCGCCTTCTTTTTGGTTGAGGGGGGCGTGGCCAGGGACTGGGCACCACGAGCGTCGACTAAATGTTGTCTGTCCTGGCG
Organism: Drosophila rellima; assembly: GCA_035043635.1. Classification (NCBI taxonomy): domain Eukaryota; kingdom Metazoa; phylum Arthropoda; class Insecta; order Diptera; family Drosophilidae; genus Drosophila; species Drosophila rellima. Next base: position 8,781,638 of record JAWNMV010000806.1, on the reverse strand, counting down.
AAATGAACTCGTGTCGCAATAATTTATATGAAAACAGAGAAAAATGCAAACAACAAGCGACGACAGAAATCGAAATCGACTGAAAGCGACGAGAGCTAAGAGAGAAACTGGACAAGGCCAGGGGAGGAGGAATGGGGACGAATCCAGCTTTCAACATTGTTGTTTTTATTTTCCATAGTTCGAGGTGCATTCCGGAATTGTGGACCGCAGAGTAGAGGACCGTGGAATGGGAATGGCAAGAGCGGGGAATTGTTGGAGGCGTTGTCTTTCGATTTCGTTGATGCTTCGCTTCGAGTTGTTGACTTTAAATGGATTTCTGTTGTAGTTTTTCAGTTGTCTACAAGTCGAGTTTATGTTAACATCGACAATCAATGGCTATTAAAAGCCGCGATATATGTTATACATAACTCTTCTGGTAACTGCCGAATGGGGGTTATCGGGCCACAGATTTGTCGTACCTCTACTTCTCTCTGAGTGCGTGTGTTTGTGTGTGTGTGTGTGGTGTATGGTTGTAAGTACATCCGCCACAATCACAATGCCAATTAGCCAAATCTAGCTAGCCAAGCACTTGCCCAGATCTCCCCAGATGACAGCCAAGACACAAGAGTAAACAAGCCGACAAATGATAATGAGACATTTTATATTACACCGACAGGGAAGGGACGACAAGTTTGTGTGTGTTTTTTTTCATTTCCTTCGCGCTCTCGGTATGAGTAATGAAGCATTGTGGGCATTAAAAATAAAAACCAGAGCAGTGGCTCGCGCCACAGACACAGCCAAGGCGACAGACTGAGATTGTGGTTTCAATATACCAAAGTACAAGTTAGGCATATAAATTTACTCATTTTTATAACCTTGTCGTTTCTGGCTTTTGTCTGAGCGACCGCCGTGATTTTGTGTTTTTTATTAACTCTTTATGGATTCGCAAGGGGATCTCGATGGTGACTCTCTGCGATTAAAACGTTTTTACGACTTAATGAGCCACTCGCCGCATCGTTCGCCGCCGGCGGGGCATGTGGGTGCCACATTGCCACAGGCTTCAGGTTTAGCTGTATGTATGAGTCTGAGACAATAAAACGATGATAATGATGATGTGGCGCATAGAGGTGACAAAATTGTTGTACATACATACAACTAAAGGCACCCAGTTTTAGACCCTCTTCCGCTCTCAAAGATGAAAGCCAAGGTCCAAGCTGGAACTGAAGATAGACGGCAGCATCTTAGTAAAATAAAAATGTTTACGAGTGCCAGGAGCATTAGAGATTAGACCGAGTGCTGAACAGTTTAATGTCTTTCGCCAGGCAATTAGAAAAGTCAACTACATTTGAGTTGGCCAACTGATATTTGGACGACGATATCTGGCTTAATTAAGATGAAAGCAAAGCAAGTGCTAACTGATAGTGTTGCGATTGGTAAATAATATAACAAGTAACGTAAACCAGTTTAACTAAACCAGAAAAAATTAAACCATTGCAAAATTATAAATATGCAATGCATTTTTAAGTATGTGGGATCCCTGATAATAATATGATTTGTTGAAATGTTTTCAATTGAAGAGATTTTAAAGTTATGCTTCTTCGACCAGACTTAAGTACAAATAAATCAGAACTTTTTATTTCGGTTATTACCTATAATTAAAGAAAACATGTTTAAATTTGGATATTTATATTATTTAATAAAAAATATGAAAATAATTAAGAAGGTTAAGTAAGAATTTGGACAATTTATTGTAAAACACAAATATATGATAAAAAACACAAATACAATAAAATGATATTTTACTGATCTTATATTGCTAGACAATCGAAGTGAGTTTCACGTCTGTCTAGAGAAAATGCTTGTACACATATTGTAATTTTCTCATGTACTTTCGACGCAGACCGCTAACTCGCCCACGACAACGGCAACTACTCGAACACTCACATTCACTCACACTCACTCACTCACTTACAACACCCACGAATGTTATTGTTGTAGCTGTTGTTGTTGCAAAGAGTTGTAGTTGGCATCGCTCGGTGCAAGTTTAGTTGCTTCAATCAAATCAACGAAAATTTTCACAAACTCAATTTAAATCAAATGCTTTTGCGTCGCAGACACTCACACACACTCGCACACACATACACACAATACATGTGTGTGAAGATAAAAAGATTCGAAAAGATGCCTTGTTGGCTGTTTTTGGCTCTTTTGGCTGTTTCGTTTCGCTTGTTTCTCGGCTCTGATGCCGCAGCAGCAGTTTCCACAGTCTTTGAAGACTTTGATTGTCAATTTGCGATTGTCTCGAAATTGAAGCAACAGCAAAAACAACAAAAACATCAACAACAAGAGGAACAGGAACAGCAGGAGCTGCCGACAATTCCTTGGTCTGGTTGTGGGTTCTGTCAGTTGCCTTGTCTATTTTTAAGTCGCTTTTATTTTGCCATTGAACGATTGTTGTGTGGTTTCGTAATTGCTGCAAAGGGCGCACGCTCCGAAATGGCCAACTTTAAAATTGGTAACGCACATCTCTGCAACAGAGCGAGAGCGACAGACCAAGTGAGACAGATATGCAATGTGTCTCTCTGGCAGGAGCATAAAAGCGGAAACAAATTTCAAAGAGTTACGACTTGAGACCTGAGCCAAAAGACATACGAGTGCAAAGACATATAAAAACGGGTTACAGTACTCGCCCAGATTGACAGTCGAGCATGGCAATTGGCACTTGCATTAACTTTGATTTGGCTAGAATTGCGGTCGAGCTGACACGGATAAGGATAGACATTCAACTACAGATACTGATATAGATAAAAATAAAGATGGGAACTCGTAGCCTGCAGCTACAATTTGGTATTGCACTGAATTGAATGCGCCAATTAGCGATCGATTGACGAAATAAATTGGCCAAATTGCGAACTACCCAAATTACTTGAGAAAACATTGTTGGCCTATTCAACAAGAGTCGCCAATTTGTATAGATGTGGCAACATACTCAGGTCTACGCTCTCAACATTCCCTCCAAACTCATGTAGTTACTAAGAATCAATAAATAACACATCCGTTTGCCATAAAATTGATGGCCCAAAACCAAAAATGCATTTCAAATACATTCCGAAAAACTTGGAAGCTACTTCATTGGCCATAAAAAGGCCGTGCTACGTTGCAACCGCCAACCGCCGACCACGAACCACGAACCATGAACCATGAACCATCAACCGCATTTAATCACACATTTTCCACTGAAACTGCAGCAAATTGTTTATTTAATTTTTAATGTGTGCTCTAGAGACACTCACTGCGACCGAGAGGAGGCCCGTCAGAGACAGGAGGCCCCAATAGACCAATAGTGAGGAGAGTCGACTCACTCTGTCGCGCCGTATGTTTTGGATGCCACGTTTCGCGTATCTTTAGGATGCGCGTTGCGCACTTCGCTTTACGGCCATTAGCGTATGATTTGTCTTAACAATTAAGTGCAGGCTGAGAGAATCTCTCTCTCTCTCTCTCTCTGTCTCTCTTTCTACCTATCTCTCTCGCTGTCTGTATGTCTGTTTTATCTGCATCTTTAAGATACACATGCTACATGTTGTTGCAGGCACTTCAAAAGAAATGAATGTTCATGTGCCTGTTGCCTGTGTTGCATCTTGTGCTTGTTCGATGTGCTATGCAACCATGTTTTATTTCTATTCGTGCAACAACTTCCCATCTCGTTGTTGCTGCTGTTGTTGTTATGGCAAGTGTTGTTGTTCGGTTGTCTGGTGTTTTATGAGTACGCCTAACTGATTGATGCGCCTATTAAACGATTTCTCATTCGCTCGGGGTCTACTTACGAGAATGTCTATGTGGTACGAGTATGTGGCGATATTTTGACGTTAATTGGATTGTTGTTGGCCAGAGAGGCATCAGCTTTGGCCAAAATGAATAATGCAACACGAAAAGTGTGGGGAAAATAATTGAATAATCATTTAATGATTGCTTTCAAATGATTGTGGGTGTTGGAAGAGCGCTAGAAACAATGAAGAGAAACTTCATTTCAACTGATAAAATGATTAAAAATTGTGAGTGAAAGCAAAGCTACAATATTAAAGAGATTCACAATATTTATCTTAAAGATAAGGTTCCCTCTTTCCACTTACTCGCATTTAACCAAATCATTTATTTATGGTTTTAATATTTTTAGCAAATAAAGCGACCTGCTCGCAACCTCTGCAAATTTCATTAACAACGGCAACAGACTCTAGTTTCAACTGTCTGGTATTTTTGTTGTTGCCCTTTTTTTTCATTAAAACACACATTTTCATACAAAACCCAAATGACATCAAAGATTCATTTTTATCATGTCGAGTTGAGAATGTCTGACTGGATCTGATTCTGGGTCTGGGTCTAGGAGAGTCTAGGTCTACCCCGGACTGGACTGGACTGTGTGATGGTTGTCGCTCGACTCTCGACTGGTTTTGTGCCACAACTGATTCTGTTTGCCTAGCAGCGTGCGACCCGCCTACAGTCAAGACTCGTCGCGACGAGCAGCTGTTCTTCGCCCCTACCCTACCTCACCCTGGCCCCCTTTTCATCATCGACGTCTATCATAGTGCTTAAATATTTATAAATTTAAATTCATGTGAAAAACAAAAGCGCCTATCGCTTGCCCCGAGATTGCCGACCGTCTGGCGACCAAGTGCAACGATGTCGCGTACAATTCAACAGAAATTGAGAAATGTCAAAAGGAAACAGCGTAATTTTGTAATTTGCACTCGAGCAAAAAGCAAATGAATTAATCTCATAACTTGCGGAACACACAGCGACACATGGCTGAATTCGGCTGGAATTCAGATCATCCTGAACTCGGCCCCCAACTCCCCAATTCCACCCCTCGTCTCACTAATTCTCCCCATTGTCATCGAGCCAACTTTTGATTTACGTGAAAAATCGCATATGTGGAAATGAACAACGCAGATCTTGGTCCCAGTTGCGGATTTGACTGCTGAATTTATTGAACGCATTTTATATTGTTGTTCCACGCACTTGCACAAGTCTCGAGTATGTATATAGTACAATATATTTTCATGTTTCCATATTGAAAATGAAAATTTATGACGTCTTTAAGGCGACACATTCGCATATGCATGCTAAATGGGGATTAGGGCCAAAAGAAATGGAGTCAGAATCGGAAATGCCTGCCTTGGGGTTTGCCAGGCATTAAAATTAACTGTCATCATTTGATTAACCCCCGATGGATTATAAATGTTATAAGGCATAACACAAGGCATTAGCTCAGCTCTCTTTTGATTGAAAGTCTTTATGGGGAACTCTTGAAACATGCAATCTTCCGCTGGTGCACCTGATATTGGTCAAATAGTAACGAAAACTCTCAAGTTTAGAGGATGCTTTTTAATTTCCGCTTTGGGTTTTGGGCAATGAAGCCACACCCAGTTCCAGTCGCAGACAGTTCCCATTGTCTTTGGCCAGCTGCTGGCCTCACTTTAGTTCAGTTCACTTGAGTGGAGTTGAGTCCATTCACAATCTTGGCTGAGTCAGCGCAGTCCATCGAAACGGGCAGCATCTCGCTCAATAATAATAAAAATCAACACACGCCTCTTTCATGGGAGCACACACACTGGAAATTAATTGCTAATTTCGAGGCAAATAAAACAGCGAAATTGCCGCACCGATTAAAACCTCTTTGGAAGCGATCGATGCGGTGTCATAAACCAGGCTTAAGAGATCGTAAACAAACCGCGAGCTTAGAGGAGGCGGCTTCTCTTTTTTGTTGTTATGTTTTTCATTTTTGATATTAAAAATTCAAAAAATAATCCAAAACGTGTGGGATATTCTGGGAATCTTTCTCGGCGAATCTGTCCAACAACTTGACAGTTTCGGCAGTCTGAAATTAATTGGCATTTAAAGGCGTTCTTCGGATTGTTGGCGCTGAGTTGTCGGAGTTTCTTAGCTTGATATGTCCAACAACCAATTTATGTTTGGGTTCGGTTTGATAAAGGTAGGTTTGATTTGCGTAGAGGCAATGGGAAGTGTTTAGGCATTTAGCTAAACAGATCATATTGAGATTGGAATATAGTGGATGATCTTTATCCCTGACTTGGATCATGTACATGCATTTAAACTATTTATTTTCTAGGTGCTCCTCTTGATATTGCTATTCGTTTTGTTTCATGCTGTGCTCCATCACTTGAGTCAGTCAGTTTATGGGCAAAATGAATTATGTTGCCGTTCCACGCAAAATCTTAAAAGGATCATTAATAAATATTTCACTCGCTCTCGGCTGCTTGGCTCTTCATCAGTCCTTGGCTGCCTGTCAAATCCAAAGGCCTAACACACACACACACACACACACACAGGCTGTGATAGAGATGGAGATGGAGAAAGAGCTTAACATATTCACAGTCCGTGTGCCTCCCGGGCACCCTGTCAGTCACCGAGTTGAGCCTCGACCCAATCCGAGGAGCCCAACAAAGACTAGAGTCTGGCGACGCATCGCGCAAATAACATGCAAAAATCCACTTCTACGCTTTGGGTAATCCGCATTTTAATGACTTATTTTCTCGGCTTGCCTTTTGGCAGTCCCCAGTTCGCGGCAGCACCACATGTGCTGTGCAGGGATGGGACGGATTGTCTTATTCTTTTCCTTATTCCAATATGGCAAGTAGACAAGCACCTACAGTTAAAGTTGCCCAAGAAGATTCAGCTTAAGCATCATCCCACTCCATAAAAGTGTCATTTATTACTTTTTTTGAATTATTCTTAGACTTGCTCCCCCTTCTGGGCCACTTCTTAAAGAAACTTGGGTTCCATTTAAATTTTATGGCAAAGACATGACTATTACCAATTGACTACAGTTACAGTTCTGTTGCACATTTTCTTCCTCCCTTTCTCTCTCTCTCTCTCTTTCTCTCTCGACTCGTGGTTTATCTGTAAGTCAGTTAGCTCTTCATATTGACTCTAATGCACAAATGAAATTAAAAACTTGCCAAATGCAAAATAAATTAACGACCCCTTCCTCAATGTGACACCGCAGTCCGCAAGGGTTGATCCAAAGAGGTTCTAGGAAGAGTTTAGCATGGGGGGGGGGGGGGGAGCCGAAGGAGGTGGATAAATGCCAAATGGCACTGCAGTGGCGACTATTAAAATATTTTACAAAATTAACCCTTTGCTGCCCCGACAGTCGCTAGTTAATTTATGTGTTGCTCTGCAACATTTGCAACGACTGCCACACGCCTGAAAATATGCAACAGCAACTGCAACAGGAACAACAAGTAGATACTTTTTAGTCAAGTCCCCGACTAAAAGATACCCGTTACTCAATTTGTACAAAACTTAAAACTTTAACTTGAAAGAAACATAAATTCCGCTGTATTTTTGCGATCTTGTTGTGATTGATTGGAAGGATTAAGAGTAATAAAAGAAAGTTTTTAAGAAAAAAAAGGAGTGTGGGTTTGGTAGAGCATTTTCGGGTTTGCAAGGCCGAAAAAAGGCTTGATAAATTTTGTAAGGAAGCTTGCTCTGAGGTGTCTTGCCTGTGTGCTAAATTAAAATTGTATTAATTAATATAGACTTAAAGGGATCATACAGTGCAACATTGCAACAAATACAATAAACCCTTGGTCTCAGCGAGTAACAAGTATAAAAACATGGAATACCAGTAACTGTTTGTCATCTGTCTGTCTGTTTGTCTGGGTGTCTATTTATCTGTTTCTCCAGGTTGGAGCTGCCCCTGTTTGCCTGTTTGCTGATTAATTGCAAATTGCAGGGGTGTCTGCCTGGCAAACCACACTAAAAGGCATAAAGGTCACGAAAGGAGCGACGACGTCGACCAAGTCCAGCCATCGATTCCTGCTGCAGTCCGTGCGTACTTCTAGTTTATTATTTTCGCTACCACCCGTCATTTATGCAAAGTGGCGCGCCAGGAGCTGCCACCCCTCACCCCTCACCACAACCCATCCCCTTCAATGCAATTCCCAGTCCAGTGTCCAATCTAGACCCCTGCAGCGTAACTCGCACCTTTGATGTGCGCGCTCCACGTCGACAAGGACTTTGGCCATGACAGTAGCACCAAGAGCAGCCACAGGAACAGCAACGGCAACTGGAGCAGGAGCAGGAGCTTCAGCAGCACTTTCATCATTTGGCTTTTGCCATTTGCACCCCGGCGCCACTTTTGACCACTTCAGGCAACGGCAAAGGGGTTGCCACTTGACCATTTGCCGTTGTTTCCAGCTACCTCATTTCCCTTCTCCTTCTCCCTTCTTGTGCCTTCTTCTACTCTACGCTGACACTCGGTGTCCAGGGAACTCTCTGGCCTCGCTTCAGGTCACTCAGTCAGCGCTTTGGCAGCTGTTAAGTGTTTTCTTTTGGCTACTGTACATGGCTATCTCTATCGTCCTAACCCTCTCGCTCTCTTTCTTTCTCTGCCTTTGTTCCGCGTTTGCTTTTAGCTTGCCTTTCTGCCATTTGTCGTTGTTGTGTCTACTGATTAACTTTCTGCCTTAAAGAATCGAGAACGCGAGACAATGAAAAATTTGTCTAGAATACTTTTAGGCGCCTTTCCCGCCCTCACTTCCTACTGGGTTCACCTAGGAGATTCTTATCGGTTTCGTATTTTCCATACAAATTGGCTGCTCCACCTTTTTTGGGCAAAGGAAATGAGAACTGCAACGGAAGTGGTTACTCGGAGATAGTAAATGCTTCACTCCAACCTGGTAGCTAAGCAGGTAACTAATGAAGGACCCTCTGGGCTGATCAGCAGTATAATCGAACATCCCCCATCACAAGCTAAGCAAACCACTACCCACAAAACCAAACCAAACCGAACCCAGAGCAAAGCAAAGCAAAGTTAAAAGCAATCTCAGCCAGGGAAAAAGTGGTAGGCGAATGCATTCATTAATAAATTATCGAGGCATACAAAACCTCAAACTAAAACAGCAGCCACATGCAGAAAGCACAAAAAGGGAGTTGTGTGGATGGATGATAGCTGGCAGAGAGGGGACAACAATGTATACAAACCACCACAGCCAATAACAACGACAGCATCAACAGCATCAACAACAACAACAACACCAACAACAACAATGGAAGCAAAGGACCAAGCTCTGTTGGCATGCCAAAGGACGACGACGATATCATTACGTAAACGTAAAACTTCCGCCTTAGAAATTCAATTAAACTAATAAATTTTCCATTATCCTTATCGGTGGCAGCGTTGCCGTCGATGCTGAGGCTGTGTGTGTGGTTGCTGCCCGTGTGGGGGCGTGGCAGTGGAAGGGCGCAGTTGGGCTACAAAATTTAAATGCGTCTAAAACAAACATTAAGATATAACAAAAACGTTACACGGGGAAACAAAACACAGAGGGACCAACACATGTGTAAAAATAACAGAAATAAAAATAAACATCAACAACAACAAAAACAAAAGCAACAATCACAACAACAACAAATAGCAACAATTTGCATAAATTAAAACTTAAAATCAAGCGACGACACACAAAACACGGCCCAACCTCCAGAAATGCATACAAAGGGATTGTCCATGATACTGTGGGATAAATTGAAATACTGCGAGTATAAACATAAATCGATAACTGATTCGATATGAAGATCCCACAATGCAATAAAATAAATATAAATAAAAATTATAAGAATAAATAAAAATGTTAATAAAAGGGTCAGGAATGGAATATTATAAGTATAAATATAAATCTGTACAGAATTTTATGTTATCGATATGTCTACAATTAACGAGCTATAATTATTGTGAGTATATGATTCTATATAATGACAATTGTTACTATTAAAGCTATTTACCATATGTTCTCAATATAGTTTATAATAACTATAGGTATAATACATTTTAAATTAAAGTTAAAGTTAAGATCACAGTTGGGAGACAACAATTCCTGCGATTTACATAATGTTCTCGCCGTGTCTATTTCTTTTTTGAAAATTAAGTTTATACCTGTTAAAATTGTTCTACATATTTAAGATTCAATTATTATATCTTTGACAAATATGAAGAAAAAAGATTTCGGAATAGAAGGTTTAACTTATTTTGTCATAAAATTATATTTCTTTACACCAAATTAGAACATGGACTTCCACTATGCTTCTGTACCCGCCGATAATTCCAAGGCCTTACAAATTGAAAAATGTCAAATAACAAAGCAGAACAGGGTGGAAGGGACGCATGGGGCGTGATTGCATTGCACTTGGGGGCGTGTCAGACTAAAAGTTGCAATGCAAAATTAAAGCCTATTTCGAACGAGTAAGTGCGTTGTCCATTTAAATTTGAGAACATTAAAGGCCCTGCTCTATTCCTCCATGGAGGACACTAAATTTACATAGCCTCAGCAGAGATCCTGGCGGTCTGCTGGGAGCGAGGCTACTTCAAGTAAATACGACGGCGACATGCCTCAGCTCCGGTTTTTGCATGTGGAGTACCGCACCGCACCGCAGCAGCTGATTTCTTTGTCAGGACACACAACACACAGGACACACAGCTTTCGTCCTAGCTGGTGCTGTGGCGGCAGCACAAACACGTAAATTAATCTGACAAGTGATACTTTTGGCCTCGGGCGGTCTGGCTGCTCCTCCTTCTCCCCGGTCTTCGGTCTCGGCACACTCGAGCCTGTGGAGTTGGAGACGTCAAAATGTCGCTGTGCAGGACAGCAGCCATGTGGCAAGCATAAAAGTCCTTTGGACAGCATACACACACACTCACACACACATGCATATCCCCAGAACGCAGGACAATGGACTGACTGTTGCCTGGACTGACTTTTTTACTTGGCTGCCAGTTGATGAGACGCTGACGTCGACTTTCCCCCAGCTTTCCCAGCTGGCGCAACTGAAGAGCACAAGTCCAGCCCCAGGACTCACTAGTGGGTGTCTACTTTTATTTACATGTATTGCAGTTATTTTGTATGTAATTTATTTCTTGTCAGCCCGTCGGACCGTCGGCCCGTCGACTGGACGAGAATGCTCCAAGTGCGTGGGAGAGCAGCCTAGGAGCCGTCTCCCAATGCCACATATTCGTATTCGTACGTCCCCTGACATGGGCTTTGTTTATTGGTTTTTCCACTTGGGAGCTTTATGTTCCCGATGCTGCTCATGGTGTTTGGTTCGCTTCTTCTCATATCCGCTGGTCTGCAATTTGCAGTCTCCCAACTGCAGTCTGTGGCCCGCTTGACGTTGTTGGCTCTGACGGTCAAGTTTGAGTTTTGGTTTTAATGGCCAGACTGAGGCTGGACAGTAAAGTGGCCACAAGCCTTCGTCAAAAAGACGTTAAGTGTGGTAAGAGGATTCGCTACCAGAGTTCAACTTACAACAAAACAAAAAGAATAATTATCTGTTTATTATTTGGTAATAAACTTCGTCCTATAACCGTTATTATGTCCCATAATCAAACCATATCGCTTGAAAGAATATCTTTTATAACATTTTACAAGATTAACTCTTGAGATTTAGTACTTAATAAAAGTTCATTTCAAAAGATGTATCCAAATTCCTTTTTAAGAAACCGCATATTCCTAACCTAATCGTAGTCGAACTCTTTCGATTAGAGAGCTTTTACAACACTATTGTAAAATATGATTTTATTACAGTTTTTTTATAATAAATTTTAATTCTGCAAAAAATTATATTAAAAGGATCTTACAATACATTTATAGTATGTTTTGCAAAAAAGATGTTGGACTCATAAAAGTTTCGGACAAAGGCAAGTTTAGTGATAAAATACTCTAACTCTGTATGGGAAATAGGCTTTTTCAGCAATTTCAAATAGTTACTCAAGTACTATATTTATGCAACGTTGAATGTACAATTGTCTGATCAATTAATATTCCCTTAACTTAAATTAACAGACAGGGAATTTGTAATGTTTCCGTATAACGCAATGTCGACAACTATAAACAATACGAGTATCAACAATAATGCAAATACGAATTCGAGTAGAAATTCACTGCACTCCCGGATGAGCTGATGGGCCTGGCACACTTCGCAGCTCGTTAATCAATTAAAACATTTGCGAATTTGCATAAACATTGTCGACAAAGAGTTTTTGCCATAATTTCTGCTCTTGCGAGAGCAGTTTGTTTACAGTCGAGCAGAGGATCGCCGACTTGTGAATGTGGCAAACAAAAATTGATTAAAACATCACGTAATCGCAATCACAATCAAAGTCTTTGCCTGGCGTCGTCATCGGCAGCGGTAGCGGCGTCGGCGTCAGCGTCAAACGGCGCCAGCGTCAACTCTGTCTCATTCTGACATGAGCTTGAATGTTGCACGTACTCATGTGGTTTTTACAATACGCCCAGAATGAATATGAATTCAAATAATTTCAAGTGAATTTCTGCGAATTTGCAGCTGATTCAGCAAGTGCACAGTGTATTGAATTTAAATTGGGCTGATCGATCCGAGAGGGGGTCCCAGACATTCAATTGTAGAGAGTCTATTAAGAGCCTCACATCAATGACAAATTGAGCACACAACATGATGATGATCACGATGATGGGGTTGGTAATGGGCTGACCAAGTGACTCACAATGGGACAGCAATTGACCAACCTGACCCAACATCTTATCAGCATCACCATAAATAATCCAAAGGTACAGCTCGAGCTGAAGGTCCCGGCAATATCCCGAACCAGAACACAGAGCCATCATGGATGGGGACACAGAGACCGTAATTCTTTGCTGCAGTCTTCATAAATTTCGTTTTTACATGCAGCAGAAAATGTCAGGGGTCCGCTCAGGTTGGCTGGCCAAATATGGTTAATGACTTGTTTGTGTGTTGGATTAAATATAAATTATATTTTTCGTGGCATGCACGAGATTGCAAAAGGTTCCTCCTCTCCGAACAGGCCGGAGAAATGCAAAAGCGAGTAAAAGAAACCAGTTTCGTATTGCAGCATGATTAAAATTTTATTCCAATGAAATTTGTTTACATGCCCGAACATAAAGTTCGAAGAAATTAAAAAGACCAATGACATTAAAAGGGCCAAAGTTGAGAATCTCTCTTGTATCTCTTTATTTAAAGTTGTTTCTCTCAAACTGTTTGAGTGGTTCAATTGATTGACCTCACCTCCCACTCAAAAAATATTCATTTAACTGAATGTGTGTCAGATTGATTGAAAAATAATTTTAAATCAAGTATTTCTAAAACAACATAATAATTAGTTCAATCAGTGGGAAAATGATGCGATTTTTTGATGGAAGATTGAAATTTACCTAAGGGAATGAATAGGCAAATAAACTAATCAGAAATATGATTTGTGGCTATTAACGGGATCATTTTGTGCTCTCTGTGCTTGTCGTTCGAGCCAATTAATCAAGGCATTTGGGCCACAAACGAGTATATTACAGAACCATATTTTAGCCCCTAACATATGACCCAAAGTGAATCAAAATGTTGAAAAAAATAAAAAGGCAGAATATAAAAAATAAAATTAATTTACAATGAAAATATGTGGAAATTTATGTGCTACAAGGGTGTGTTGCCCTCAAATAGAAGAGGAAAGACAGAGACAGGGCGATAAAAAATGCTGTAAAAAATTGACCAAAACATAAGCTCAACGGTGCGTATGAGTAATGTGTGCCAAGAGCTGGGTGTGGCATCATGAGATCTGGCTACGAAATATGTTGCCAAATAAATAAAAATATGCGTGCGATATTCGAGCAGACCTACAGTATAAATGACGTGCTCTTAGTCCTCTGAACAGGACGACGACATCGACGACGACAGGAAACTGCATGAAATTGCTTAAGTTGCCAGATGCCGACGGTGGAGACGGGGCAATAAGGGAAAAGTTGTTGCCAAACGAACTTGAAAGCTGCCGACGATCAATAATTCCCACACAAAGTTATGCAAAGTTGTCAGCCAGAACGAGAAGAGGACTAGAAGCCGGGTTAAAATCCCAGCACATGTTTATGAAAATGTAAACGAACGCAACATCGAGAGAATCTGCAGCCGGAAATCGAATGTCTGTCAGTGGGAAATTTATATAAGTAACAGCATTGAGTTGGAGACTTGGTAAGTAGCTTTGCGCCAGTTCCCTCTCCCTCCTGAGCGACTGCCTAGTCCAGTGCTCCCACCCGTTACGACATAATTTATGCAAATAAGTCGGCACACGCATGTCTAGCAAAAGGAACCTCCCTCCCTGCCTCCTAGTGAGAGGGAGAGTGGGACAGACCAATGAATCATATGGCAAACGGCATTTGACGGCTGCAGCAGCATGAGCTTTTGTAATAGGCCCGCCGGGTCCTGCCACGTTCGCATACGTGGCGAATGCGTAATGCACTCAGACACTCGACGCTGACGATTTGAGAGTTGAAACATCTAAAGTTTTGTGCTCAAGTCAATTTCAGTGGCTGAATCTGTCTGAGAATATGGGCACTGTCTGAGTTCGGTTTAAGTTGAGACATTTGTCTGTCTGGAAACATGACTTTGAAGAAATCAGGGTGGCGGCGAAGGTTTCCAGTTCCTCCACTGCTGTGAATCATCATCTCTGGACTCACCTGCAAAAGATAAGAGAAAGAAAATATTAGCTAGAGTCGGGCGATAAACTATCTCAGCTAATCGGGCATTTAGGCCCTAATCAAGGGCCCCAGCCCGAGTATCCGACTCAACTTCAATTACCCAACAGAAGGGATTCTCGCAAGTTAAGCATATAAATTAAGGCCTGATCCAGAGCTAAGAATGCTCTAATGATACCTTCGAGCTTAACTCGCGCTAGGGCCGATGGCAATAGCATTTTGCATGTAATCAAGAAGTTCATATGCGGCGAGGCCACGCATGACCTCTCAACTCTCACGCTGCCGTCGAGGCCTGCTGCTAATCCAACAACTTGACTGCCATTACACTTGCCAAAGGTCCTTGGCGAGGGCCAAAAAAAGGCGTTCATTTGCTCAATCGTGCACTCGAAAATGTCAATTTACATTTGCGGCAGGCAATGTGCTCCCTGTGGGGAGGTCTTCCTTGTGGAATGGTAAATGGTGAATGGTATATGGTAGATGGCAGAGAAAATGGGAAATAGCCTAACTGGGAGCCGAGCTTAAGTTGACTTTAACGCCTGAATGCATCTGTGAAGAACTCGAAAAAGGTCTTTGAAAATTCCTAGTGAAAGTTTTCATTGCAAAAACTTTTTATTAAAGTCAGCAGAAATCATTGTGGATGCTTGTTCAGTTTTAGATTTCTTTCTTCCTCTTCCCAGACTCTCTCACTTTCTGCCCTCTCTCACTTTCTCGGGCTCTGTGTGTGTGTCTGACAATGTGGGCGTAGCAACTGGACTGTCTGTTGCTCTCTGGCCAAGTTAATTTGTATGTGTGGCCGTAAACTTTGCCAGCTTAGACTTGCAACACGCCCAGCTGGGCATTGGGCATTGCTGACCGATTGGATGGGCAGTGGGAGTGCTCTGTTCTCGGACATCCTCTTATGATATCTCAAATGTCCAGTCAAATCCGAATGAGTTTTAACTTACCACCAGTCACCAGTCTATAGTCTATGGTCACCACTCTCCTATGGCCAATGGCCACAATGTGTGAATTTTGTTGGCTTGTTGCTTTTGTATGCCGCATAATTGCTGACTTCTTTTACACATTCCCACACATCATTGAGCAGCTGTGTGTGGCATGTGTGTTGTTGTGTGTGTTTTTGTGTATGCTGCCTTGACGTTTTGTCCTTGAGCATTGCGCATAAATCACACGACTGGAGCGCCTCAAATTTATGCTTCGGTGCATATCTAACGCTCGAGGGATGAGAGATGGGCCTAAATTTTTTATTCGTTCAAATGTTTGGTCAGTGGGTAAGCCAGATAACAAGCCAACAGTTGCTAGCTGGCATTTCGGAGGCTTTTCTTGACCAAAAGAGGACTTCAAAGCGAAAAGAATCTCCCACCCTATCCTGTCTTACTCCCTACAAATCAATTGCAGTCAGCACCTTCTGTACCTTCTATGGCAACGAAAGGTGTTGCCAAACTGTTTCACGCCAAGTGCAGTGCCAGGGTTACCAGACCGCTGCCAAGGTGACCTTCGTTTGCGGTTTAAACAAACAAACAAACGGATACATAGTAACTGAGGCACATTATCGTCTGTCCATTGCTTACCACATTTCGAGGCAGTGAAAGTCTTTGTGCCGCAACGATTTGAGCTCAGTTTCAACATTTTCTAAAGATTACTATACTGTCATCCGATCGGTAACTAGAATGCCTTGTTTATCGGCCTGCAATGTGCGCTTTGTGAGCGCCGAGGCGCAACTTAAGGAGCGATGCCAGGAACTGAGGGCAAGAGCTCAGACGGCGGCCTATCGTCCGCCTCCAGGAGGATATCGACCGATGACATCAGGCTATGTTCCATTTCGACGGCGGAGTGAGCAGTTTGCGGCCTTTGACCAGAAGCAGCTGAAGCGCAATGAGCGCGAGAGAAGACGCAATCAAGGCGCCAAGGAGCTGGTGCTGCGTCCGAATGACCTGAAGAGACTCAAGGAGAAATGCAAGGTGGTGAGCATCAATGACAAGCTGAAGGCCATCGAACAGAACGAGGAGGAACATCGCAGACAGCTGCAGCTGGTGGAGGAGACAAAGAGACGCTTCAAGGAGATCGACGCTGCTCGGAAGGCAGAGACCAAACCAGATCCCCAATGCGACGAGATCAACGAAGCACTTGATGAACAGAACACAGTGCTAAGTCGAGCATTGCTGGCTAAACAAGAGCAGGAGGAGGAGGTAAAGCAGATCAATCGCATGATCCTGGATGCCAAGTGTAAGGCCGTGCGGGAGGCACAAATCCAGGAGAAGAGGCAACTGGCCAGGGCTCTGCGGGAGGACGACGAACGCCTGGCCAAAATGGTCAATGAGCGAGCCAAGGATGCCCTGAATGCAGAGGATGAGCGAGAGCGCCTAGAGATCGAGAAGCGAGCCAAGTATGCCCAGGACATTCGTCAGCAGCTGAGCGAGCGCGAGAATCAACGCTTTCTGGAGGCCCAGCGAGTAGCCGAGGAGGCCAAGCACCTGCGAAAGGCGACCGAGCTGCTGAGAGAGGAGGAGGAGCGTCAGCGCAACTTTGTTCAGCTTCGCAAGATTCGCTTTCGCGAGGAGCTGCAGCGCATTCGAGAAATGTCCAACGTGTTCAAGACGATGCTCTGCGAGCAGGAACGTCTGGCAGAGTTGCGGGTGACAGCCTATATGCGCGAGAAGCAGGAGAAGGAGCGTCAGCTCAAGGACATGCAAAAGCTCGTGAAGAAGGAGTTTGAGCGGAGACAACAGCGCATCTTCACCATAGCTGCCGAGGCCCAGGAAACACGCGAGACCAACGCGGAGCTCAAGTATCTCAAGGAACGCAATCGCGTGGAGCGGGAATATCGCCAGCGAGAGAAGGAGGCGGCTGTGGTCAAGCGAGAAGCAGAAAGAGATTTGCTGGAGTCACGCGCCCAGCAGGCGCGGGAAATGAAGCAGCGCATCGCCCAGGAGATTTCCCATGCCGAGGAGGAGTTCAACAAGGTGCTCGAGCGCATGCGAGAAGAGGAAGAGAAACAGCGTCGGCTGGATCGGGAGCGAGACCTCAGAAGTCAGACCTATCGACGTGATTTGAGGCAGCAGATGACTGAGAAGGAAGTCGAGCGTCGAAGACGGGCGGACATTGAACAAGACCGCATGCAAAAGTGGCTGGATCAGGAGCGCCAGAGGGACGCCAACATCAAGCAGGTGATCAGCTCCAAGATTGCTGCTATGAGAGAGAACTGCCTGCCCGAGAAGTACTTGAAGGAGGTGGAGAAGCAGCTCAAGAACATTCAAAGTTCGCGCAATCGTATTCGCTGAGTAACAATTGATCTCAACCACAAATAGAATAGCATAGCTTAAGGTGATTTTTTACCGGTAGATTTAAATCTCAGTCAAGTTATCATATGACGTCTAGAAGTATGCAATATGAAATATTTAAAATGCGTCCTCGAATTTTTTTTAGTTCTTTTTTTATTTTAATCTGCATCCTAGCACTACATTTTTATTTACATGATTATTCATGCATTATTTTTGACTACAAATGTTTAAGAGACAGAAAATAATACTATTTATTCTTTAAGGATTTAAGATTGCAATTGATAATAAAGATGGTCATCACACTAAAAAACCTTTGGGAGAGATATTGATTACACGATAGAACTCACACATTTTACTAATCTCAGAACCCGTAAATAGCCGCTTTAATAGTTCTTAACCAAATTTAATCTTCCGCCTGAAAGTATGCCACAGTAATTGCGTAAAGACGCAACTCAAGTTGCTGGAAGTGAAATCAAACGCATTGACGATAACCATGACATTGTTGCGAGCTCAGTTATTCACATCCAGATCCAACTAAGGCCTTTCAATCCCACACACATCGCGCTAATTTCTAACCATCTGGGTGCACAGTATTCCCCCCTTCAGCGCCCTCCTCCAGGCAGCCGAAGGCAAAAACACACACACACCACAAACAATTACGAGACGAGAGTTGTGCACATGCCAAAAAACTACGCCTCACTACAGTGAAAAAGTGGTAGCAACTTTTGGCCATAATAAAATTTTATTATGCCACACACATACGCAACTCGGCACACACACATGCACCTATATATATTTATATATCTTATATAGATAGATATAGAAAGAGAGGGACAAACAAAGCAGCAACTGACGCTGAAACTGAAGCTCAAGCTGAAGATGCCTGACAACGTTGACTTCGACGCCAACGTCGCTGTCGCTGTCGCTGCCTCTGTCGCAGTCGCCGTCGACGACGAAGAACTCTTGTGCATGGTTCAATTATCGTATTTCATGATTCGTTAAATTTTCGCATACGCCAAAAAAATACGCAAGCCGTAGCTAGAGACCCAAACTCTGCCCCTGTCCCAGTCCCCTTTCCTGTTCCTGCTCCTGTGCCCGTTCCTGCTCCTGTCCCTGCTGGCGGGCAAAGAAAAGCTAAACTGAAAAACAGGTTTTCCCCTAGCAACCATTGTGATGTCTACCTACATTGAAGTCGACGCTGGAGATGCGATGGAGAACTGGCAGACTGACTGGCTGCCTCCGCTCCACTCGCATGTGGCAGTAATAATTCCAATGACAATAAACGTTGTCGTATTTACAAGTACCAACACACACACACACACACACACGCACACTCATACTCCTGCACACTGACATGAATTGATGAGAAAAGTTTTTGAGGAAATGTCAATAGAGTCGCTGAGACAAACTATGCATCGATGTCGAAGTGATGTGGAGGAGAGAAGTCTGTCAGAGACAGTGGGAAATTGAGAAAAGATTGCACAACATTATTGATTCGAATAATCTGATAATGTAATAATGTAAACATAAACTGGTTATTATGTAAATATGTGTACTTGCT
The DNA here is from genome assembly GCA_035043635.1 of Drosophila rellima. Taxonomy (NCBI): domain Eukaryota; kingdom Metazoa; phylum Arthropoda; class Insecta; order Diptera; family Drosophilidae; genus Drosophila; species Drosophila rellima. Next base: position 8,762,292 of record JAWNMV010000806.1, on the reverse strand, counting down.
GAATTCTCCGTCAATATTGCCACTCGCTATGAATAAATTCCAGCCTCAACTTTTATTATATTGCTGATCTTTTTCAGATACTTATTTAAGTTTCTAGTAACAAGATTTTCAAAAATCCTCGATATGTCAATCGATGACCATATATTCTATTGATCAAACACTTGTCTCAATTTACGATAATTTTCTTAAAAAGTAGCTAAATTATGCAAATTGATAGATAAATCGAAAAATACATCAACTTATAGACTAGGTTTTACTATCTTTTTAAACATCATTATTATGTGAAATGTTCCCACTGTTTTACAGCATTCCTTGGCATTTATAAATACCATTTGCGGCAGAAGGTAAAAAGCCAAGAAAACAGATATTGTAATTGGAAGAAAAAAAGAGTGAAATGCAACTGCTGCAGGGTGGCCCCCTCTCAAAGGCTCGCCCATAGTCGAAATTTATCTGGAAGATTGCACACAATTGTTTTGTATTAGCAAGGAGATCTTTTGTGCCCCGTATTGTATTCGAGTATCTTCAAGTAGCTTTGAGTATCTACGATATGTGTGCTTAAAAATAAATTGCTCGACTTTAGTTTTGCGTTTTATTTCTATGGCTTTTCGCTGTGGTTTCCCATGTACAGACCACAAAAGTCTTTTGTCGTTGTTCTTGATGGTAGTTCAAAGCGGCAGCTATCTGTATCCGTATCTCTATCTGTAAATGTATGCATATCTAGGTGAGTAGGTAATGCGCCTCAATTGCACAAATTTAAACATCAATCGCTGGCTGGCAAGCCAAGTAAGTGGATGGGGGTAAAAATCAATATGAAAGCAGATGAGTAGATTGGCAATTCGCTTGATTATGTGAATGAATGGTTCGAGTACTCGTACTCGTAATTTCGCCAAAATGGATTTGTGGCAAGCAAATTGATACGGGTCACATAGAACGCAGATAGATATTATATTATTAATTTTTTTTGCGACAGATTCAGATGGGATGATGCAATAATCAAAAGATATGTGGAATTTGAATCAGTTGATGAACGGAATAAATGAAAATTTCTCAGATTTCAGCTGTGTTTTTTGTTTACTCCTCGTTAATATTACCGACGCCAACAGTCTTTAAGAATGTGCAATCATAGTAGAAATTTGTTTATATTGATTTATCAGTTAAGTTATGACAATAGAACACGTTTCCACAAGGAATGGGTGTAGTACTCACATATGATTATGAAATACCTCCAGTTTTACTTAGTTTGTGTTCGGCGAATGCCCCTATCAAGTGATTAGATAGTGAACACTCCTAAATACTCGCATGTACTACATACTAAGTTTACTTACAACTCGTGCGTCGTGTCTGTGGCGTAAATTATAACCACAATTAAAAATTTATTTTATCGACAAAAGTTATCAGAAGTGCGGTTGGTCTTTGTCTTATCTGGCGCTCTTCGATAAGAGATCTTACAAATATTTAAAGAAATTGTCATGAGACGACAGATAAGATTGAAAGGTTTCCTCGAACTAGCAGTGAATCGGTGAAATATCTTAGAAATCGTACAAATTCCCAGTTAATAGACACACGAATCTAGGAGATTAAAGGCCCCATAAATCAATTAAACATTAACAATAATGTGTTATTTATTATTTCGAAAAGAAAAACACTTGTCTTTCAACAACGAAAGTAAATGAAATCCCTATCAAGTTGAACATGCTCATATAACTAATATAGATGTAAGTAAATGCTAATAAATAGTTTTGGTCATAAATCTTTAGGCCGGACCAATAATAATCAAATTTGAATGGGCCTTAACTACAACTTATACAATTACAGCAACAACACATCTGTTGACGATATTCTCCGGTTTGTTTTTATTTTTTATTTATACATAATTTATATTTTCTGTTGCCTTATCGACTCTGCGTCTATCGCAAAGCATTGAAATCCATTTAACGCCGGCGGCAGAGGCGCAGCTGCGTCAGCGTCAACGTCTGCGTCGGCGTCAACTGCAGCTGCAGCGTCAGCTGCCTGAAGATTGTGCCAGCTGATTGAGTGGCGAACTGCTGCACGTTGTCGTTGTTGTTGTAGTAGTTTTGTCGTTGCCTCTGCCACTTCAAAGAGGCGACTGCGACGTGACTGCGGCTTTGTTTACAAACAAACATGCGGCAGCCGCAGCCGTTGAAAGTGGCCACAGATACTGGAGACAAGACGGGGGCTAAGATTCAGATGCTCGAAATGGTGATAGTGCTGCCAAAATCATAATAATTATAATAATTGCAAGGAGTGTGTAGAGTGTGTCGTGCCAACTTTTGAGCGATCACATCACGTTTCGTGCCCATTGTGCGCCCGCAGCGTTGCCAGATGTTGTACAATGTCGCAACGTCTGGCGACGCGGCGTGGATTTCGTAAATCATTCGGAATACTTGGTAAGGCGGTATGTGCATATCAGGTAAAGAGTGCGCCGCGCGCTTATCACATTTTTCTGTTGGCTTCGATTTCGAATTTCTAATGGAAAAATAGTCGAAGTGGCCGCCGCTCAAAGCATTCCCCATCCTATAGATAAGTCTCTGCTCCGGCTGTCGGATTAGGCCGTATTTGGCAAGCTCAGCGGCAGCGCTGCTCCAGAAGATGGTGGCGGTGTCAGGGGAGGGGTCGGTGGTGGAGGCGGTGGCGACAGCGGTAACGAGGGCGGCGGCGTTAAATTACGCGATGTGGGCAGCTTGTAGTCGGTGTCAACGACGCAGCTGCCGTCGCTGTTGCCGTCGATGTCGATATGGACGTCGTCGTCAATGTCGCTGTCGCTGTCGCTGTTGTTGTTGTTGTTGCTGCTGCTGTCGCCGTGGTGTGACCCACAGTCCAGTGGAGTTGCTGCAACCGCGGCGGCTGCCAGAAAGTGCACCTTAGACGCAGTCGTGGAATTATTATTCTCGGCCAGAAGCTGATGGTGTAGGTGATGGTGGCGATGGTCGCAGCCACTGCAACTGCAACTGGTGGGCGCACACATGTAGCCCAGTGTAACGGGGCCAGCCGCGTGGGGCCGCGCGTGCAGCAGATCGCCGACGTAAATGGCCGTGATTGTGGCATAGACAACGCCCAGAACGGCGCCGGCCAGCACGTCGGACCAATGGTGCCAATAGTCGGCGACGCGGCTGAGCGAGACGTACCAGGCGGCCATGATCAGCAGGAACTGCAGAATGTGCCGCATGACGCGCACACTGCCACGCCCCTGCCACACGCTGTGCACGTAGAAGGCCAGCAGACACATCGAGTAGAAGCTCAGGCTGCTGTGCGCGCTGGGGAAGCTCACGTGCAGCTCCCGAATCTGCAGCGTCGACAGGTTGCGGTTGCTGCAGTAGAACTGCTGCACGTACACATCCGCGTTGTGGGCGTCCGAGCAGCTGGAGCCGTCGTGCAGTCGCGGCTGGCAGGCACTGTAGAAGTGCGGACGCAGTCGACCCACCACGTGCTTGGCCAGCTCCGTGGTCAGGTAGGTGGCTATGAAGCCAAAGCTGAACGTCGCCTGTGATCGACACAGATTGCGCAGGTATTGGCGCATCCGCAGGTGTCTGCAAATCCTCATGATCTCCACGACACTGATGAAGAGCATGGGCAGGAGGAGCATCATCAGGAGTAGCATGGGCACTGTGATGGTGCATTCATGATAGGGATAGCGCAAGGACAGATCCGAGCAGAAGAAGCCGCGTTTAAAGGTCCGCATGTCGATTTGGAGTTATTTCGGAGTAGTTTAAGTTTAACGGAAGCGGCTGCTAGAGCCAGCTTTGATTATGGGTGCAAGACAATAGGGAGTTGATTCGGAGTCAATTCGGAGTTGCTTCGAAGTCAATTTGGAGCTAATTCGGAGCCAATTCGGAGTTGAATTTTGTTTTGTTACTGCTTTTGTACTAATGCTTCGAGTTACTTTGCTTCTTTTAAGATTGTTTACATATTTTCGGAATTTGATTTCGCCTTATTTTCAAATTGTTTTATTTGGCTTATCGTTATCAGCTAACAAGCTGATCCCGACACCAGATGCTTTTAATAGCGTCAGCTTTGGGCTGTTTGCTTTAATCAAGCAATTTTCACAAAGTCCCGCGTTTGTTCACTCACTTTTCGGCACTCGACACACATACACACTTTTTACTTTTACATACCAATTGCGCATTTATTTATTTCCGAACATTTATCAATGCGATTTTGCTTTCTAAAACCCCATCCACGAGTCGAGTCGCGCACTTCAAAGGCAATTTTCCTTTGTGTCTTTTCCCGGAGAGAAGAATGAGGAAGAGACGGCGGAAGACAACCACGTACAATTGTTTAGCGGCATTCGCGAGCGCGAGTTTTTCGGAGTCGTCGCAAATTAAATAAATCAACTATATTGGCCAGATAGACCAACTGTCAGTTGTACGTCACCGACTCTTGGCAGTTGGGAGTTGCAAGCTAGCTGCGTTGTTGTTGTTGTTGTTTTTCTTTTTTTTTGGCCTGTGGGCCGTGGGTTTCCTGGGCAGCAAACAACCTCGCTGGCCGCGCTCTGTTCGATGTCTATCCGCTGCCGCGCGACGACGTCGTCGTTTTGTTTGGAAGTGTAGACCGAATCTGAATCTGAATGTTACTGTGGCTGTGGCTATGGCTGAGACTGTGACTCTGTCTCTGACTGCGACGATCGCTAGCTGCGCTGCCGCTGCCTATGTTTCTGTCGGTAGCGACTGACGACCGACAACCGACGACTGACGACTGACGACTGACGACCGACGAGCGGCGACTGACGAGGCGCAGAACCCACAAAACCCACCACAGCGTGCTGTGGAGGAGGCTTTCAATGTTTCATGTGTATTTCGCACTGATATTGAATTTCAATGCTACGTTTTTCTTATCAATTTGTCTTGCGTCGGCGTCGACGTCGTCGCCGGCAGAGTCGTCAGCACTTTCGACTTGTAAGCGGTACGGGGTAAGGGGAATGCAACCTGGAACTGTGCTGCACTCGTATTTCTTGGCTTCGACGTTGACGCTAATGAGGAAACTGTTGAATTGTTTCAAGGTTTACTTTTGCCGAGTTTGTTTAGGCTTGTTTGCCTGAGACTTGGCATTTGCGCATAATGAAAGAGTTGCATTTACTCGACGAATGCCATGGAATGAAGGAGTGCCTCCGCCTCAGCCTGCGAATCCCTTCCCCTCACACTCCACACCGCACATCCCAACCAATCACGTCCCCCTGCAAGCCATTGGAGTAGGTCATTGCAACGTGACTAAAGTTGGTTGAGGCTGCTGGGCTCCTCTGTTCGGATCGGTTGCTGCGTGCCTTTATAGCATTTCTTGATGTAGGTCGTTGCTCGAGCCCAAGCTGTGTGCGGTAATGGAGACGACAACAACAACAGCACCAACAGCAACGCCAACAGCAACACCAACAGCAACTCCAACAGCAACACCAACAGAAACCACAACAATAACAATAACATCAGCCACTTTGGACTAATACTCCGAATGCGGTTGGGTCGTGCACGGCACTGTGGAAATGCAGTTCATAAAGTGCACCAAGTTTATGGCCACTTTGTATTTTCACAACGAATTTAGCTTCTTTATGGCAGTTTGCAACTGCTCAATTTACATAGATATTGTCATACTCTGCAACGATATTTGTTGTTAATTTATGTTAATTTCGAGATAGAAAAATTACTCTCAACCGGACAAGGCAAATACAAGTATTCCAAGCTAAGCGATATTTTGCCACTCTATTAAAAAGTGTTCGATCTATACAGTATCGGATTCGTTTTTTCGGAGTGTCTGTAGACTTTCGGAGTGGAAATTGAAACAATTTCAAATGTAATTTAAGTGTTGTTTATTATTTTGTTGTGAGTATTAACGACAAATGACGAGCCGAGAAAAGTTATCTGAATATGAACGTCCCTCTGAATAACCACATATTGATTGAAAGGCGATATCAACAAATCCAGCGACAACCACAGCGCTATTAAATACGCCCCAAGTGCTGAGCCAAGCCACAGAATCGACCCAGAGTTTGTACAGAGCCGAGCGAATGGATAATCGCAGCACGCGACAAACTTGATATTACACGAAATTTATAATGATCACTATCATAATTGCACGGTATTGGTTTTATTAACATGTGCAGCCGTCATATTCGCGAACATCATCATTTGGGATCGATCGGTAATTGCTTAATGATCTGTTTATCATCAGTACATCATTGCATTACGGTCCACTGCTGCTAACTTTTCACAAGAAAAGAAAACAGCTTTTTGTAGGATCATCTGAAATTTGCTTCTCTTTAAATATTATTTAATTTATTGATCGATAAATTTTACATTAATTCTATGAAGCTGAATTAATTTTTAAATTTATTAAAAAGACATATGTAAGACACAATATAAACTAATGTCTTTATGGTATTATGTAAAATATGTCAATAATTGATTGTAGAAGATAATTGGGATTGAAAAAACAAATTTTTGATAGAAACACCGACTAATCATTCACTTGTTGTGTAATGCAATTATCGTTAGCATATCTAGAAACTTGTGGCAGAGACATGTGATCAAATTTGATTTACAGGTCCTTTCTACCGCCACGATTTAAACAGTTTATAATCCGGCAGTTTTTGGGCAAGTTTCTAACAAAGACGATGACATTTAAAATGACTTTAGCGAGTTAATTTGATAAGCAAAAGAGGTAGACAAATTCAAAAAAATTGATGCAGATGCATATTAATTCTCCAAATTTATCGGGCTAGAATTTATCATATTTTTTTGGTATATAAAAGGAACGAAAAATGTTTTATTTTCGATTTTTTTTTCAATAGAACACTTTAATAGAGCTCGAGCTCACGGTAAAAAGATGTACTGCCAACACTGATTTGATCAGCAGCAACCGATCGGTATGTGCATATAGATTACGATTATTTACAAGTATTTATCGAACTCAGCTTCACAATAACGATCATTATCAGGAATCCAATGGTTATTGCATGATGATCATTATCATCAACCGGGATCAAGACACACTTCGTCGTTAATACAAACGACGACAAATTCAAATTAATTGTTGGCACAATTCATTAAATACGCTGAGGCAGCGATGGTTGCAGACCCAAACGAGTTACACAAGACCTTGGATTCGGGTGCGAGTAAATAAAAGCGCTGAGGCACGGTCTGGCCCAACCTGACTTAAAAAAAACCAACTTAAACTAAACAATATCTGACTATGCAAAATGAGGCGGAGCTTAAGATTTGTTCAATTTGCAATTGACTTTTAATTTTTTTGTTTTTAATAAATGTTGTGTTCTGACAAAATCCGAATTGAAATTGAAATCGCGATAGACACGTCCCGCACACACTTCTCAGCTCCCTTGTTGTACAGGTGTGCATGGTGTGACTGATAAGCGAAAGGTGTAAAACAATAATAATGCGATTACGATTCCGTTTTCAAGTGCTGATTGCGAACAGGGTACGCGCAACTGCAATGCTCCCGTTACGTCGCAGTTGCATACTGAGGCAGAGCCCCGAGTTGTAGCTTCAGTTTTGTACATGCCTCCCTGGGTAGATCTAATCATGATTACCCAGAGGGAGCGGAGGGTAAGCGAGGAAGGTGCAAGGAGGGCCAACCGATTGTGTCGCGACAATATTTTGTTTATACTTTTACAAAGGGCTGATGAGGGAAGCGAAGGGTAATTGCAATTTAGCGGCATGTTTATTTGTATGCATTTCTTATTGCCATAGTTAATTTCCCCAAGTAGCAGGTGTCCGTAGATAAGCACAAACAAACTTTAACCTATCTATGTATGTATGTGTGTAGGTGTGCGTGTATGTGTCAGTGGGTGGGGATATTAACTCGTTTGGAATGTGATGAAAGTGACTTTTGATTGTCTTAAGGGAAACTTTTCGAATAGCAAAAATATTACTAAAATAAATATTGCTTAATAGACGATATTATTAAAAAGTCCAAACATACAACTCAAGAACGCTGAAAGCGCATAAGCAAATGCAATATTAAAATAAGGAGTCTTTGCTGAAATATTTCATCCGAATTGTGTTTAACTCGTGTGAATTTGTTGGAGGACAACAATTAATTATTATATTTAATATTTTAAAATAATTAATACCTAGCTTCGAATTTCCCATCGATATAAATTTCAAACTGGTTAAATGTCAGTAGTTCCTACAGTCTTTTGCATGTGTTTTGGACTGTGATGTAATCGTTTTGAATATTTGTTAAGGAAGTGGAATATTTAAGTTATAGATACAATATTTTTATTTTACTTCAATTCGTTGACGATTTGCGATGAAAGGGATACACAAAGATCCAAAACAAACTTGACAGACAGAAGGAAAAAACGACTGTTGATACTGGTCAACTATATACACATACATACATACATATGTATGTTAATTTTATAGGAGATTCCACATTCTGCTTGACACATATAAAAATTATTATTGCCTGGCAAGTAAGAAAACGACTTTTATTACAATGAGTTAAATTGAAAAATAATATTAATTGAATAATAAGATAATAATATTTTTTTTATTTATATTATTGGAGCAGCGGAGACCTGGAGGATATTTACGAGCTTATATTTAATTTTGAGATAAGTTGAACATTTATATAATAGTAATTAAAGATGTTTGTTTGACAGTCTGCAAGAAACATGCAAACTGGACCTATCCCAAAAAAATAAAGCAAAAAGAAAAATTAACGCTTTTCATGTCAAACAATTTAAACGAATTGAGAATTAATTGATTTCAATTCTGTGCACGTGCAATGCACTCGCGGAAACTGAACGTCGGTCCAGATAAACCTGGAGTCTAGACTGTAAATGCATAATAAACATAAAAGAACATGATACAAATAAATCCAGAATAATGAAAATGAAAATAAATAGTAACCAAATGATAACTAGTAATAAAATGCTAAAATCATGCACGATTGCTATTAGGAATAGAATATAGTATTACCACTTGCGAATGCACAACAGATGTTGAATTCATTCAACATAATCATTATTGTCATAAATTAACACTTAAATACAACAATTTAAGAACATATAATGCTAATTTGACGAGCTAACGGACCAGACCGACGCCAGTTGCAAAATTGGTTAGTAAAAGTATAAAAATAAACAAACAAAAACAAAAATAAGCAACGAGCATCAAGAATCGTTTATCAAAACCCGTTTGCACGCTTAAAGCTCTGTTCACATTCTCTTTAAGTGCGGAGCTTAAAAGCTTCCGAGTGCAATCGCAGTCACAACGTCATAACATTCCGACAGCTGTGATATACCAAACTACGCCATAGACCGAGGAATGCGACTGACGTCAGAGTTCCGACTGAGACAGGTAGAGACACAGGTGCGGATTCACTCGAGATCCGTTGACTGGGTCATTGGACAGCGAATCTCTGTTCAAGCGAAATCCGTGCTTGAGTCATAGAAGGAAGGGGGCTTTCTTGGTTTTTGAGAGAAAACCCCAAACCACAAACTCATGCTCGAATCAGTTTGAAAAGCAGCAACAATTATAAGTATGCCCGTCCTCCACGTTGCCTTAACACTTCAGTGGTCAGTGGTTTGGTCCACCGCGATGTGGTTCCACTTCGTACCCACTCACAAATTATGCACACGCATCCAAAGTGAAGTTGCAGTTGCCGAAGATGCCAGCGAAAGGAAAGACAAGAACAGCGATGATGAGGCAAGTCCCCTACCCCCTACAACATGCCCCCCACCCATCTAGCAAACGAGTTTTTGTTGGGCCCACTTTAGCAGGTAGGTTCCCCACATGATTCGCTTTGGCAGTGCTGAATAATTTCTCTGGTAAGTGAAACCAGTTTCTCCATAGTGAAGATATGTGGGACTTGAACTGAAACTAAGCCACAGGAAATTTTAATAGATTGTTAATAATCAATTGAAAGCCCACATCAGTAATTGCAAAATAAACCTGCCCTAGTCTCGAAGATATATACGAACACGATCTGCATTATCGGATAGTACTCCAAATATTAAATAACCAAAGAAATAAACACTGTGAAATCACATTTATAATAATAGACAGTAAAACAGACAAATAAATAAACAATTATTGTTTATAGCTTAGTGGTGGCAGCTTGGCCCGTTACCAAGCAACATTAGGGGGATGTGAGGGACCCGGGAAGGGTCTGAGAAGGGGGCAGATAGGTGCGAATGTAGCACGCATAAAACAGTAGCAATACGAGTCTGAGTTTGAGTATTCGCATGTGACTGACAGACCGCAAAGAGCTCTGAGAACAACTAACAAGACAGAGAGCGTTAAAGAGCGAGCGAGCGAGAGTGAGAGAGGGAGAGGAAATCTCGGCCAAGTTGGGCCCAGAGCCAGACAAGATATTCAAGCGACGCTGGTCGGTTAGTTAAACGCGGTTTGGCATTCGGTTGAGACCTCGTCATCGTCATCGCGTCGAATCGTAGTCGGTTAACGCCATGTCCAAGTATAGCAAGTTGGCCCGCGGAATATGCGACCTGTTGCTGTGGGCAGCTCTCGTGGTGGCCAGTTTGGTGCTGACCAAGTTAGTGAAGCCCTTTAAGCGCGGTTTCTTCTGCGGCGATGAGTCACTGGGCTATCCGCTTAGGGAGAACACAATTGGAGCAGCACTGCTCATCGGAGTGACGTTGGCCGTTCCCACGTCCGTGATTATTGTGGTGGAGCTCTTCAAGCAGTTGCCCATCGGACCAGGGGGAAGGGAGGGAAAGCGGGATGGCTGCAGATTGGTGCATCGGATGGCGCAGTTGTACAAGCAGGCGGGCTACTATCTATTTGGCCTGGCCATGCTCACTTTCACTACGTTGCTGACCAAGGTGTGCATAGGAAGACTGCGTCCTCACTTCTTCGCAGTCTGTCAGCCGATGCTTCCAGATGGATCCACCTGCCAAGATGCCCAGAACGTGGGACGCTACATCAGCAGCTACACCTGCAGCAATGCCAATATGACGGACTTCCTCTTCGAGCAGCTAAATCAATCCTTTCCCAGTGGCCATACCAGCATGATGATGTACTCGATGCTCTACCTGGCCATCTACCTGCAGGCGGCATTGAGCACCCGCATCTCCAAGCTGCTGAAGCATCTGCTGCAGTTCCTCTTCGTCATGTTCGGCTGGTACGTCTCGCTCACTCGGATCACCGACTACTGGCACCACTGGTCCGACGTCCTGGCCGGCGCTCTCTTTGGCATCCTCTTCGCCTGGCTAACCAGTGTCTACGTGGCCGACTTGTTCGCCTTCAAGCGCTGGAATCGTGCTGGCTACTCCGCCAATACCCTCAAGAAGACTCAGGTCTCGCCCAAGAGCTCCACCAAATCCCAGTCCCAATCACAATCGAATGCGACGGGAAACCTCCCTTCCAATGGAATGCCTCCCGCCCTGCCCGCCTACACCTTCGGCACACTGCCGTATCTGACGGCTCATCCGGCACAAGCGCAGTACGCTCAAACCTATCACAACTACGGATACGTGCCTTGAGTCCGACTTGTCCCATGCACGTAATTTAGTCTGCACTTATGACGAGACTCGAGGCAGGTGCTCTTAGGACTCGTTGAAGCCTCATTCTCGCACATATTTCTGTTTTGTTTCTGTAATTTAGCTTAATAAATATACAATATTAATATTACATAGAAAGCTTATTAATAATGTTGATAACTTTTTTTAAGTAATGAAATGTTGGAGATGTTGCGCCTTTCGAATAAAGCTAAAGCTTAAGTAGAAAGTGCCCCATTGATTGGGTTTATCGAGATGTGAAGATGTAAGGAGAATGAGAAAACAGCGCTGAAAGTTGCTAGAGTTACTAAAGTGGAACAATGATTAATCCATGATACTCGCTCATTTCATATCTAAATGTATTTCAAGATACAGATTTTACGAGACTAAAAATCCAATGGAAATGGTTTGAGCATCAACAGAGTTTTGCACCAGGTTAAGATTATATGTGTCAGGAGTTTTATCAGATTTGCTTAAAAATAGTATTGGAAATCTTTAATCTCATACACCCTGCAACTAATCAGTCGATCAATATCGCAAGTAAATTGCAAAATGTTTAATGCGGTGATATCCGCGTCATGTAATTTCTTAATAAACATATTATGAGTAATAAATTCCATTGAGATCGGTTGTGAACAGTTACGGGAGACTTCGATGACAATGGCCAATCTGATTAGATATAGAATTCTTAAGAATGTTCCGCAATTTTTTACAGTTACTTTTGCTTTTGTTTAGAAAAAGACATCTTTTGCAAAATAGAGCTCTAAGAACCCTGAAGAGTCTGTAGAATCGCCACAGATCAACAGCATTTCGAAAGCGCAGAGATTAGACGCAGATAGGCCCACACTGAAATGTTGAGAAATTAGGAATAAATTATTAAAGATTTGCATACTTAAGCAATCGATAAGTAACTTGGGAATGCCATGGCGACTTAGACTTGAGTTTTGTGCATTGTTTCCGACCGAGAACGAGGCGAGTGTAAAGTCAAGTCTTGGAAACAAGTTTTCATAGAGTAGCCAACGCGGCCACTCGTAACTCCGATAGACATGTAAATTAGCTGTCGCGGACAGAGATTCAGCACTTTGCCATCAGCAGCAGAGATCCGAAATCTTCAGGCAGTGTCAAAATGTGCGGCAATCCGAACACGCGCCTTCTCTCGCGGCTCATCATCGACTTTCTGCTGCTGCTGGGCGTCTACTGCGTGGCCTTGGTGGTGCTGCCTCAGCAACTGGAGACTGTCCAACGGGGATTCCACTGCAGCGATGAGAGTCTCCGTTATCCGTACCGCCAATCCTGGCTGACCAAGGTGCACCTCACCATCGTGGTGGTGGCTCTGCCCGCAGCCTTCATTCTGGTCGTCGAGATGCTTCGGGCTGCCTTTGTGCCCAGTTCCGCGGAATTGAAGCAGAGATTTGTTTTCGTCGGCGCCCGCATTCCCAGCTTCATCAGCGAGTGCTACAAGATCATTGGCGTGTACCTTTTTGGCCTGGGACTGGCCCTGCTGGTCATTAGAGTAACCAAGTTCTCAACTGGTCGACTCCGTCCCTTTTTTTTCGATGTGTGTCAACCCACTTGGGGCGAGGAGGAGAACTCTTTAAATTGTGACGTACAACCATCGATTAATGCCTCCACTTACATTGAGAATTACACTTGCACCGAGTTCGCTGCCTCCCTGGAGCTCCTATCGCTGGTCCGGCATTCATTCCCCAGCGGATTTGTGGCCACCACGAGCTACGCGATGTTCTTTCTGGTTTATTATGCCCAGGCCCGCCTCTTTGCACCCTGGCTGAGAGTGTTTCGTTCAACGTTCCAACTTGCCTGTGGTGCGATGGCGCTGCTTGTGAGCCTGGAACGAGTCTCCACCTACCAGAATCATATCTCGGATGTGGCCGCAGGAATGTTCTTGGGCGCCGCTCTGGCCTCCTACCTGGCTGTCTTTGTGGCCCACTTATTTCGGCAGGTGCGAGTGAAGCGTCGTCAGTGGCCGAGGAACGAACAGATCTACGGTTATGCTGGTTACTACAATCGTGCTACTTATGGCTATTAGATGATTAAGATTAGTAGAAAAATCAATAAATTATTGCATTAAGAATAACAATATTCACTGTGGAACGCCTTTCTATTGCGTACCTCAACCACAAGCATAACGATCAGCCAAGTTTCACACCAGCGGCTAGCTTGCGTTCCGCATGACAAGGGAAAACACACTGACCACAGTCCACATATCCAATCACAGTCCACAAAAAGCTTACTCTCTGCACAACCCATTAACTGACTCTCTCACTCGTTCTCTCTCGCTCTGTCAATGGCATAGCTGAAGCGCAAGCAATCGTTAAGCAATGATCACAACAACAGAAATGTGTGGACAAGTGGACAAGTGGGCAGACAAGAGAGCGATTTGTTTACAAAGTCAACAACAAACAGCGCTTCATTGCATTTGTTTTCGTTTTATTCAGTCGCCGTCGGCAAGCGGCGCTTCGAAGTTTACATTCGGATCAGCACAGTGGCAAGAGTCGTAAAACTAATAAACGATCGATCGTCAAGTTGAACAATTGTCGTTTATGTTTACGGTTATTGTGCATGTTGGTGCGTGGTGAGCGGTGTGAGGTGTGTGCTGCATGGTGCGTAGTGCAGCTGTATGCTATTAAAGCGAATTGCAAAAAGTAGACAAGAGAAATATGGTAAAACCTACATGTAATAAAGTGAGTGCACTTGATGTGAAAAAGAAGTTCTTTTGACGCTGTGATCGATACAAAAAAAATCAATTACAATGAAAAATTATGGAATTAAAATTGAACTTGAATTGAATTTAAAGTTCGTGTAGCACTTTGTATATTTTCGCAAAATTCTTAATTATTTTTTATGCAATAAAAAATGAGAGTAAAGATCAAAGTGCACTTTAAAATGCCAACCGTTAACCCCCGCACAGCAGAAAAGTCAAACAGAGGCAAAATAAGCGCCAGTTTGAGTATTCCGAATAGTCACACACATGGGGCCAACATATTCATGTAGTTCCCATATATGTATGTGGATATGTTAAAAAGAGAGAAACTTATTCAAAGAGAGCAGAGCCTTAATTCAATCAAATGTCGCTTATTCATTCAATTAAAGGTCGCGCCATTTGACGTCCCACTGCGGCTGCGACTGCGACCACGAATACAAGTATGAGTATAAGTATGAGTACTCGCTTTCGAGGGAGGGGGCGTGTGCGAGTGGCCTGTATGTTTTTTAATGCAATTGACTGTTCAACTTTGTGCATATGTCACATGCGTTTTTTGGGGGCACTTGAGCAGAAGTTGCCTCAGCCAGACGCCGAAGGCGACGTCGAAGTCGACGCCGGTTGGTGGTTGGTTGGCTCAGAGATCAGAGCACACACAATGGGGGCCATTCTTGAGGAAAACTGCAACAGATTAGCGTGCCATGCCGCATGTAGTTTTTCTTCTTCATCGTCGTCTTCTTCCTCGACTTGTTTATTGAGTGTGTTGCACTTTCTGCTGCCGCCTTATAGATGATAATGCAAATCTCATTGGGTGCGTACGACGCGCCTATTTTATGCATCATTGGTCCAAAACAATAGACGACTACTCAGCCCCCGCCGATGATTATAATGATGATGATGATGAGTAAGCCGAGTGAGTCATTCGCCTATTGACCCAAGATACGAGTATTGGCCAGTAATCATGCACCTTCTGTCAGACGTACTCGAAGCTTTTATAAAATTATACTGCAACTTTCCTTAATCACTGACATCAGTCAAAAGCCGCCAACTTGTATAAATACAAGTACAAGTATTTGCCCAATTGCCTTAAAATGAGCTGAATTGCAATGAATTAGCACAAATGTTGTGTGTGGGCAGGTTGAGCGAGTAGTTTTGCTGTTATCTATAACACGCGTTGACTTATCTTATCAAAATGATCTTGAGCTTTTTTTCAGTTCTCGTCAAGTGAGAGCAGTGAAACAGCAATACACTAAGCGATAAAATACAGTGAATCGTTATACAGAAACCCAAAATAATTTAACGAAAAGTCAGTTCATTTCATAGAATGACTCTTTTTCTGCACTTTGCTAAAACAGAGAAAAGTCTATCACGTAGAACTTCACTTCACCAAAGATAAACTTTTTTGTACTTTATTGAATAATTAAATTGAAATAATTTAAAAAAAAATTACATTAATCTATATATATAAATATCTGAATCACATTTATAATTAAATTATATTTATGGAATTGACTTAGCTTATTTCTTAACCTTTTACCCTTTGTTTTTAATTTTGATAATATTAATATCTATATCTACATATATCACTTTCTTACAATTTCGACTTTTTCTTTCAGTGTATTCTTCCGACTGCAAATTGTCTGTTGTCTAATCTAGTCAAGTGCGGAATACTCTCCAACTCTGTAGCTAAGCTTTCTAGTAATAAACACAGAAAGAGTGAGAGCGGGCCCGACAGAGAGTAATTGAGAGAGCGAGAGAGGGACTTTGAAAACAATAAGAGCGTCGTGAAGCATGAAATGATCGTTAAATTAAAAGAACGTTACCCACTCGAGGCCAGTTCAGTCAGAAACTGACAACGAACCCGAAACGACGCCAGCAAGTGCGACGGGTATAAAAAAGCAACGAACCCGAAACAGAAACCAAACTTAATTAGACAGCATAAAATTGGAATATTAACTAATTAAAAAAGCATCGAGACAGACGACGCCAAAATGCGCGACGCAGCCAATGAGGACAGTACAGGGGCCGCCACTCGAACAGACAGAGAAAGGGACAGGGAGAGGGAGACGGAACATGCGTCGGCTGCTCAACGGCAACTGACCCGTCGCTTCCTCATCGAGCTGCTCATCGTGGTGGTGCTGGTGATACCCATCTGCATCTACGAGTTCGCCGTGGAGCCGGCGCGACGAGGATTCTTCTGCGACGACGAGAGTATTCGGTACCCGTTCAGGAACAACACGGTGACACCTGTGATGCTGGGTCTGCTGACAGGTGCCCTGCCGCTCCTGATCCTCGTCGTGGTCGAGTACGTGCGTTACATGCGGGCTGGAGAACTCTCTGCGACGGTTCAGCTGCTCGGATGGCAAATGTCCGCCTGGTACGTGGAGCTGGGCCGCCAGTTCGCTTACTTTGGCTTCGGCATGCTGCTCACCTTCGATGCCACCGAGGTAGGCAAGTACACGATTGGACGGCTGAGGCCTCACTTCATTGCCGTCTGCCAGCCACAACTCAGTGATGGCAGCCTCTGCAGCGATCCGGCCAACCTGCATCGCTATGTGGAGAACTACGAGTGCGCCGGAGAGGGGTACACCGTTGCAGATGTCCGGCAGACCCGCCTCAGCTTTCCCAGCGGCCACTCCAGCCTCGCCTTCTACTCGCTCCTCTACGTGGCGCTCTACCTTCAGCTTAAGTTGACGTGGCGCAGCTCCAAGCTGGCCCGTCACTTCCTCCAGTTCGTGCTCGTCATGATAGCCTGGTACACGGCCCTTAGCCGCGTCATGGACAGCTGGCACCACTGGTCGGACGTGTTGGCCGGATCGTTGATTGGCGTTGTCGGGGCACTGATCACCGCCCACTATATCGCCCACTTCTTCAAGCCCCAGTTCCACAATGTCGTTCTCGGGGGCGGCCTGAGGAGGGAGGACACCTCGGCAACTCTGCAAGAGGAGGTCTGCCCCAGCACCCCGCCTCCTTACTGTGTGAATAGCAGCTACAACGACGATCAGTATTGTACCAAAGTATAGGAGTAGTTCCAGATAAAGTTCAAGATAAAGTGCAAATCTAACTAAAACATTCCATACCAAATAAGACATAGGGAAGATAACGCGCCGTGCTATCAATAAATTAGTTACCTGTCAAGTAAAAGCAGAGAAGAGAATTTCCAGAATAGTTTACACTCTGTAATTCTTTCCTAGATCTAAGGGTAATATCTTTAGCTCGTAGTTCCAGATTCCTCAAAATGTATATTGTCGAGTCTATCATGTGCATTTGTATAGTTGTCATACATTTTTGTTTAATATACTCTACGTATTCACATTCTACATTCTAGGTCCATCAACTGTATTCCAGTTGTTCGTATTATTTATGTAATAAATAAAAAAAACACATTCTGATGATGAGCATTTTTTATCATGCTTGAGTGCGATTCATAACAGACAGAAATTACTCGAGCTCCAACTTTGAACTTGGCCCATTTTGATTTTCATTTATTTGGTACTCCATATGACGAACTCGATATCATTGTTTATCTTATTTGTTAAGTCTGTTTTCATATACATACATATGTAAGTATGCTTTGGGAACATAAGCCAAGTTTTGGCATTTGTCTATAAAAAACGTGAAAAACGATCGACATCAATTGAAGACTCATAATGAATTAAGCATTTATCCCGAATTTCTTCATAGATGTCTAAATGTGGGTATACTAAAGTTATAAACTATTTAAAATGATCATATTACGATCGAATTGCAAACAAAACTTAATCTGAGTATTAGATTACTGGGTATTTTGTATTCGATCAAGTGTCGTCTTTCTGTATCTGCTGCGTCACCGCCAAGAATTATAAAAAGAGGCGGAATTGAATTAGACCTAAGATTTGTTTGCGATGAAGCCTTTGAATGATCGTGGGAATTTGTGTGTTATTGAATAAAATAATAAAAACTGATATTTCTTTCTTTTTTTTTTATTATTTGCAAGTATTTGCTGGGTAAATCATAAGTATGAAAATGCATGTCAGTCGACTTTACAAAGAGAGCTTAGCCAGAGAAATCTATAATTTTGTCTATAATAGCCTCAACTCAAAGTTCATTCAATAGGCACTTATTATTGTGTTTCCAACCGCACAAATTGAACAATATTATTTTAAATATATAAACAGACTGTTTCGTATTCCATCTAGTAAATAAAAACTCGCGTGTTATGTGAACCTTCAAGGCCAGACAAGACGCAAAAAAAAAACACATCTAAGTTGGGTAGATCCCTCCACACGTGCCCCAGCATTAAGTTCTTATCAGCTGTCTCTTGCTCAGAAAACGACGATGCAACTGCGAGTTTTGAGTAGGTGCTAGGCTTTGATGGAAAACCCACTAAGGTTATATTTATAATACACAAATCTATAGTAATATTTATACCCTTTAGTGCGTTTATTCTGAACAGATATATAAACATTTGGTAGGAATGGGGTAGAAATGTAAAAAGCAAATAAGTGCCGATGGTCTGTAAGGCTACGATTGTAAACGAATTAGTTCACGATGCCTAGGAGCTCAACAGCTCAGTCGTTAAGAATCAGCAAATAACCTAACCTAACTCTACAAGTTCTTTCAGAAGTATTCGAAGAAGTATTTTTCTAAATATTCATAAGAAACTTCTATGACTATTCTTCAAACGTATTTTTCAAATGATTTCAATTGTTATTTCCACAGATTCTCTTTAAATACCTACAATTGTAAGGGTATTCAATGCGCGCTACGGAGCTGTTTTCTATATTTGTCTTTGTTATTGTTACACAAAGTAAGCTCACAAAAAACTTGAAGTCGCTGAAACGAAGCTGAAATCGGATTGGGTCGGAATGTTTACAGATCGAGGCAGCGGCTTCAACAAAGAGCTCGACTTCTCCGATTGATCAGTGAAGCGCGAATCGTCGAACCGAGCGAACCATGAGTGTCGATCTGGCGATCAACTGGATGTCAGTCCATAGGCCGAGTCTGCGGCTTCTCTTCGATGTGGTGCTGCTCGGCGGTTTACTGGCCGTCGGTAAAAACTTCCGGCGACTTTGGGGCCCCCCAACGCAACGTGGCTTCTTCTGTGACGACGAGTCGCTGATGTATCCCTACAAGGAGAACACGGTGACACCCGCGATGCTCCACTGGATGTCGTTGCACTTGCCCCTGGCCGCCCTCGCAATCCTCGAGAGCTATCGGTGCTGGAAGCGGATGGGTTCACGCTCCCGCCTGGAGCAGTTCTGGCCGGTTTACAATACCCTTCGCTGGTTTCTCTTTGGACACGTAGCAGAGCAGCTCATCAAGGACATGGGCAAGCAGCTAATTGGTAGACTGCGCCCACACTTCTTTGAGATCTGCCGACCCCTGCTCGAGGATGGCAGGACCTGCACAGACTCCGGACCTGGTCAGGGTCTCGTCTACCACACGGTCTACACCTGCCAGACGGATCTCTCGGGTGCCACTGAGGCGATGCTCCGCGATGTCCGCGTCTCCTTTCCCAGCGGCCACTCGGCGATGGCCTTCTACGGACTCGTCTTCTTGGCTCTCCACTTACAGCGAGTCCGTTGGCCAATGCCGTCCACTCTGCTGCGGCCCTTGTGCCAACTGCTGCTCGTCGCACTCGCCTCCTTTGTCGGTCTTAGCCGGGTTACAGACTACAAGCACCATTGGTCGGATGTTGTGGCCGGTTCGCTGCTGGGCGCTTCCATTGCCCTTGCGGTCGTACGTGGGGCGGAGCAGGAGCACCGACTGCATCTGCATGCAAATGCGAAAGAACCTCAAGCAGCTGCTACTTCTGCTGTTGTGGCAAAGCGAGAGGAAGAACTTGCAACGGCGTCGGCAAAGGCAACAGATGCCGAGCAGCTGCCACATGATTTGTGTTTAGTTACTTGCCACATCTCTAATTAGTTCCGATTGTAATTTAGCTTTAAGCCCTTATGATAAGTGAACTAATCAGTACAGATAGATAAACAAACGTGGAAATACGTTGACTTCTCCGCAGTTCTGAAGATGAAACTCGATACTAAGTAAGTGTTTGTTTATTTTCTATTAGCAGTTGCCGTGTAATAGACCTACAAATTGTATATTATTTAAATGTAAACAACACGATGGAGTTAACTTTAGTTTTGTGTATATTATAAAATGACCAAACAAAGTAAGTTACGCTGACATTGATATCATTAACTGCATAATCTCACATTAATCTGCGAACTCTTCAAAAAGCTGTGCAAATATTTTCAAGTATGACGACAGCAAGTATTATTTACTGTAGACGAATTATAAAAACCTTTTGGGACGCTTGTTTTGAACGGAAATTCCAAAGATGAGGACGATCATTACGTACCTGAAAAGAAAAACACAAAGTGGAGATTATGAGTAAACAATAAATAGCTGCGGTATTCAAAAGATAGATTGTTAAAATTGCTTGTCATTCAGAGAATATTATTAAGTAAACTACTTTATTTATCAAAATTGAAACACTTTTGAGCAACTTAATTCACTTCCATGCCCGCTCAGATCATTTAATCGGACAGACAACACACAAAGCAAATTGATTTCAATTAGCAGCCACAGAAAATTCCACGATGCGAATACACATCGAAAGCCAAGGAGAAGACGCGACACCGCGTTGAGAACTTGAGAAAGGTGCAACAATTAGCGGCTCTTTTAGTTTCATTAGAAGGGAATTTTCAAACGACTTAACCTCAGTCAACGCCCAACTTCCAACTCCCAAATACTCGTACTTGTGCTCTCAAACTGAAGTGGAATTTCTGGGAGAAATAAATAAATTTCAACAGCAGCTGTATAAATTGACAGAGCCCGAGGAAGAGCATTGCCAACCCAATGCCAGACACTGATGATGATGCGCAACACCTGAGCCCGAGTTTCCTTCACTCGAGTGCGAGTCTCGGTTTCGGTTTCGGTCGCGGTCTCGATTTGAGGCTACCCTCATCAGGAGACCGAGACGGAGACGGCGGCGGAAGCTTTTGGCGGCCATTTTCACTTGTGGCCCGCTTAATTGGCTCATTTATTTTGATGGCCAAGAAAATGCTCGAAAATTGTGGCCTTTTTTTCCTGCCTGGTTCTCGCATTTACCTGGTTGGTTGCTGTCTTTGGTTTTATTATGATTAATTAATCACACCCACACACACACACACACACACTCATGCATATGTATGTATACATGTAATTTGACCCTAAGCTCCACTTTCTTGCCAAGTTTTGCAACTGTGTCAAGTTGTTGGTGTTGTCTGGCCCGAGATTCGAATGATAAATTTCTATGCAATTTATTTTAATCTGCTGCGACAGAGCAGCTCCCGTTCCCCATTCCCGGATCTCCCCTCTCGTCCAGTCGTCATCTTAGCAGCTAGTTTCATGCGTTAATTAAATGGAAAATATTTGCACATAACAACAAAAGTGGATGGCAACCGAGCAACCAAAGGGCAGGAAATTCCCCATGCAAACTTTAGCTGCAATCCAACACAGTGACCTACATTTTGCATGAGCGAAAGTTTTGCTTTGCTTTCGCCTGCAATAGAAACAACAAATAGAAACTGAGAAGGCTTCTCAAACTAGCAGAGATCCAGTCCATGGTCCTCCCCGTTAGTATTATCAAGTGAGAGGTAGAACAAAGTCACGCCAGAAAGTCTATACTGCCAGTAGAATTGTAATACTTATATGAGGGGCAATAAAAACAGCAAACTAGAACTCGCAAGTGGAAAGGATCCTCTTCATTCTAGTCCTCCCTTACGAAACTTATAAGTGGGAAATAGGAAAGTCTATATTGTAAGTAGTTAGGACTTATAAATAGGGTGGCAGGAACAACAAATAAAGGTTGCCAGCAGGGACCGACTCGATTGCAATAAGTAGAACTAAAGAATAACAAAGATGTAACAAAAACAAATCCATAGGAAAAGATCCACTTTGTGAAAGCTATCAAGGTATCAAAGGGAAGAGATTACTCTAGCAAGTAAGGAGGAGTATGAAAATCCAATCCGCAAGTAATAAATATTAGATGACTCTGACATTCTGCATTGCAGGTTCAGATTTTTCATTTTAAGTATGATATTTGTTAATTAAATTAAGCTCATTTCAGTTTAGCCAAAATGCCCATTTCATAACTGCTTCCCATCTAAGTTCTTAAGTAGCGCTTTAATGACTTTGTCCACTATTGAAGTGTCGTAACCATCAATCAGCAGGTCGCTTAACTCGCACTCCCAATCAATTGGCCAACCTCAAGTTCTCTATCGACTCTGGATTCAGGACTCTCGACTCTCCACTCTCGACTTCTGCGGGCACCGCAAACACAGACAGCACAAATTTAAGAGCCTCACCACCGAGTGACTCTCTAATCGCTGTCAGGTGTGATAATGTTGCCTGATGTGTCCGGTGGCAGTTGCATGTTCTGTCCAGTCGCTGTCTAGTCAGTCAGTTTGTCAGACCACCATATCCGAATCAGGCATCCTCATTCTCATGGTTGTCATCATTGTCATCAACATCCTCGCAGCTGCATTTTTGAATGCCTCTTTGCCTGTTTGCTCAACAAAATGTCCTAAAGCATTTTCGGGCGTGGGGGATTTTCTACTTTTCTCTATAGCCATAGAGACAACACCTATGATGTTGTTGTTGTTACGTTGATCCGTTGTTGTTGCCGTCATCATTGCACTGTGCGCTTCATATTCTGCGGTTGCCAGATTGTCCATTCCATTCCCTACTGGCAACTTTTGCACTTGGTATTTGCCAGCAGCAGCATCTGCAGTCGCCAATTGTATTTTCTGGGTTCTCCAAGCTTGGCGCTCGTTGTTCGGTACTGAGTTCGGTTCCTCATTGGTTTCATGTGTGTAAAGACAATTTGATAATCGCAAAATGCAGCATAGTTTGAGTTAATGAAGCTTGTGTGCCATGTGTTCCTGCCATCCTTGGTATCCTTTCGAAATGTGCGATGCTACCCAAGACTATACCTGGCAAGGATAGAGCAGATATCAGACCACAGCAGCCCAGAGGAGACTTGGTCATTGTGTTGTTTGTTGGAAAACAAGTAGAGCGTTTTGCTTGCCAATTAGTAATTTGTTTGCCGCCTGGTTGACTTGAGTGTAGGAAAATAGTTCCACTTCCCTACTTCAGCCCACCCTATCTGTGGTGCATTCTGAATATCGTTGAGCTATGTCGGAGCTGGGACAAGTCTGGTTAGTTCAATTTGAATGCATCTGTTAAAGATTGTTCTGGCTTTGGCTTCAATATTCTGTCAGTTAAGCTTCAATTTGCTTGAAGTAAAGTGTAAGCTGAAATCACAGTTGGATTCATTTCGTGCCTCGACTAAGACTATTTTTCATACGAGTTTCGAAAGACGAGCAGAAAGACAACAATGACAACTCAAACGACACACATTCAGCACTGCAGATTTTCCATTCATTTTCAATTTATTTAAATTAATTTAAAAGCATGCTCCACACGACACATTACAATGCATTTATCAGTTTGTCCCCCTCTCTGCTCCGCCTGCTGTTCTCCCGTCGTGCTGTGAACTTATTCAATTTTTATCGACTGACAAGACGGGCAAATTCAATGTGACAATGCGACAGCTCAACAACAACAACCGAACAATAACAACGATGGCTATAATAATGGACGATGCTGCTGACCCCCTCGAAGGAGAGTCTGAGCTGCCTGACTGGCAACTCGGTGCACTTTGAAGGCGACAGCAGGACGCAAACGTGGATCTCACAGCAATAAAGGCCAGAGAATACAGATTGCAGCCTTGCAGTTCCCTCGCAGAGTCCTGTCGAAATTCGCTGTCATTTCGCTTCCTGTCCTAGAAATCACACGCAGCCTCGACACGTGACGTCGACAGCAAAAAAGGGCGGCCATTTTGCGTTTTGTCGCCGCCGCCATCATTATTAATATGGCCAGCAAGACGAAAAGGAAGAGAAGGTGGAGAGGGAGGAGGGATTTCAGACTGGCCCCAGAACGATGTGTGCGACATTTGCGTTTGCTTTTGCGCTAACTTCCGTTGCGTGGCATTGAACCGAGTTCGTGCCGTGATTTCCTCCTTTCCCTCCGGTCTCCTAACACCTTGTCCTACCCCAGGTGGCTCGTTTTTTTCGATGGCTCTCTGACAATTTTGATTGCAGGCCGTTGGCTGTCCAACTGGTGGCAACTCCGCCTGTCGGACAGTCGGACAGGTGTGTCCGTCAACTGGCAATCAACTTTCATTTAGCAGCATCATTTGTCACGCTTGTTTATTGCCCGGTTACGTGTTGGTCACACTTAATGGCTGTTATTGTCGCCATCCTCGGCCCAGACGATAGTCGGAAGTCGGAGACACAGGTCGAACTGCAATTGGAAATGACTGCGTAGGTAAAGAGAGAAAGAAGAAAATGAAAAGACGGATAGAAAGAGAGAGAGAGATGGATGGGTAAGAGATGATTAGCAGTTTCTCTCCCAGATGCAATTCCTCCTCAGCACTGATTCATTGTTGGCATTCGTCAAATGGAATTTCCAGCCATTGAAGTGGATGGGAGAGGCCGTTGGCGTTGCTAATGCCGCGGTGATTATGAATATTTTAGCGCCCTCTGCTATAAACCGAGCCCCATAGATGATAACCCCGATGTCGATGATGATATTGGCAACGATGATGATGCTCATGACGTTGACCGCAAATGCCGCGAACGAGCAATAAATTTATATGCACGGCCTCGAATTCGAGGGGGAGTCATGACCATATGAAAATTTACATTTTGCCAATTTCCAGCTGTCGAAGAATCCTCCTCCATGGCATCCTTCTCCTGGATCTCTCGGCCCAATTGGCTAGCTGCATTGGCCTATCGTGAATTGCAAATCTTCGTCGAGTGCAACGCGTAGATTCCGTTACCATGCCGTATGTCTGTTCGTCGGTCCGTCTGTCTGTCCGTTGATTCAGTTCGGTTTGGTTTGGCTCGGTTTGGTTCACTTCGTTCTACCAGCAAATCCAATTTCCTAATTTCTCACTAGGGAAATGCCCGTAAGAACCTAGCCAGCCGGTCAGTCAGACTTCCTGGCTGATTGGGCAAGCGACTATTTAACGGCTAAGGGATAAAGGGATAAGGGGACCAAAGCTCGACTCCGCTCGCTTTCAAATTAATGACCCGACGCCGCAGACGGAGAGTGCAAAAAACCGCAGACAAAGGCGCATAAATGTATAAAGTGGACGTAGGACGGCCAAAATTGCAGGAATCGGAGTTAGATGCGTCATCTAGGAGTTGGCTACTCCAC
Source organism: Drosophila rellima (assembly GCA_035043635.1). Classification (NCBI taxonomy): domain Eukaryota; kingdom Metazoa; phylum Arthropoda; class Insecta; order Diptera; family Drosophilidae; genus Drosophila; species Drosophila rellima. Next base: position 8,736,835 of record JAWNMV010000806.1, on the reverse strand, counting down.
TCTTCCCCTTGACCCCTTAGCCCTGTGTGCCTGAGCTTATGCAAAACAAATAGGTTTATGTATGAGGCCCCCTAACATACAGACACAGGGAACCTAACGAACGTCTGCATTTGGGAAAGCAAGGAAATTCACACGGAACGAGCTCACATGATGGAAGCACCTTCATGGAAGGCATTCCCCCAACAGGTCAGGAGCAACAGCCAACAAAATGGTGTCGAGAGTGCTGGCTAAGTAAATTGTTGGCATAGCCCTTGATTAGCTTATCCCCACCTCCAGAGATAAAGATGATTCTCGGGCTGGAGCTGCAGCCCGTTGGGGGTGGTCGTAATGCATTTGAAAACCACACGAGCGGAATTCATATACATCCGCTGGGCAGTTGGGGATTGGGGGTCAGCCGACTAGGGAGAGGTCACTGCAACTGAGTACGAACATTAAAATTTCAACATGCCAGGTAGAAATATTAACTTTTGCTTACATTGATGATAACGTACAGGCAAACAAACACAGATTTGAAGACTTTTTGATGCCGCTTTATGAACTCGAAAAGGTAAGAGAAGGATAAGAGAAAAGCAAGAGAGGGTAAACCCGATTCAATCAAAGACTAACAAAACGATTAACTTGGGCAATAATGTCATGTTCATCATTCGGAACATTTTTGCAAATTTAATTCCCCTGATATTGGACTCGCACGAGTACTTTATAAGCATATGTAGTTAAAATGCTAACTGAAAATATAAGTTATATTAAAGACCTTAATGTTTTGAGATTGATTTTGCATTTCATATTTAAATTGAACAAATTTTTGATTTATAAAACGTTTTTTAGTCATCATATCTCGTTATTGGTTAAACTTTAAATAATATTTAATGTCTCTAATTAAGTTTGATTCTTAAGTTTGCTTTTCAAATCTTAAAATTTTCTCAAATAACCGAACTAAGTCCACATTTGACCATAGCAGGGAAACCATTCAATCAATTCCCACAGCCTCATCGTGGTAATAGATCTAAGAAATAGAAGTTCTTAATTATGAAATTTAAATGATTCTTTATTTCATTTTATAGTCTCAACAATGCCATGCTCGCACGATTTGTTCTCGATCCTACTTGGACTAATGACTTATAAACAACCTTTGTATATTCGAATTTAAAGTATTTTCAAATAAAAATTTTAATTTTTTTTGCAAAAAAACTATTAATGTGAAATATTCAGATGAAGAGAAAAACACCCAAAATAGCCCCTCAGGGGTAAATTTCATTGCTCCCCATTAGAAATTAAAAGAAAACAGAATTTTAAAACCGAAACATGACATAAATATAGTATCTTTAAAAAGTGTAACAGGGAAAGGGAAGCATCACCGCCCTTATAAAGTATTAACATTTATACTCTTGATCAGAATCAACCTTCGAGTCTATATAGCTTTGTCTGTCTGTTAGCTTAAATAAACATCCAGATCTCGGAGATATTAAAAGCTCGAGCAACCAAATTGGGATACTAAATTATTTGGTCTTGAAGCAGATCAAGTCTGTTTCTTAATATTTTCATATTCATTTCCATCCCCGAAAATTCGTGAGTTCCGTTTTCTATAATCCTACTTAATAAAAATAATATTTTTGATAGTTTTGACATAATTAATTGCAATACACTCAACCATAAATCAGTATTACCTAAAATTTTTATCGAAAATTCAACTTAAATGGAACTCTGCTCAAAAACATGTAAGATCTTCGGATGTCAACAGAACTAGTAGAGAAGGAAAGTGCAATATATTTAGGACTCATCCGGGTGACCGTCGGTTCGCCCACTTGCCACCTTTGCGGAAAGCAGCAGTGATAATATGAATGCTGTGCAGACTTGACTCACTGGATGGGTATGTGACCAGGCCAAAATCAATAAGCGAACACAAAAATTTGCTCGGCTTAGCAGCCAAATTGGATTTGGGAGAATAGAAAAGGAGTATCCCCATTCAGAACTATTCAATATGGTTGGGTTAGAGGAGGTTGGAGGGCTTGGTATGGGCAAATAAGCAGATAATATGACATAAATGATTGGTTGGAAGCCATGCTCTGCGTCGGTGTGGAAAAGTACAAGCGCAGATTGTTTTTGCCCCAATGGGGGATTAAGATTTGGAGAAACTGCTGCTCCAGCTCTAGTCAACGATGATGACAACATAAAAGCGTTGCCCTTAAATGTTATGGAAGCCCAAAAGCTATTCCAACTCCGAGCACAATCCCAATTCCTATCCGAATCCCAGTCCAATCCCCAACGAAAGCGAAAGAGTAAACGCATCATCATCAGTTTTAACGACACTCGAGACCAATGGGCGCCCAGTGGACGATGCCAGTGGACACAAGACGAACCTGTCCTTGCTCCAAAAACCTCGCGTATGACTTTTCAAATGAATGACAGCAATTAACGCAGTCAATGAAGTCGAGGCCGTTGTTTGCCTCTGCTTGCCTCCTGTCCCTGTCACCCCTTTCCCAGACTCTTCCTCTGCCCCATCCGGCTATTAAAAGCCACCATTGCCAGAGTCGTCGCAGTCGCCAAACAATTGCAGTCGACGTCATGGAATGGTTATGACACATAAAAACAGGCTGGCTGGCCAACTGGCTGGCAAGTCCTGTCCGGGTCGATTCGACCGGCTGCTCGGTCCAGAACAAAGCTACCGTTATCTGGCGCTGCTGTCTGCGCCGCTTGAAAGGCCCAAAATAAACAAAATGGCCACCGGGCCAGGCCGGGACCACTAAATCTGTTATTTATATGACATCAGCGGGTTATCATCGTGAGTAGCCGAGGCAGCACAGAGTAGACGCATCGTTTGCAAGCATATTTTAAAAGTCTTGTCTCGTTAGGACGGAATATTTAGAAGCTTATCGAAAACTGGTACCGAAATCAACACTAAAATTTAATACACACTTTGGGCAAATCCTTATCTATAGATATATATGTGTTTGGCATTCGGCAAAAAAAGATCTTCAAATACTTTTTCAACAATACATAGAACATATCTGTAGCTACTATTGTTTGGATACTACGGTGGTTTCAAGTTCATCAAATTTTTGCACTTTGCCGCTAAATGATTAAGGTGTCATTCGACGCGTGTTTTTGATAAGAATCGTAAAATTTAAAAAATTTTACCGAAAGGCTCTTAATTTCGCTCTACCCATTTACACCTCATTGTGCCGCGAGCCAGGTGAGTTTCCAAACGTCTAAGTATCCACTTTTGTTAGATAAAACTACACCTTTCGATCGGCATATAGCTCGATCTGTCCGAACAGTTGTAGCAAATTTTCCATTCGCCTTTCGCACCTTTCGTGATGCGTTCGTCACTAGCGCGGACTGCCGTCCGTCTTTGATATGGAAAAGGGTATAAATTGATGCGAATGAAATCAAACTTCATGAACGATTAGGAAGATATATAGATTAAAGTCTCCTTAAGCCAAAAATTATTTAATATATTAAATTCAAAAAGTTATTGCTCCTCCAAAATAATTTTTCCACATTTGGCGCAAATGATTAGTAATTTTAGTTTTATATGAATAATTTGCATTATTTAACAGTTAGCTAATAATTCTATAAGTCGCCGGTTATATTTTCTATATGGAAATTTTACAAAATTATTTAAATGGCAAACTGCTGGTCCCAACTTTTTTCAGATCTCCCTCCTGATAATGTTTTGAAAATCATTAAGTTAAAATTCTTAAAAAAAACTATTTAATGATATTTCAATTTTAAGTAAAGACTTCGAGTATTAATGTTTTGTATAATATGCAATACCCGCAGCAATGTATTTGCAAAAATTGAATGCACAAATTTAATTATTTCAAATTAGTAACATATTCAATTTGTTAATTATCGCCAATTCTTATCGATAATTCTATAGATCAATTAATACACATTCATAATAAAAAAACCATGATTATCGAGCTTAAAATTAAATTTAATTTCAATTTGACTTAAATATCCTTTAAATAACATTCACTTCAAACTAGATCGGAATAATGCAGATTCGGACAAACAAATTGATTTAACAAAGTAGATTAAATGTATATACTATTTATACTCCATATTTATTTGCATTTCGATCGACCTGAATAAGTAGAGAAAAGAGAATGTGAAAATAAGGAGGAAACCTGCGGCTACGGAAAATGACATTTCAAAGGCAAACCGAAAACATTTTGCCTACAACATTTTCGCGTATTTTAATGAGCATTTTCGCGGCGGTTATGCGTGGCGCAGCAGGAGGTGGAAAAGGTGCAGGACGAGGAGAGGGAGGAACTATATGTATGCATGAGACCGCGATACACGCGATGAGTGTGTGATAAAAACCCCCACAGC